>LVTN01000015.1:257586-357035 GCA_001649415.1 Musa itinerans | reverse complement strand
CCATATATGAACTTAAGCCTATAACTGAATGACCTTAAATATTTGTCCTCCCATTGCTTTCCACAAACATCTAAAATCAACCACTAGACTTGATCACCTTTTTAGCTTCAATCAAGGCTAATCAAATTTTCTAGGAAAATACTAAATATGTAACTGGAGGGCATAGAAAATGCAGGTCGAATGACAATCAACCAATGACAGCAATTAACTTACTAGTTATAAGTTCAAACATTCATGAAAATCAAAGACTGATGATTTCTTGTATAAGTTTACCATCCTTTCTCATCTCTGGTACCAATCCAGATGCATGCTTCCGGATTATATCTAGGTACCGCTCAGCTTCATGGTCTGCAATGTCGAACAACACAGCAGAACCATATTGGAATACAATCACATGGCGATAATGTACACTTTCTTTCACCACACTGTCCTGCAAACAAATAAATTTATAAGAATTAAGAACTAAAAAATATAGCATAACTTTACTGTTCAAACCAGGACATACCAACCAGACTATAATTTATTAGATCATGCTAAATATAAATCATATTTTACAACATATGATATAAAGTTTATAGGTTATGTATCAAGGTTTGTCATACCACGGTATACTGATCGGTACAAACGGTATGTACCGGTCGAATAGGAGATCGGTATATAGGCGATACATACTAATATATCGGTACAACCTATTGTATCATGTGTCAGTACATTGGTACATACCGTACCGACGGTCGGTTTGTCACGAATAAAGCTGTAAACAGGGTGTTTGATGTAATGCTTGTGTATCTCCGTGTCTTTCGGTTTTGTTCATGCTTTGCACAGCATGTAGAGGGCTTGCACTAGATTTGATAGCCTCATTTTGGTTGGCTTTTATGGCCATTTGAGGCTTGTAAACGTAGGTAGTGTGCAGTCGTCGCATAGAGGCAAAACTATCGAAAAACAGGCCATCCAAGCGATAATTTTGAGGGTTTTCTAACTCCGCAGAGTGGTGCGGAGTGTCAACCAGCACAACGCCCGGGAGCTACCTGGGTGGCACATGACTAAATGGGCCTTTGGGATAGTGTCTAGGGCTGGTTCGCTGCCTTGTTCCAAAACAGTATTATATGGGCACTTGTGAGGACTTTTAGCCGCGGTGGACCACATTGAACCATTTGTCACGCGACCATTCAAAGCTTGCGAAGTCTATATTTGTAATTTGCATTGCTTATCAAGTGTTTACTGAAATGATTGCTTGTGGGATCCTAAGTTAAACGCTTCTTTTAACTCATCTACTTTTTTGCAAGTACTTAAGGGACCATGAGAGGTTTCGAAAAGGCTGACCCTTGGTGAATGGACAAACAAAGGTGCCGCACGACCTAGGAAAAACCAACTAAGTATGTGACAGGTCGGTACACTAGTACGGACCAGTAAGACGAACCATGTTATGAATGACTTATATGCTAAGGGTGCATAACTTGAATAATAGATTTTTAGTGATGTATCACATATTGCATATAATAAAATATATAGTGTAATATTAGCATATTGTAGGCACAAGGACACAAACTGCCCAAAATGACCCAAATTATAAGTACAATTGTTTTTTGCAGATTTAAAATTTTAACAGAACCAGCTTTGGGGCTGCAGGAAGATAGCTCTTACGCTATCCAAGTGACTAGGAACCAAGTCACAAAAATAACCTCTTTGCTTGCAGGAATGAGGTTGTTTGCATGGACCCTCTGCAGGTCACATATTGGCGGAAGTCTGCATACGACCATCATTTTGAGACTTGAGGATATAATACAAAAACCATATATGAACTTAAGCCTATAACTGAATGACCTTAAATATTTGTCCTCCCATTGCTTTCCACAAACATCTAAAATCAACCACTAGACTTGATCACCTTTTTAGCTTCAATCAAGGCTAATCAAATTTTCTAGGAAAATACTAAATATGTAACTGGAGGGCATAGAAAATGCAGGTCGAATGACAATCAACCAATGACAGCAATTAACTTACTAGTTATAAGTTCAAACATTCATGAAAATCAAAGACTGATGATTTCTTGTATAAGTTTACCATCCTTTCTCATCTCTGGTACCAATCCAGATGCATGCTTCCGGATTATATCTAGGTACCGCTCAGCTTCATGGTCTGCAATGTCGAACAACACAGCAGAACCATATTGGAATACAATCACATGGCGATAATGTACACTTTCTTTCACCACACTGTCCTGCAAACAAATAAATTTATAAGAATTAAGAACTAAAAAATATAGCATAACTTTACTGTTCAAACCAGGACATACCAACCAGACTATAATTTATTAGATCATGCTAAATATAAATCATATTTTACAACATATGATATAAAATTTATAGGTTATGTATCAAGGTTTGTCGTACCACGGTATACTGATCGGTACAAGCGGTATGTACCGGTCCAATAGGAGATCGGTATATAGGCGATACATACTAATATATCGGTACAACCTATTGTATCATGTGTCAGTACATTGGTACATACCGTACCGACGGTCGGTTTGTCACGAATAAAGCTGTAAACAGGGTGTTTGATGTAATGCTTGTGTATCTCCGTGTCTTTCGGTTTTGTTCATGCTTTGCACAACATGTAGAGGGCTTGCACTAGATTTGATAGCCTCATTTTGGTTGGCTTTTATGGCCGTTTAAGGCTTGTAAACGTAGGTAGTGTGCAGTCGTCGCATAGAGGCAAAACTATCGAAAAACAGGCCATCCAAGCGATAATTTTGAGGGTTTTCTAACTCCGCAGAGTGGTGCGGAGTGTCAACCAGCACAACGCCCGGGAGCTACCTGGGTGGCACATGACTAAATGGGCCTTTGGGATAGTGTCTAGGGCTGGTTCGCTGCCTTGTTCCAAAACAGTATTATATGGGCACTTGTGAGGACTTTTAGCCGCGGTGGACCACATTGAACCATTTGTCACGCGACTATACATTTAAGACATAATATTAGTAAATTCTAACTTTAAATGAAAATTGTAGGTGCACTAGTTAATTACTTATTATTTGTCATGAACTATCTATTCCAAAAATATAAACTTATGTCGAATTACAATATGTACAACATTTTATACCCATGATATTGTATCTATATTGCAACTTATGTGTGTATCCTTATCAAGTGTTTACTGAAATGATTGCTTGTGGGATCCTAAGTTAAACGCTTCTTTTAACTCATCTACTTTTTTGCAAGTACTTAAGGGACCATGAGAGGTTTCGAAAAGGCTGACCCTTGGTGAATGGACAAACAAAGGTGCCGCACGACCTAGGACTTTTTTGCAAGTACTTAAGGGACCATGAGAGATTTCAAGGAGGCTGACCCTTGGCGAATGGACACACAAAGATGCCGCACGACCTAGGCTGTGTGTATCTGTATCTTATGATATTTGCACAATATCCATGATGTATAAGTTGCATCAAAGTTCCTTCAATTGGAATGCACTTACCTATCAAAAAGGCCCAGCTTTAAAATCACATCAGCAAGACTAGAATTTGCCCTTCCAACAAGTTGGAACAGTTTATTCCTGTTCATGTTAAAAGTTCCAGTCTTCTCCATACCACGATTAATGTCTGTAAATTCCTCAACCATATCATCGACCTGCAAAAACAAAGAAGACATATAACATCAAAATCTTCACACCATACTTTCTTCGCTCAATCAAGAAATGAATTTACCTAACTTACTTGAGCAAGACATCATTCTAAAATTAGTAGAAAATAGATGTCCGAAAGACTTAAGGGGCTTGTGATGCATGAGTACCTGTCGTACATAATGATCGAGAGCAATGCTTTGACCTAGGACACTTCCAATTATGCGTATTCCATCAATATCCAAACATTTTAGAGTTATATAGTCCAGACCTCCTTCCATCCATGCTTCCAATGATGGCTTCTCAACTACAGCATAATCTGATCATGCAACATAAAGTGGCTAAACTTTATAAGCTGAAAAATCTTTTCCAGATTCAATTGAAGATGTAATTCTATAGATATTTGCACTTCTAGGGAAGTTGTTTCCAACCAAAATGGACATAAGAGAAAAAAGTGAAGAGAATAATCTAACAAGATTAAAAGTCTTTTACAAAATATGCACAGTAAAATACCCAGAATCAAATCTACCAAAGAAGAGCATACGACAGCTGCGGATGGAGCTGAAAGATGTGATGCCAAGCTATATTGAAAGGTGTCATGTATTTTTTCTTACTATTAATATAATAACAACTTTCGATGTCTCATTAAGATGGCTCGGTAACCAACTCAAACCAAATTTCCCGCCTTTCCAAACGTATGCAGTGCAATTTGTCTAAAGCTCTAACAGTGTTCATCTCATGAGCTACACTCAACTTCTATAAGTCTAACAGGTTGTGAATCTACACTATTTCTCAATCCATATATGAACTTAAGCCTATAACTGAATGACCTTAAATATTTGTCCTCCCATTGCTTTCCACAAACATCTAAAATCAACCACTAGACTTGATCACCTTTTTAGCTTCAATCAAGGCTAATCAAATTTTCTAGGAAAATACTAAATATGTAACTGGAGGGCATAGAAAATGCAGGTCGAATGACAATCAACCAATGACAGCAATTAACTTACTAGTTATAAGTTCAAACATTCATGAAAATCAAAGACTGATGATTTCTTGTATAAGTTTACCATCCTTTCTCATCTCTGGTACCAATCCAGATGCATGCTTCCGGATTATATCTAGGTACCGCTCAGCTTCATGGTCTGCAATGTCGAACAACACAGCAGAACCATATTGGAATACAATCACATGGCGATAATGTACACTTTCTTTCACCACACTGTCCTGCAAACAAATAAATTTATAAGAATTAAGAACTAAAAAATATAGCATAACTTTACTGTTCAAACCAGGACATACCAACCAGACTATAATTTATTAGATCATGCTAAATATAAATCATATTTTACAACATATGATATAAAGTTTATAGGTTATGTATCAAGGTTTGTCATACCACGGTATACTGATCGGTACAAACGGTATGTACCGGTCCAATAGGAGATCGGTATATAGGCGATACATACTAATATATCGGTACAACCTATTGTATCATGTGTCAGTACATTGGTACATACCGTACCGACGGTCGGTTTGTCACGAACAAAGCTGTAAACAGGGTGTTTGATGTAATGTTTGTGTATGTCCGTGTCTTTCGGTTTTGTTCATGCTTTGCACAACATGTAGAGGGCTTGCACTAGATTTGATAGCCTCATTTTGGTTGGCTTTTATGGCCGTTTAAGGCTTGTAAACGTAGGTAGTGTGCAGTCGTCGCATAGAGGCAAAACTATCGAAAAACAGGCCATCCAAGCGATAATTTTGAGGGTTTTCTAACTCCGCAGAGTGGTGCGGAGTGTCAACCAGCACAACGCCCGGGAGCTACCTGGGTGGCACATGACTAAATGGGCCTTTGGGATAGTGTCTAGGGCTGGTTCGCTGCCTTGTTCCAAAACAGTATTATATGGGCACTTGTGAGGACTTTTAGCCGCGGTGGACCACATTGAACCATTTGTCACGCGACTATTCAAAGCTTGCGAAGTCTATATTTGTAATTTGCATTGCTTATCAAGTGTTTACTGAAATGATTGCTTGTGGGATCCTAAGTTAAACGCTTCTTTTAACTCATCTACTTTTTTGCAAGTACTTAAGGGACCATGAGAGGTTTCGAAAAGGCTGACCCTTGGTGAATGGACAAACAAAGGTGCCGCACGACCTAGGAAAAACCAACTAAGTATGTGACAGGTCGGTACACTAGTACGGACCAGTAAGACGAATCATGTTATGAATGACTTATATGCTAAGGGTGCATAACTTGAATAATAGATTTTTAGTGATGTATCACATATTGCATATAATAAAATATATAGTGTAATATTAGCATATTGTAGGCACAAGGACACAAACTGCCCAAAATGACCCAAATTATAAGTACAATTGTTTTTTGCAGATTTAAAATTTTAACAGAACCAGCTTTGGGGCTGCAGGAAGATAGCTCTTACGCTATCCAAGTGACTAGGAACCAAGTCACAAAAATAACCTCTTTGCTTGCAGGAATGAGGTTGTTTGCATGGACCCTCTGCAGGTCACATATTGGCGGAAGTCTGCATACGACCATCATTTTGAGACTTGAGGATATAATACAAAAAGAAGGCCACGGGTGATCTAATAACAGCATTTTTCCCTTGCATTACCACTTTGAGCATGTCATAAAGATAATTAACGAACAAAAACCTTAAAAAATCATACATGATATATGCATGAGACTAACCCAGGGTGTTACATAGATGGTTGCATCAGAAATCATAGAAAGATTGTGGTATAAATCAGAGATGTGAGAAAATAATACAGAAGTTACCCATTAAACTAGTGTCAAGTATGCAGATCACCATAAAGCGTCACAAAGTTCTGTTGAATAACATCTTGAATGAAACATTGAGGGAATATCATAATGCCAAGAATCAATAAAGTGCTTCTTCAAGAATGATTACGCAATGTAAGATACATGTAAGCAGATTAGACAATCGATCTTACTGATGTTTCAGGCTGGAAATCATTGTAGCGCAGAGCAACATAGTTAGATGATCTAGAAGTCGGAGGAATTACATCACTTGAATTCTCGGTCTGCAGGCTCTTCAGATCAATGCTGCCAAAACAAATCATTCTCAGAAACCTCTACAATAGTTGACACATACAAAATAGCAGAGCGTCCTAAATAATTACCAACATGTTAAGAAATTGTAAAGCATGACATTATCATTAAGTTCGGGAATATTGGCAGTAAATAAGAATTCCATCACCAAAGAACAGAGGAAAAGGAAAAACAATAGACCCTAAACAACGAATTACACAACAAGATCAGTTCTTTTCAAGCAAAAAAGTCCATGAGCACTAAAGCAGATTAGAAATCACAAGAAATTGCAGATGAAAAGAACTAAAAGTAACAAAAGAAAGAACGAAATTGGAAAGATTAAAGAGACACCTAGTAGAGAGGAAGAAGGCCTTGACCGGGATGTACTTCGCCACCTCCTCCTCCACCTGCGACTCCCCTAGGCGTCTTTCTCCGTGCCCCTGATGCACCGGAAAAAGATTGCTTTCGTACGCATCAGAAACCGCGGTGTTTCCGGAGAAAAAGCTCAGGAGGGGCGAGGAGGAACAGCTGCGCCACTGCAGAAGCGGAGGGGGCGCGGGAGACCTAAGAACGGAGAGCGGCGGCGGAGGAAGGGACGACCTCGACGCTCCCAGTAGGCGCTTCAGGTGGAGGAAGGCAGTCCGCCTCGACATCAAAAGTCCAAGTTTTGGGCGCGGCGCAACCCAAAGCCGTCGTCGCGCTGCTTCTTTCGCCCTTCTACTATTAAGGGAAAAAATAAGCTCCCATTAACAATTATTTATAATTGCTATAGTGTCGTATATCAGAACATATTCCGTACGTCCACGAATTCTACTTCGCGACTTCCGTGGGGCCCGCAAGCCGACAAGAGGGCACAAGTAGCGGGTAAACTTGTAGGTACAATAGACAAGGTGGCGTGTTCTTTTTAAAGAAAACCTCTGTTTTTCCTCTTTTTAGTCCTTAAAAAAATATATATTATTATTATTATTATTATAGTAGAATATAATTAATATGTATACATTAAGAGTGCTAATAGATGTTCTATTTGATCCATGTCATTGTGATGGTTAAATGGTCCGAGACACTATGAATTGATCGACATGGAATATTTAGTGGTCAAAACTAGCATTATTGCGGAATCACTTCGTTAAGTAGCTTTTAGATTATTTGTTTATATTATTATCTAACACTTTAACTAGTTAACAATCATTTAGTAGTAAGGTAAATTTTGGAACATACAACTGATAACACAGTAGCATCTATCTATAATCTAATGATCATAAAAGTTGACATCATTTGAACTACATCTACAAGAACATGAGTCAGCTCTATGAGCTAACCAATGTCAACTTCCAGAAATAAAGAAGTCAATGCAGTATTCACTCAAGTTTAGTGTTCTTTATATAATTATTCTTTATGCACTTTTTTTATTATACTGTATTTTGATTCGGATCTATCTTATTTTAATCCAATTAGAAACTAATAATTCCATTCAACCATAATGGTTCGATTTGAATTGGATTAAGCTATTATATGATATTAAACATTGCTACATAGATTTTTTGTTATCATTGAGATTCATAAAAAATCATGTATTTTTTTTTACTTAAATTTTTATTTATAATTTTTATTAAATTTTTTTAGATTTTTTATTATTAATATTAATTATTTTATTTTTTAAACTAATATATATATATATATATATGTTATTATAGTAGAATATAATTAATATGTATACATTAAGAGTGCCAATAGATCTTCTATTTGATCCATGTCATTGTGATGGTTAAATGGTCCGATACACTATGAATTGATCGACATGGAATATTTAGTGGTCAAAACTAGCATTATTGCGGAATCACTTCGTTAAGTAGCTTTTAGATTATTTGTTTATATTATTATCTAACACTTTAACTAGTTAACAATCATTTAGTAGTAAGGTAAATTTTGGAACATACAACTGATAACACAGTAGCATCTATCTATAATCTAATGATCATAAAAGTTGACATCATTTGAACTACATCTACAAGAACATGAGTCAGCTCTATGAGCTAACCAATGTCAACTTCCAGAAATAAAGAAGTCAATGCAGTATTCACTCAAGTTTAGTGTTCTTTATATAATTATTCTTTATGCACTTTTTTTATTATACTGTATTTTGATTCGGATCTATCTTATTTTAATCCAATTAGAAACTAATAATTCCATTCAACCATAATGGTTCGATTTGAATTCGATTAAGCTATTATATGATATTAAACATTGCTACATAGATTTTTTGTTATCATTGAGATTCATAAAAAATCATGTATTTTGTTATTTAAATTTTTATTAATTTTTTTAGATTTTTTATTATTAATAGTAATTATTTTATTTTTTTTAACTATATATATATATATATTCTCAACCGCAACGTTTCACGTAACCACTGTGTCATCATCTGGCATTTGTTTTGGGGTAATCATATGGTTTTGCCAATCCCTAATTAGAACGCGGTAAACATCAAATATACCTTCCTCACTAATGGGACCCAGTCAAGTGGGGTCGGTGTCCCCGCGCTCGCCGTCCCTCGCTCTGTCTCACCGTGTTTCTCCAGAAGAGAAACCACGCGTCCTGCAGAATCCGCCAAAATCGCCGTCGCCCCACACAAGATCCACCAGAGGGGAGACCGGATCCTCTTCTTCTCGCTTTCTGGTGGCCGGGAATCCCCATAAGGTGCGATATCGGTGCCCATCTCTCGGCTTTTTAGCTGTGGTCTCTCACCTGCCTGTTTCTCGTACGATTGAAAAGGCGCGTATTTGATGCGCTTTTCTTGCTTTTCCGAGGTTCCTCGTCGTTCTTGTTCTTGATCGCATCGGTTCTGAGTGAGTCTCTTGCTTGGTTGTCGACGCTATGTTCGATTTCCTATCGTTCTGTTGTTGCTTTAATGGATTTGGATGGAAGTGTTGATATCGTTGTGGGAATATCAAATGCTAACCAAAAGCTTTCGACTATTGCCATGAAATATCTAAAATTTATAATACGTTGCAATTTGTTCTTCTTTGCTTTTCGGGCGAGTACTCGATCTTTTGATATTATGGCCATCTCTCTTGGTGCCAACTGCGTGGAATTATACTTCTGGGTGATGAAGAGTCCTGAGAGATATTGATACTCATGTTAGCCTTCACATTTAGAGTTAGCAACATGGCAAACTTCATGTATGCATCAATTATCGGCTATACTTTTTATGAACCTAAATGGAGCTCTCATCAGATACTGGCTGGAGCCAAATTTGGGGCACTAATTTTCTCCAAGATGGAGAAATATGCCTCTTTTCCTTTATGCTCCAATTGTGTTAGTGCTTCTATCTAAGCGATTTTTTATATTCTTTTAAAAAGAAGTCTGGAAATGGAATGAGTAGAAGATGTAAGATGATCCGTGGCTGCCTGTAGCTTTCATTTTAAATGCCTTTAGGTCTGGAGAGTACATTTAATAGGAAAAAGAATTGCTCAATGCATGAAACTTCTTCCAATGTGAGGTTTAGGAAGGGTTAAATTTATTCAGGCTTATTCCTATTACATGCAATACATATGATTAATGCTAATGCTTGTTTCTTTAGTTCTACAAGCACTTACTATTTTTTTTTTGTCATCTTACAAAAACAAGTCATGCAATTGTTAGTGGAAAATGGAGTTATAATATGTATATATTAAATTGTAAGTTTAGTTCTGTTTGAATTTGATATTTTATATAACTAATAGGTCTCAACCGGAAGGTATAAAAGGAAAGGGTTCCTTCCTTAGGGATGTATGGTAATGCATAATAATTTTATACTAACATTTGATCATTTTTACAATAAACCGAAGAACCTGCTTTTTGCACTCAAAGTATGGTTATCATTTTTTATGCAACTTTCTGTCAAATTTATTAAGTTAACTAATAGCTTTTTCCTTTATCACTGACGATGCACTGTGTCTCTTTCATGATCATCTTCCCAGAATAGATTATTTATTGCTGTGAAGTTTTGCCCTGTGTCTTAGTGTAGCATCCAATGCAACATAAGTGACTCTATAATTCATCTGGCCACTATAATTCTTCCTTGGGTATGTTTCTTAGTCTGTCTTATTATGTGCTCATAATCCTGCCTATTTGTTGCAGAAGTCAAGACACAAGTCACATTATATTTATAATTCAAATGAGTCAAGTGACAGATTTTAGTTCAGTAATTCCTGAAGTAGTAAAGCCTAAAAGAGCAGAAAGGACAACTGCAACATTGGAAACAGATAGCATTACTACACCATATCCTGTAAATACTGATGGGAAGATTCTTTCTCGCTACTTAAGACCTTCTACAGGTTCTTGCCATGATTTCTGTAAATATGGACTTAAGCATGAATATGAAGAAAAGAAAAGGCATCATTTTTTCCTAGGGACTTCAACCAATAGCCAGATGCCTGATGGCGAACACAATCAATCACATTTCATGACTGTAAATCAGAGAAAGCAGAAATCAGAGCTCCAGCCAAGGACAACTAACACAAACGATGAACTCACTGATAAGAAGACTAGACTCAGTGAGCTGATGGATCTTCCACCTGAGAAGATAAGTTGGACTTCCAGTTCCCTTACCAATCTAGCAGCAGGATTTGTTCATGGATCCTCCTCAGGCTTGAAGCATATTTCTACAGTACATGACCGAGAAAATAATGCATCTTTTGAGCATTCAGCTGCAAATCAAAATGAAAAATTATCAGAGGAATTTATGGATGTTGCATCTGATGAGCATGAATCCAGAAGATTATTCTGTGAATCTGTAATCACGAAACTCGATAGAACAACCTTGCAGAATGGTGTTGCTGTTGAAGAGTGTATACCCATCACTAAGGTAGAAGGTTCATCCGAGGAACCTGTAAGTATAAAGTTTATGATTTCGTCAACAATTCAGGAAAACTTTGCTTCTTCTGAGCATAAAGCAGAAAAATCAACAGAAGGATCATCGTTGGAGCAGATAAGCATGGAGTTGAGGATTGCATCTCCCATCATAGATGATATTGCATTTGCTGAGTATCAAATGGCCAATGGAGTAGATGAATCATCTAATAAATCAATGAACATTGGGGTCAAGGCTCTTCCTGGATCATCTGAGGGGCCATCAAGTCTGAAATTGCTGAATCATAAGGGCAAGGCAACTGCTAAGTGCAGACCTGCCTATCGAGCAGAAGCATTACCTAAGGAAGCTTTGAGCATGAAGCTAAAGACTCCACCATCTCAAAAAAGCTCCACATCTACCATGAACACACCAATTGATCAAGCAGGATTCGCCAAGAAACAGATTCAGGTGAGGAGTTCAAGAATAGGTGACAAAACAAAGAGAGAGTTGAACATGCTGAAGAGAAATGAGGAAACTGGAGACTCTAATGGACATAAAGTCATAAAGGAGGAACAATGTGATATATCCGTTGGACCAAAATGTGTCAAGAAGAATTTTGCAGCGAGGAAAACAATGAAATCAATCAGGTTGGAGTCTGAGCAAGAGCATCCATCATGTTTCAAGAGCAACATTTTATCTGCCACACCCAGAGTAGCGAAGAAGGCAACCTTACCCCCTTCTAAGAGTCTGGTTGATAGATCATTTGTAGGTGGGACATCTTTAAAGTTGAAGGTCTTGGTAAAATCTTCACCTGCATCCATTTCTTCAACAGGACTATTTGATCCAAGGTACCGGGAGAAGATAATCAAGGTCGGAGACAAGTCTAATGGGGGCAAAGAAAAAGCATTTGAATCACTGTCAACCCTTCCATCCACCAAGTCTTGGCTTTCCAGGGTATCAAGCATGAAGCTGAGAAAATACAGGAAAGTAATCCCTTCTTTCACCGCGAATTATCAAGCAAAAGCTGGAAATTTTGGTCTCAAGGGTAAAACTATCCGTGCATTTGAGCCTAATTTGGAGAAAATTGACCTGAAAGCCTTGAGGCAAAAACTCCGAAAACACAGATCACATCCAGACAGGAATGAAGAGCTCAAGGAATCTGGATCTCAGTTGAGTGGATCTAGTGAAACTGTTTTGCACAGAGAGGCATCTCAGAGAACCTCCAGAGATGTTTGTGAAAGTGAAATAAAAAGTGCTCCTGAAAGGAATACTGGTGTTAACTCAGAATATAAAATTGGCACACCTCGTAAGTCAAACTTCAGCAGAAGTAAGATGGTTAACCTTCAGGCTGAAAACAATAATAATCCTCCGAGGAGACTCAGATTCAGGCAGGTTCAAACTGTAGGTGATAACTGGAAAGCTAAAGAAATAGCGACAAAGAGCTTTAGAAACAGGATGGAATCAGATGGCGTAGGACCAAGTGCTTCTCTCTCGGATGCTATTAACGTTGTCTTGAGACATCAAGATGTCAATGATAAGAAAGACACCCAAGGTTTGTTCAATAATGTGATCGAGGAAACTGCAAGCAAGCTTGTTGAGTCTAGGAAGAGCAAAGTTAAGGCCTTAGTTGGTGCTTTTGAAACCATTATCTCTCTTCAAGAAAGCAAAGTAGCTCCACTAGTTGCAGTTCCCTGATTACTTTCTGATGCTTTGTCAAAAGTGTTCATGATGCTATCACCCTCCATTCTTTCCTTTCCAATTTAGTTAAATGGCTTTGTTTTGAGGATCCTGGTGAAGTTTATGTACAGGTGTAGTATGGAGATGGAAAAAAACCTAGATAGATGGATTTGGCTTGCAAGGCTTACAGATTTTGCATGAGGAAGATGTGTCAGTGGTACAGATTGTGTTGGGTACATATTTGATTGCTGTCTGTGTTTATCTTAATATGTTTTGATGATCCCAAAAACTCACAGAGATGTGAAACAAATAAATTGCTTTCTTTTTACCACCTCTCTCTGCCAGTGAGATGTAAGAATTTTGATATCAGCTAGTGCATGAATTCTTTACCTTTTCTGTGTATATATGCAAGGAACAAAATTACTAACAACAAGCATGAAACTATACACAGGGATCAAACAAGAGATGTAGAATTCAAGCATGCTCAAATTGGATGGGATCATATCCAAGTCAATTCATTAGATTAAGTTTCCATTACTACCATTTTTATTTCTTTGGTACTACTGATTTATTTGATGGTATAGAATCTAATAAATTTAATAGTGATAGATAATACAATAAGCCTCAAACATGATGTTATTGACATCTTAATCCGCAATGATATGTACTCAACATGCCTAAGTCGGTTGCTATTTGGGTCAATTGGGCCCCAATTGTGTCAAGCGTATAAGCTCAAATCAAACCCAAATCCATATGGTTTTAGCCAACGTCTGTTAAACTCGAGTTCAGTTCGCATGAGGTCAAGAATTTATACCGATTTGTTATAATAATTATAACGGCATAAGATACCGTTACAATCTTTTTCCCCTAATTTCTGCCGATTCGAGCTGTAATTGGAATGGTTTTGGCTTCCATGGCGGTGGCGTCGGTTCCGTTGAGGGCGGAAGTATTCTCCTTGCTCCGATCGCTCCTGAAAACGGCGAGAAAGTTCGGCGACTACAACATCAGGGAGTACGCGAGGAGGAGGGCGGTCGACGGGTTCCGCGAGAACAAGGAGCTCTCAGATCCGTCCGCGATCGCCGCGGCTTTCGCCGAGGGGACGTCTCAGCTCGAGGTCGCGAAGCGGCAGGCGTCTGTGTACACCTTATACGCTCCCAGTGCAAAGAGCGTCATGGAGGTGAGGAGCTTATGACGCCTCCGATCCAAAGGTACTGAATCTGTGTGAAATTTGATGGGGTTTCCATGAATTTAATCGTTGTAATTTTGGGGAAAGATTTAAGCTCCAGTTACTTTTTTTTGTCGATTTATTGCTGGATACGCTCAATTCGCTATATAAGGATTGATTTTGGTGTCATGAAGTAGCCGGAAGTTGGGTAGCATCCATGTCTGATAGAGAGTGAACAGATTGGATTCTGTTCAACGAAGTTCGTAAACTTATCCGAAACATTAGTTAATTGTTTGTGATATTGAAAATTCCATCTTTGAGCAGCGCATAATTTTCTAGAAACTGTATCGATTTAGGGAGTACTGCATGCTGGTGTTTTGTTTATAAGACGATCTGTGGCGCAGGTTGCCCTATTCTTTCTTTATTTCAGAAAGACCTGTCTAAGGTCCACATGAAATTATTTCAAAACTGTGGCTGCTTGTGCAAAAAATATGTAGTGCAACTATTGATAGTCAATCGTGAATACTTTTCTTCTGTGGAAGCAGAATTCATTAATATGATGCATCATCACGTACAGGAGTCTTTTTGAGGTCAACTGAATCTATTGATCTTGAAATGACATCCTACGTTGCAGTCTTGGACAGTTTCACATCTCAATTTGCAGCAAGATTACACTTGTATCCATAATCACAACATCCAAACCTCTTATAGTAATTTTATTGGGAATAAGATCTACAGCAGATGTGATCTTTGTGCCCTTTCAGATCATACTTTGATGTATCTCAGACTAATTTCCAGTGCAAAATGTACAATACACCTCAAAGCTACGGCTTCTGCCTCCTCTGCATGAGTTACAATAAACTTTTCTGTATGTAACATAAGCACTCCATTCATATCATGACAAACTGCTTTATATCATGATCACGCATCATTAAATAATGTTGCATCTGCATTAATTTTGTAAAATCCTGCTGCAAGTTTACTCCTGAGAAACTATGTTGCCAGCAGTTGGTGCTTTGTTTGCCTCATTCAACCTTTGATACTCTTGCAACAAAAAAACACCTTTGTTGATTTCCTGGTGGTGAGGCAATGAGTTCTTACATGTATATGTTAATTTGTTCCGTGCCTCCACAAAAACCATAGGATCGTTAAAACCATCTGAGCATCGTGAAACACATTCCATCATCTAAATAATCATTCTGCAAATGACTCACAGTCATCTTCATCTACCTTTTAGCGTAGTTGGAATCCAAACCAAACAAACATTAATCTATTAATCTTTTCCATGACTCCACATCTATCATGAATATTGTTTGTACAGAAATGATTGAAAACTATAGTTCAAAGTGGAGCCTAGATTTTCGCTATATCAGCCTGCTGAGAAATGACCATAAGGACTATAGATCAAAGTTTTGTGTAGGGTTGTTACAAATGACTTCACCGAGGTAGACATTGTTGTCTAACAAGTTTTTTTTTATTCATAATTTAGATAACACTTCTTGTACATGAATGCTAGAAGATCACACATCTTGTACGTGATCGCGACATACACACTGATATCTGAAATGTTTTAATTGAAGGAATAATTGGCTCATATGAAAGATAAAGAAAGCATCTGAAGGCTTGAGATGAATTCTTCGAATTGAGGGATACTCTTTAGCATAAATTTGATAATCAAAAGAATCTGTAGATGAAAATTGATACAGACAAATACAAAGACAATTTTCAAATATCCATACAAAGATATTAAATTTTAATGATCTTAGACTGGTTAATTCATCTCTTTTATGACCTGTGATTATCTAAGACAAACTACAATGTGAGGATAAATTGATCGGAGCCTTCCTTCCATTTGTTGACTTTTTCTGATGCCATTGGGATCAAGTCATGAGACAAGCCTTGCATACTAGCATAGAATTCAATTCCTGACTGGGAAAACGGGCAAAGGATGATCGCAGGATATCTTATTATCTCCGAGACTTGAAATATTGGTGCAATATTAAACTTCCGGTTACTTGAAGTGCATCTTTCCTTGCTTCTGTAAAAGAAGCAAGCTATGGTTTTGATAATGTATTGACCTCTGGTTCCTCTATACTATGATTCTAGCCATACCTGACATACTGATGCTCCGTGACAATGAACAACCACTGGTCTGCTGGAAAAAGAACTTTAAAAAGCAATAACACTTTGACATGTATCTACATCTTGTTATTTGATATTTGAGTTGGCTTACTGTAAACATGCTGGTTTTGCAGGTACAATAAATTAGGCAGTTTTGTGCTACCTTGCAGCCATTCTGAGGACAAAGTATTTCATAAGGTATTTAATACCAGCTCGAAGCATGTGGTACAGACTTTTATCACCATCACATTTCTTGATGTGAAGATGAGACTTCACTGAGGTGTTCTGCATGAACTTGTTTTTCGTACACAAATTCCTGAGAATTAAGGACATTATTGTAGTGGTTGCAGGATGATGTTGTTTGGTTTGTGTAGCTACACTGATGAAAATTAAATATAACCTCAATGATAGAATTGTTCAAAAACTAGTACTGTCGAATGAGCAAAAGAAGAATCATCGTGGTGGTAGTTAAGACATGATCATTCTACAGGACACATCCTTGGCTACCACTCTTCTCTCTCTCTCTCTCTCAATCTCTTTGTGTGTGTGTGTTGAACTTCTTGTGTTACTACTGGAGGTAAATTGACTGCATGGTGGTAGTTAAGACATGATCATTCTACAGGACACATCCTTGGCCATGACTCTTCTCTCTCTCTCTCTCTCAATCTCTTTGTGTGTGTGTGTGTGTGTTGAGCTGTTGGTGTGTGGGGGATGTCGACAGATATCTGGTTGGACCAGCATGGAGGGTGATACTGCAAACAAAAGGTCCTCTATTTAATCGCACAAAAGATTGAGAATACTCCAACGAGATTATGTCTAACTCTGAATCAGTCCCTTTCAGGTGTCATCTCAATCTTATCTTTCCCAGCTAAAGTTGCTTGCAAACAGTTATCACCTGTCAAGCCACCATCCAAACAGATCGAATGGTTGGTATGTGAGAGGATTCTTTGCCCCCCTCCCCAACAACTTCATAGATTGTAATCCAACATATAGGTCGAATGATTGCCTTCAAAGCAACAACACAATCACATTAAGCATCAAAGGGCAACCGATTCAAGCTCGATAACCAACATACAGTGATGAAAACACACATTGTTCTTCTCCTGTTGACTTGAGATCGTAATTTTTTTATCTCATGTAAAGAACAGATCATCATTATTCATTTTGGAACACGGGAAGGGTGGTGGTGACGATCGCCACAGCCTGAGACCTTTGCCGACAGGACTGCATCCAGTTTTGGAGATCAGTGGGGGCTTCCATTGGATCCACCAGCAGACACAGGTCCTTTTTACCTTTCCCAAAAGCCACAGCGAGATCAGTGGGCCATCTCGGTCCCTCGGAGATCGCCATTTGTTTGTGGTCAAGTACTGCATTTAGATATGATCTCAACGAGGCTTTCATTCCATCACATTGATGAACAGTCGAAAGGTTTGTCAAGATATACTACATGCGCTAAAAGAGCTCACGAATCCATTCTGGAGCTCCACAAAGGAACAAGAAATCACCAGTATACGGCTCAATAGTCTCCCCACTAACAACAGTGGCCGGAGATAAACAATCGGCACAACCATGGAGACAGTATGGAGAGCCAAAATTATCCTACTTGTATGTATCTATACAGCAAGCAGCAGACTTCAGTAACAACTGCTTCGAGCCTTAGTTCCGAGGAAACATCACAGTAGATGGACCATTGGTATCCGTAAGATCTCTGTGAAACCCTACTGTGCAGGAAGAGTTGCAGTATGATCAGAGTGGCAAGTCAACTCTAATTGCTTTCTTCCATTTATATAAGCTTCTGAATCTTTCCATGACAATAACAAAGGTGCTGCTCCCATGTCATGGTCTTCGGAACCAGTCTTTCCCACATCCCTTCTGCTGTTCTCACTCTTCTTCCAGAAAAAAGTGCACCTAGTTAGAAAGAGAGAGAGAGAGAGAGAGAGAGAGAGAGAGAGAGAGGCTCAATTTGCTGGTGGAGATATAGTGAGTTCTTATAGTCGCACTAGTGATTGGCTGAGTTGGAAAGAGAAGTCGCTAAGAGAGAAAAAAAAGCAAGGAAAGAGAGATGCATCCTTCAAACTTGATAAGGATAACAGTAATCCATGAACCACATATCAAACACAGCTTGAGTGCACTGCTGGTTCTCAGCTGAACACAAATTGCTGAAGGCATTCGATCTTGTGGATGCTGATGTATGATTCTATCACCCATAATTATTACAACTCTTCTGAGTCATCGGTTGACCTGATAGAATATATATATATATGTGTAAAAAAAAATAAAAAAAAAAGTATATTTGATGTTATTATTATTTTTTTCAAAATTCAAATAAAAACAAAGAAGAAGAATAAAAAAAAAAGTGATCACCTATGAGAAGAAGAATCAAAGGTGTCGGCGAAGCTCAAATGCTTTGGGGGTTTGCGTGTTGGTGTGGGTGTAAGGAAAATATAAATTTCTCCAACGTGATTTCGTGCAAACCAAGTTAGGTTCGTAAAGATTCGAAGTGAGGGTCCCACACCCTTATCTTCCGCCGTCCCCTCCAAAATAATGTCTCCATCATTAAGATGTGGCCCAAATCCTACCTAATCCGCGATTAACACAAAGCAAAGACACATATGTCTCCATACACAATCCTACTATCGACTCTCATGAGGAAGGAGGTATACACAAAACACACATTCTTTTTTTCTCTCTCTTTTCACAAGCCTTATTGGATAAAAAAGAAATAGCAAAATCAATTATTTAGTTTTTCCAATTTCATTAAGTTCGATTTCAATTTAATCTTTCTTACTTACTCTAACATGATCGAATTAAGGCTCAGTAATTACATTTTTGAGTTTGGGATGACACCGAGAGTTGATCAACCATATATACTGTTCTGAAACTATATGATTTTAAATTATGACTTGAGTATGGAGATAATAATTATTCTATAATATTCATCGATGTTGGACATTTCAATGGAACTATTAGGTGAGGAAGATTTGTTTCTTTAAATCGATTATTTACAAAATATATAATAATTTAATCAAATAAAACAAACTTAGAGCAAGATAGTGATAGATAGATAAATAGCAAAAGATGGAAGTCTATAAATTTATAATATGTCCCAAGTATTTATAAATTGTAGCGAGTAAAAATGAGTAAGATTAAAATTAACTTATAAGGATCTAATAAATTTATTATTATCAATTTTAACTTAAATACTTTGACAAATGATTTAAGTCGAACAATAGTTATAGTATTAAAATAAATTAAAATTTTGGGTTAATATTTAACTTACAAAAAATATATACATGCAAGATCTAAGTTTTTTATATATTAAAAATAAAATTATTTCTATTGAATTTTTTTTATTGGGTAGTGTATTTTATTTAAGACAAAATAATTTGAATTTTAGTTCTTAAGTTTGAGTTCAAAAATAATTTTATTTTTTTAAAAAAATAAATATAAAATTAGGGCCTTTTCGGGGATATAAGTGTAATTTTGCTTAATTGCAGTGATAAAAGACATGCTTAACAAAAGCGAAGTGGCTTCGGGTAGAAGAAGAGAAGACTCGGAATTAGAAGCGGAAGAAGACGACGCGAAGGAGATCGAAACCCGAAACCCTAGCGCTCTCTCTCTCCGGTACTCTTCCTCCTCTTACCCTTCTTTGATCTCAGAAGCCGCCGACGCGCCAATTCCGATCGGATCGATGGAGGAAGAGCGGCCCGCGCTGGAACCCGACGCCTCCGGGGGATCCAGCTGGGCGTTCTCTGGCGACGGTGCCGCCGCCGCGATCGCCTCCCTCGAGGACCTCTGCGGCGGCGGCGACGGCGAAGGAGAGATCGGTTGGGGCCTGCCGCTGGGTCCTCCCGGCGTCGGGGAGGAAGGTGTGTTCCCCCCGCTTCTCGAAGTACCGGAGTCCTCGTCCGGATCCGCCCCCGCGGCAGCGGCGGCAAAAGCAGCCAGGGAGGAGCGATCGGATCCTCCCGCGGCGTCCGGCGATGCCGCGTCTTCGGTCTCGAGCGAGGAGCCGCCGCCTGAGAGCGACGAGAAAGCGGCCGATACCGCGTGAGTTCTATCTATACCTACAGTCCTCTCCTTCGGCCAGTGGCACTCATGTGATTAGCTCCCATCTCGTAGGGGTGAATTGGGGACGCGAGAGAAAAAATTTGACTCTTCTTTATTTTTTCTGTTTACTAAATAATTATACCAAATAATCACATTTTGAAGCAAAAATATAGAGAAAATGTCGCCAGGGAAAGAAATCGAGACGGTGGAATTCTGCCTACAACGATGGCAATTACGTAAATAAGGAGCGTCTCGGGGGGTAAAATGTTTGCGAGGGGGGTGCGGGGGTAGGGGAGTGCAACTTGCGGCCCGCGTTCCTTTCGATCCTTCGAAGGATTACGCGGTTTCCTCCCTCCCTCTCTCTCCCTCTCTCTCTCTCTCTCTCTCTCTCTCTCTCTCTCTCTCTCTCCTAATTTCTTGGTGTTTATCTCTAAGATGATTAATGGTAGTATTAGGTGATTCCGATAGCTTTAAGAAGTAGTAAATATTGTAGTACATGGCATAATCTTCATTGGTATGTATGGTATTGTTAGCAGTAATATCGCATTAGCATTTACCTGTTCTGTTGTATGTTATGCACATTTGGTGTCTCGATTCCACAAATGTTGTTGTTTTCTTTTGTGAACAAACAATATATATATGTGCTTTTTATTTGATCTTATTCGACACAACGACAATATCATGTCTAGTGATAATATTGTGGTGTTTGAAACAAAGCAGCTATTCGACGTGGTGTCGATAAGAGATTAAAAATCATCTTTATTTTTTATGCTAATAATAGATGATTAATTCGGACTCTTGAAATGCTTGGCTCCTACTCTGTGAAATCCTCATTGTTGTTGTTGATCTTAGTTCGGCTTTTCTTTTCCGATTGCAAATCCTTGAGCCTCTTTCTTTAGATGATTCAGTGCTTGCTTATAGGGCATCGCCTGCCATTCTGCTTGTAGGAATAAAACTTGCAAGAAGGGAACCAAGCGCACTCGACAACCCAGGTTTGCATTCATGACCAAGAGTGAGATTGACCACCTTGAAGATGGCTATAGGTGGAGAAAATATGGGCAGAAAGCCGTGAAGAACAGCCCATTTCCGAGGTCAGTTTCTCTCTGATTCCATTGCTCTTTGTTTTCGGCATTTTTTTTCATGTCGATCATCTTCCAATCTGCTACTTTTTCTTGTTTGGTTTAAGTCTTCTGTAGCATTTTAGTTTCTGTGATCTTGAATGCGAAAATAGCTTGTATGTCACATCCCCATTAGAGTAGAAAGTAGACTCAATCCAGATTTCAGGCAAAAAATTGTATACCGACTCCTGGCTAGTTGTGCAGGAGCTACTATCGGTGCACCAACAGCAAGTGCACGGTGAAGAAGAGAGTGGAGCGTTCATCTGAAGATCCCAGCATCGTGATCACCACCTACGAAGGGCAGCACTGTCACCACACCGTGTCTTACCCTCGTGGAGGCTCACACCTTCATACCGCAGCAGCCCTCGCAGCAGCTCAACAACTAGCTTTATCGGCGCCGCAGTTGTATGCACCGCCATCGCCGTTCCCTCAGAGCCCTTCGCTGATCCATCCACAGCAAGAACAGCGACCTCCGTCCCTGCTCGACCGAACCCTAGCACTTCCCGCCGTCGACGAGGGTCTGTTGGGTGATATAGTCTCGCCTGCGACGAGGAACAGATGAATAATTGGGTACGTTTTACATACACCATTTATGGCTTTCCTTCACGCGTATTATCATTAGCAGCAGAAGATGAGCAATTAGCAGTTGATATAAAGTTGAGCAGACGCTTAAATAAATGGAAAGATTAGGTGAAAACTCAGAATCATGATATCACCTCAATGATGGCACATGCAGAACTTGATTGACCATATAACAATAACTTAATTATGAGAATATTCTTCTCTCCACATAAAATGGGTAGTGATGGTGAAGATGATGATGATGATGAGGATGTAGACTCGGAGTAGTTTGTGTGGCCAAAGCCGCTTGTGCTTTATGTGGTTCTTTTGGCGTCCGACTTTGTTTCTCCAATGCAACCAAAAATTACTCTTCCATGTAGTCAGTTCATCCTTCTCGGACGAACCTTTTCCTTCTTCACTTGATGTGGTTCTTTTGGCGTCCGACTTTGTTTCTGCAATGCATTTATATGTCGCGTAGCAACCAAAAATTACTCTTCCATGTAGTCATTTCATCCTTCTCGGACGAACCTTTTCCTGCTTCATTTCTCTCTTTGTTGGTGTTAGACTTGGATGAAACATTGTCACTGCTCTCAGCTTTTGCAATCTTTGCAGGCCATCGTGGCAAACAGTGGATGCATCTCTCAGCTTACGAATGGAGACATTGTTTATGGCTGCGTGGAAACATCCCTAGCTAGGCATTGCCCGTTCGGATGTAGACTTACTCTGACACTTGGCTGGTTTTAATGGATGCCAACTCCTGTTTCTTTTGTTGTCCTTTAGATCAGCTGTATCATTTCTCTACTCTGTAGCACGATTAACTACTGTAGATTTCTCCGGTGCAGGAGCATTAAAAAGCTAGCTTACTGTCTCCTCCATGTAACACCAGATTCAGAACAACCCTAATTTAAGAGTGCTGTTTATGGATCCAGCTTTCGACTATACTCACTCTCTGGAATGCTGAGTTCGAGGTAAGAAAAAGCCTAACTTTGTTTCCTTGCCTGCAATTGTCTCGCAGATGCTCGTACGTGAGAAAAAGTTGCATGTGCTGTACGTGTAGCCATCCATTCTCCTAAAAAGAATAAGCTGATGGAATTTACTGGGGGTGAGAGAATGGGAGAGTACTGCATGTTCATGTCAAACCCTAGACTGTCTTCTTTTTCCTTATTTCATTAGTCTTTTTATCCGATGATGAGGTGAAATTAACATGACCACCACCAGTGTTTAATGCATTATATTTGTTGATTATCTTATGGGTAAATGGGCAAAGAAAGTGACAGTGCAATTAGATTCAAGTCTTTGAATGTGTCAATCTTCCACCTTCTATGGCATTAATTCCCAAAGGTAATCATCCTCCACCACCACCATTTTGGCACCTTCAAGTCCCCATACTTTTTTTTTTATATATAATTTTTCTTGCACAAACCCTATAATAATTATAGGAGATGATCAATGACAAGTGAACCAACCTGAGTCAATAAGGAATTGCTCATTTCCATCCTGAATTGATTCTGACCAGACCAATGACTGACATGCTTTTACACACCCATAATACAATTCAGCAAATTGTCATGGCAAATCAACATAGTAGACATCGAAAGCTCTCTCGCTGGTGTCTATCTGCAAGAGGTCAAGGGAGATGATGACAAGACCTTGTTCTTATTTTATGTGTGGTCAGTGGAACAACACTGGTCGGATGGTGGCAATCTTAGTCAGGCCTACTGTGCTTTGCCTTTCTTCATCATGTGAATGCATAAGAAGTGAATCGCGATTGCTGTATGAACTAATTGTGAGGACTTGTTTAGGTATAATATATCACTTGCAGACAAGAGAAATCATGAACAATGGAAAAGAGCAGGACTCTGCTCATGAACAATGACTGGCATGTCAAACCCAGTGTTTCCCAGTGCTGTCGAGCACCGAGATTGCTTTCATCTTGGATCAGCTGTTCGTATGATTTGATTACCTCGACATCGGTTTATTCTACAACACATCGAAAAGGAGAAGGAATCGAGGAACTGCGGCTCCAAAGCTCGACTCTCAGCAGCTCAAAGATGGATGGAGCAGTAACTCAGCGACCTTTGGAGCAACCTGCACTCCCCTCTCACTCTTCCATCAATTGGAGATCACACCCAGCAGTGGCTCATGCTTGAGGTTGCCGCCCAGCCACCATGACTTGAGGTCTTCGCTTCCATCAGCTGGAAGATTGAGATCGAGCACGCCGGGCTTCTCGAGTGGCTGCTGCGGAATGGCAATGGGGAAAGCAGCATCACCTCCGGAACCAGTGGTGGCCACCAAGTGAGACCTCTTGTGGCCGCCCAAAGCCTGGCCGGAGCTGAAGAACCTGCTGCAGATGAGACACCGGTGGCCCTTGTTCGCCTTCGACGATCCACTGCCGGTGTCCTCCGTCGCTGCTTCGTCCGCCGAAGCATCGGTTTCCGTGCTGTTCTCGGCAACATGGGTCCTGTGGCCCCGGCAGCCTTTCATCCTCTTGTGGCTTGCTCTGTGGCCGCCGAGAGCTTGGTGGGAGTCGAACACCTTGTTGCAGGACTTGCATTCGAACTGGCTTCTCTTCTTGGTAGCCTTAGCCAAGCAATCATTCGAAGAAGCATGACGGAGAGAATCATCGGCAGGATCAAACCTCTCCATCATGCTTGAAGAATTCCTCCCAAGTTTGTGATCGATTCCGTCAAATCTAGTCTCCATGCTTGTTTCCCCTGCAACAGAACTCAGATCCTCGTTCTTGGAAGGACATGGCGTCGGCTCTTGGTCAGGGTTCTTGAGGTCGTCGGTGCTGGAGGCGTAGGCCACGGGTTTCTTGGTTTCGTCGATGTCATCTCTGACGATTCCATCATTAGCACCACGAGATTCCATCTTGTTGAACCCGTTTCTTGGATCGCCCGACTCGGATCCCGTCTTCTCGCTTCCATTCGAGACGAAGTCCCAAGTCTCAAGAACCTCCGCCGAGTTCTTGTCCGACGTCTCGCTGCAGCTGCGGTTCCAGTTTCTGGCACCCCTGGAGAGCAGCATGAGGCTGATGGCGCCGTCCTCGTCCTCAGGAGAAGCTTGATCGGTCCGTTTCGATCTTATCCGCCTCCCTGCAACGGTTTCTGCCGCGGCCTCGCCGCCCGGTTGGCTCCCGAAGCCGTTCCGATGGACGACACTGCTGCAGGGGCCATCTTGCTCTCCTCGCTCCTCGGAAGGCTTCTCGGAGTGGCACCGCATGTGTCCAAAGAACGCTCTCCAGGACAGGAACTCGTTGCCGCACTCCGCGCACTGCATCTCTCCATCTCCGTCGCCGGAATCCGATAGCCGCCAGGTCTTCTTGGGGTTCTCCCTCAGGCTATAGCTGCTCTGCTGCCGCTCGTCGCCTTCCGACGAGGAGTTGGCGGCCACGGTGAAGTGAGACCTCATGTGGCCTCCCAAAGATCTCCCGGTCGGGAAGCACTTGCGGCACACCTTGCAGCGATGCTTCGACGACGCCAGCGGCAGCGGCGGCAACAACCGATATCCTTCCATCTCACGGGCACTGACCAAGATCAAGAAAAGACAACATATGAGCTCAAATGGGTTCAAGAAACCCCCTTAGATCCCTGAGACCTCTCCATCACTGAGCTCAAGATCTGATTGGTGGTTCCTCTTCTTCTCGTAGCAGCTTCAGGATGTGAGGGAGAAAAGAGAGAGGCGAGTGGCGGTTGCTTCTTTAGAGCCTTCTCACCTCTGCGGAGAGGAGGAGAATCCATGCACGGGAGCCAAATGAGAGAGAGAGAGCAGAGAGCAGAGTAATCATCAGATGGCGATGATCTCGCCAACCGGGAGTGGATGTGCTCAACAGAGAAGGGAGATAAAGGAGTTCACCACCACCACCACCACCACCACCACCATTCTTCCCCTGAGACTCTGCTTTCTAATGGCTTGCTTACATGTGCACGCACCTTGTTTGGAATTCTTGATGGCACTTAAGCATGGTTGAACTTGGAAAAGGTCAAATGTGGGACCTCACCAGGAGAACTCGTGCATGATCCAAGGCAATTCAGTTAATGAAGGGTTCTTCTCCTGGTGAAAAGGTCAACCAAGATCTCAGATGAAGGCATCCTGTGGGTGGTCTCAAGTGTTGTTCTGGTGGTGCCTCTGTCGACAAGGATTAGATTACTCGCACTGGTTCTGTGCATATTTGAGTAGAGAGAGAGAGAGAGAGAGAGAGAATGAAGGAACAGTTCTGTCACTTTTCATGCAACTGCTTCAACATGTAATAATAAAAGCTTCAAATTTTCTTTATTCTAATGGAAGCTTAAAACTGGGCAAAAGGTTTTCAAGTAGTAGTAACATAAACAATATGCTGAATCCTTGAGTCAGAACACACTGAATCAGGTAACTATGAGCCTCAAATTGAACACAGTCAAAACACAAAGCAATCAAACAAGTTCCTATGGTTGTATTCACAGTAAAGAAAAAAGGAATCAATGTGAGAGACTACACAGCCTTGCAAACTCCTAAAAGAGCTTCTAAAAGCTCCTACATGTCTGGAATCTGAACATTGTTCTCACTGCAATATCAGTACTACCTTCTCTCAGTTATTGCCAAAAAGCAAATGACTCTTCATTTCTCTTCAATTATTTGTATAAATATGTGGCCAGCACATCCCTGTGCTGCTCCCTCCCTTGCAAAATCCCTATACATTACACAGGCTAATGCAACTCTCTGCATATTCTATACAGTTATATCAGAGGTATAGAATCAACCATCAAAGCCTTGACATTAATTTGTTTGATACATAACCTTTGTGATACACATGCTTTCTTCCTAAAAAGTCAGTACCAGCATTGGTTAATTATTCGGTTTTAGTCCATCTTAAATCGCAGTTGAAGCGATAACTCGAACCGAATTAACCTCTGATTTATCTCTGCTAAATAAATCCTCTGTGTATGATTCTAGATCAACTCTCTTTCTATGAATACATATATAGTTATGCTAACATATTCAAGTCTGACCAACTCTATCCACCCTTGTCTTGCTACATTATGATTATGATCCAAGCCTCAGTGGTAGCTCACTGGATGATGGGACAGGAGAGATCTATTTTCTTCACTTCAAGTGCAAGAAAAGAAGTAAAGCAAAACTTTTTGGAAGAAAGCTATATCCAACCAAAAAGTGTGTCAACTGAAAGAGCTCAGTTGCTAAGAAAACCCTCTCTGTGTTAGTACAGAGTCTGAGCATGATTTAGTAAAGTTGAAATTAGCAATAAACATTACAAATAATTGCAAAGAAAGAAATTACATATGAACAGGATTTCCACTTTACTCCCTTACAATTGTCACTCAAAGAGTACTGAAACAAAGTGCAAAGTTTGTGCATGTATAACTCTGCAAATACCTACCTAAAAATGCTAAAACATAGCAGAATTATAGGTCCTAAACATGGAGGTGCATGTGTCCCTCTTGTACATCTAATGATGGAGCATGTGTTGCTGAGCAAGATCTCACCAGCAATGCTTGGAAAATACTCAAGAAGAGTCAATGGAGCTTGAATATTTTTGCTTGGGGGCACCATCCTTCTCCTTGTCCATGGTGGATGAGATGGTTCTGGGGAGCAACACCAACTTCCTCTCTACTTTGTTCTTTGCTGAAACTAAAGCATGACATCAAGCATGCTAAGTCTGCTACCAGTTAGGTCTGGCTACTCTTTTCTGTTCACTTGTGTGTTTTCTCTTTCTCTCTTTCCTTTTGATTGAGAATAAATGACAATCCAAGCAGTCTCAGTTATTTGCCTACAGAAATGTCAAGCTTGCTTTTTGGCATAAAAATGGTGTTCACTGTGTTTGATGCAGAAACTTTTAATGATTCAATGTATATACAATGCTAATCAAACATGCTTGAGCTTAAGACTCTTAAAAAAAATCAAAAGCTCTTAATTATTTTATGAGACATTAATATTTACTTGTTGGATGAAATTATCTTTTTCTGTCATATTTTCAATTAATGCAAGTCTTCTAGAAATTATTTATCAACTCAATAATCAAATCTTTTCAATGATGTGTTTGTCAATTTACTATGATTTTTATATCTTGGGTGTCTCATGGTTTGTATTACATTAAGATTTCTTGTTCACTAATAAAAGAAATATCAAATATATTTGGATTCCATCTGATCCATCATTTATAAATAAATATTCCTTTTTTTATTTTCTTTTTTCACTTTCATTTTACTGCATAAGTAAAATTGTAAAACTAGATCGAGTAGTCAATTGGGTTTATACTTGCGGGATCAAATCGTAACAAATCTAACTTAAATAATAAAAAATATTATATACATAACACTAGATTTTAAATATAGTAGTAGAGGATAATGTTATTAGAGAAAAATAATATATTACTTGATGCAAAGCCCAAAATGAAAATAATATAAATTTATTAATTCAACAAAAAATCATTTTATAATATATCCAAAAAATTGAAAGCACGAATAATTATTTTTCTTTTCTTTCTTTTTATCAAATAAAACAGAAAATATCTTATTTACTTATTTATTGATTGGTTGATAGTGAATAATCCAACGGCTAATAACATGATTTCAAATAATTCAGTTATTTTCGTCTCACTAGTGAAAACTAGCCGTTGAAGCGCAACGTTCGAATTCCCACGGCACACGCGCTTCTCCTCTCCCTTTCTTTCTCCCTCTCTCCTCTAAACCTTTCGTCTCCTGCTTCTTCTTCTTCTGCTGCTCCTCCTCCTCCTCCGCCTTCGTTCGGTGATTGAATTAGGAGTGCAAAACCGCAAGAATGGCGACCCCTGCCAAGAGATCCCAAGCCCCGAGACGCCAAACCTCGGAAATCCCGAAGCTTTCCGAGAACCTTGATCCCAATCTTCTTTCCACTCCTTGCCGACGATCGACGAAATCTCCTGCAACCAATTCGGCGAGGCCGAAGAAATCGGCATCCAAAACCCCGGTTCGGATTCCGTCGTCATCGCCTTCCCCTGCCAAAGACAACAGCTTGGTTGCTCCCAAGAGGAGTTCCGTAACTCCGCTCAAGAGCTTGGACCCCGAGAAGTGTCATCAAGAGCTGGCTCGTCTCAAGGAGAATACGAGTAAAAGTGAACCATTGGCGGTGGAAGATACGGAGGTTACAGATTCGAGAGCGAGGGCGATGAAGCAATTGCTGCTGGAGGAGGCCATGAGCGGTCTACCGGAGTCGGGGGCCGGGCGGGTGACGTACTTGGTGAATGCATTCGAGAGACTTCTTTCCATCTCAAAGGAGCCAAAGGGTGAAGATGGAGGAGAAGTCAAAAGAAAGGTGATGAATTGGGCCTTGCCTGGCTTGCATCAGTCACCGAAGGCTAAGGTAAGCGAAAATTCTTGGTCGCCTGTCTTGTGTTCGACAGATTTCCCACCTATAGAGGACTCCGAAGGAGATTCTGCCGAGCATTCTTCGGTGAACAAGAAGGACAAAAGGTCAGCGATAGCAGATAAATTCGATGTGAAACAGCCTTTTTTGATTCCTCTCTGTTATCTAGTGCTGTCTCTAAGCATTCATCTAGTTCTTTCAGATTGAGCAATGGGATCAATGGATCGGACGAAGGGCGAAGAAATAGACGAAATGTATGCAGATATATAATGTTTATCTCGTTATTTTATACTGATTTTTTTCCTCGGTGATATATCTTGAAAGTGAAGCTCTTCTTGTCTGCCATGCTGTTTTTGGTTTTGCGAATGTAACCATCTGCATATTCCAGAGCACTGGTTTCTCAGGAAGAAGCAGGATCAAGAAGTTCAAAGTGAAAAGCCTGCAACCCTTCAAGTTAAGGACTGAGGTACAATTTAAATAGTTCAATTTTTCTTTAGGAGAATCCCCTTGCTCAGTTCAACAAATACACATCAGAAGAAAAAGCTAATCATTTGGTGTTCACCTGCCACTTGTTCTACAATCCAAGTCCTATAGGGAATCAAAGAGGATGATCACTACTTGTTGGTTCTTGCTTAAGCTGCATTCTGTCTTAATTGTATAGTGAATCCAATAGGGCATCTCCATGTGGAGAGAACCAATTTAACCAGATCCTGATAGCCATTTTATGAAATATATGGGCATATCATGCCATCTTCTTGATGGTACTCACTGTATGCCAAGCAACTACTACTTACCTGTCCTTATATCATATGATCATATGTGTGTCCTTTCTGTGTTAGAATCTATCTTAAGCAACTTTTAACAAAATTTTTAGTCTCAAGTTTCATGATGTCATGAATATGGAATTACATAATTGATGAATTAGATAGATCCTCACTGTTGTGAATGAATCATCAGTTTCCCTTTCTTTTTTTACAGCAAAGAGGAAGGTTCAAGGAAGAGCAATTCATCAAGAAAGTGAACGAAATGCTTTTGGAGGAGGAGAGAAAACGCACACCAATTGCAAAAGGCCTTCCCTGGACTACAGATGAACCTGAGGTGCTGCTTACAAAGCATATATATTCTGGCATTTTATCTAGCTTGATATTAACAAATATTCCCACTCTGCAAAACAAATTTCTTTCATTGTGCAAAATAGAATCTTTAACACAGAACCAGAGGGAAAACAAAATGTAATTCATTAGACCAGAGGACTATCACAAGAAAGCTAGTCGTTTTTCCTTCGGTTATGTTTATTACAGCTTCAGAAAGCTACATAGATATCTTTGAATTTCACTTTGATAGAAATATCGATAACACATGATATAGTAAAACTTCACAAAAAACGAAGATACAATTATTAAATTTGTTTCTTTCCTGAATATAGATATATATATATATAGTGAAATGCACTGATGAGAATATTTTGTGAAAGAAGTGTCTGATGTACTAAGACTATATTTTATCTGGCACAAACTTGAAAAACTAAGAATAAAGATTTTACAGCAAGCAATCAATATTTTGTTTGTCAAGGCTTTCTGTCAATGGCAATTTTGCAGTCAATCGTTCCTGTTCTACTTGATATATGTTAATTTCAATAAATGGAACATATGCCAGAAAATAGTTGCTCATATCCAACATTATATTATTGAGATTCTGTATGGCCAACAGAGAAAGCATCACATAGAAGTCCTGGTATAAGTCTAAATCTCTTGTGGCTAGTCTAGATCTTATTCTTCCGAAGATACATGTTCAGATCAATTAAACTTCATTTTGGAAGTTATCAAAGAAATGTGTTTGTCATTGCAATCAGGCAGTGAAGTAGAACCGGTTTGGCTGTTGCTTGCTTTCAATCTGATTAGGATTATATTTTCATTTTCATCTACAAACATGCTTGTTTTGAATAAACTGAATATATTTTGTGGATCAAAAGCTGACCCTTTGAAATTCATGTATTAGATTCTGATAAAGCCTCCCATAAAGGATCCAACAGAACCAATCGAACTTATTCTTCACAGCGATGTACGTGCAGTAGAACGTTCTGAGTTTGATCTTCATGTAAGCTTTCTACAAGCTCATCATCTAAGTTAACTAAATGTTACCTTTTACATTAAAACTTTAATGTAAGTATTTCATTGTTTTCTTGATAGTTCACGGTATACCATCTAATCGACGCTATCTGTGGAATTATCTTGTCAGGTTGCTGAGCGTATGAGCTTTGTTGAGCAAATAAAACTGGATAGAGAAAGACAGCAAAAGGTTGATTCACAATAGATGGATTAAAATCTATACATAAAGTACTTGATTTTTTCACCATCATTTGTTGCTACACCTATTCCTTGTCACTGAAAAATGTCTTTCCTGTCTAATTAGCTGGAAGAAGAAGAGGAAATAAGAAGACTCCGAAAAGAGCTTGTGCCGAAAGCTCAGCCCATGCCTTACTTTGATCGTCCCTTCATCCCGAGAAAGTAAGTAGCTCGCTCATATTGTTTCAAGGTATACAATATATTTTAGGCTCTAAACTAAATCCAGCTACCGATTCTTTTGCCAAACATTAAGCTTTATTTACATTTAATTCTGACATTCTGTTTCTAATCAACCATTGTTTGCATGACAAAGATCAGCAAAACCCCAGACAGTTCCAAAGGAGCCAAGGTTTCATATTCAGCACCTGAAGGAACCATAAGCGTGTTGCTTATATTCCTCGGAACACATTTGGTTCATAAAGAATGTGTAGCTTCATTACTTTGTTCTGGTTTGCTTGGACGATCAGTCGACGTAGTTTGTCAGAAGATATAGCGACAAATGCTCTCCACAGAATATGGAAAATCAAGGAGACGATATCCGATATTTTAGAATGTGCAGACTACATGTGATGTGTGTTGGTGATTCATCTGTATAGTAGGGGGCAACACAAGGCTTGAATCTCAGAACAAATTGGTGTGGCTTTCCAGTTGCTGTTAGAAGATTAACAACTGATACTTGGTGTGGCTTCCTTGAGGAATTATTTGTTTGCTCTGTGCAATCTATAGAGGGCAACATCATCATTATGATGTATCAAGTGTCCATATGAAACCTTTTTCCCTATTTAATTTTTCTTGTGTTACACCAGGATTCCAACTCATGGAAACTGGGCAGATTGTTCCTCCTTGGACTGGCTGTCATCCTTATGTGTAATTGAAGCTTTAGTGCAATGATAATTATGTTTAATCGATGAGATACTTCAAGTATCATCTGCCCTCTTTGCTCACAGTGGTGTCCATGTTTTTGCTTATAATGATGACCTGATAATGCTTAAGAAGCTTTTACAGATCTAACTCATACAAGGCTTGAGCAAAAGAAGTTGGTCATGATCTTAATAAACATGAATTCATGAACATTGAAACTATGTCACTGAACCAGCAACACGATGTGATCACCAGTTCTGCTGTCATTCGCGGTAAGAATCATGCAAGTATGCCAAGCTTTAGCACATTGATGACATATCCATTTGAGATTGACTACATTGAGTGTTTCTACAAATCTGTCTGAATAAAGACAAATAAGATTAGCGATAATAATACTTGGAAACTTCCACCTGATGACCACAAGGCAATCATCTCCTACCTTCACCAACAAAAACAAAGGAAGACAACATCTTGAAAAAGGATTGGAATCAAGAGGTGGGTGGGTGGCCCATGACACCTTGAGCACCAAATCATGAGATAATTGTGCTCTATCACACTTGCATTTTGGGTCGGTGATTGCAGCTCTTAATGTTGAGTCGATTTGTTGGAGCCGAAACATTTGGCTGTAACGAAATTATTGCAAAAGGTAGTCACAATGTCCGTAATTTTGTACTTTGCCATCACAGCCGAGATAGTTATTGGGTGAAATAATCAACAAAATGGTTCACACCAGCAAAAGGTTTGTAAGGAACATTCCACTGAAATAATCTGTTCAAAGTAAACCCTACATTTATCTCAAGCAGAAAGATTGTCCAACAGAAGAAATAAATCATGTCAAATGCCCAAACATGTCCAACTTTTGATTAAAACAACTCCGCTACTAAAGCTCTGAGCAAAATCTTTCCGAATTGATGTCATAGAACCAAAAGATAGAGATTGCGCTTAGACACGTCCGGCAACTTGATCAAGATCCCGTTGCCCTTGAGAAGTAATCCTCCTTCCACTGGAACATCAAAACAAAAAAGTTGAAAGAGCTTACGATATTTCTTTTGTGGTGTTATATCTTATCAACATTGTCTTACTTGAAATGCATAAACTTGAAACTACTAGTCTGATCCATTGTCATATATAAAAGTAGTATTGGACATAACACAAATGATACAATGATGGTGAGAAAAAAAGTTAATCATGCTCTAATCCGTCAAGTTTCTGATTTGTGGACCATCATATCCCATATGCACTGTCTACAGGTGCACTGAGATGTCTACAAATTTCAAATTGGTAATCTGAATCAATCATCTCATATATCCTCATAAAAAATAGTAGGAAATCTGAACAGTACAAAAAGACGATGTTAATGTTGCCAAGAGACACTAGGTGTTGTGGTATAACGACTTGGATTACAAAATTGTCAAAACCAAAAACAAAACAATGTGAGCCTAATCACATAAAATGTGTGCATTTTTCATCATTCATTTGCCAATTACTACTGTTCATAGGCCTACAGTCAGCATAGCATAAAATATTGGACTAAATAACATAAGACATGGGTGAACATACCGGGCGTGTGCTATTCACAAAGTGAGAACTGTAAGATGCATGAAATTCTTACCCTTTAGGTTCTATTTCGATGATATTCATCCTCTGCAACTGCTGCAAAATGTGGCGAGCAATGGCTCCGCTGCTCTTACAGAAATGTGGTGGACGACTTCCATTCCTCTTGCGGCCTCCATAAATCTTCTGAAAGCCACCTACTCCAATACCCTGCCTCAAATATATCTTTCTTGCCATCGAAGCTGCAGTAGGACCAAGACCATATGAGAACTGATGCAGTTAATAGTCATCCCAGCAAAAACAAAATCTAGAAATGTTGCAGTAATATTCTGTGTGATATTACCAGCTCTAATGTAGTACCAATCAGGATCATAAGGAGCAAGTTCCTTGAACCTTCCAGTCTTCACAATGTCTGTCCACTCAGGAAGTTCCATCTATTCATAAAATTAGTGCAACAAGTGGAATCAGAATAACATTATATCAAGATCATCCAAAGTGCAAAAAAGTAAATATCTGTGCTTCTTTCATGTGATATCAAAAACATGCCAGTGCGACTGACCAATCCATTTGGCTTTAAATTAGTGCCTACAAGACTGTTAATCCTAGAGTTTCTCAAATTCTCAATCCTACTAACCTAATAACCAATGCCAGGGAATTCACTTACAATAACAAATATGATAGCATCTGGCATTTGTGAATTTACCAGTTAACTTTACATCATTTTGTTATTAGATAGTCAATAGCAGACTCCGTTGACTTCAGGTGGACCAAAATGCACCACCGGTAGCTAATGTGAATCTAAAGCATCTCTTACTCTAATACAAGAACTTATTTTAAACTGCAAAAAACCAACATGAATCACATTTGATAAATTATCATATAGAACATGAAAAAGTGGATATCGAGCTGAATTTTACTAATGGGAAAAGGTGGTCATAAAGGAAGTCCAAAAGAGGATGAGGGCTCACACCACAGATGGGGAATTACACAACCACGAGAGTTTACGATAACCAATCACGTAAGGCTAGCACAAGATAATAAATGACGAAGTCAAAAATTTCTCCACAACAATGAGTAATATACATACACGATAATACCTATTGCATCTTTCTTGGAAGAAGGAACCTCTAGCGGGAAGTTGGATGATGCAACTTACACCACCAGTGAGAGATAACAGGCGGTTACTCTAGATGGCACTTGATAAAACACTTCACACGCTATACAATGTATCATTCCTCTTTATTCAGCAACAAGAAACCAAGATAACAAACATATAAGAATCCACTATAAACAAAATCAGCCTATGAATCCCAAAACCTAGATTGCAATTAATATTGTCAGGTGAAGAATAACATTGTTCCGGTGAAAATTTTGACTACGATAGGAAAAAAGGCAGGTAACCAACTTGAGGCAATATATAAAGATAGCATCAGGTTTCTCTACTTGAGAACATTCCTCATCACGGTTAAAAAGTGACAACTTAGGAATATGATGAAAAGTGCCATTGCAACTCTTAACTGATTCAAATCTGAAGTGAAAAAATACGCATATATCTATAAGCCATTTAGGATCAATTGCCAGCACATAACAAAGAGATCCTCTACTATAAAATAGCATTGCTATCAAGCTCGTCCCAAGAAAGTCTGATGTCTAATTGAACTCGAGACTCCAAGAAACAATATCATCCTTCATGCATCAAAGCCATACACTAAAGTCATTTCAGATCATCTGCATCCACTCAGATCACCTACCTTTGATGAAGTTCTTACATAATCAGCTCAAAAACAAACAGGTATTCAGCACATTAAAAGTAAAAAAGGTTTAATCAACATTCTCAATTAAAAGAATTGTGGCTCGCATAACAAGGTGGGCCTTTAAAATCAAGAAGCCAGCACTCCGGAATCACGCTGCTCGATCACGAGAAAAAGATACGGCATCATCTACCCTTTTGTCGAGGTCAAACTCAACAAATCATGCACCATCGTAGCAACAAATGACGACTTGTGGATGGAACTCTCACGTAAGGTCTGCCGCATCGAAACCAAAACTAGATGGAGGGACAACAAAGCCTCAAATCTAAACACTATTAACTTTCAGGAGAAAAGATTTCAGAAAAGGAAAAAAAAAAACACGACTTTGCGGATGGATTCAGAAAACAAACATAAAAAGAGAAGAGGATTGATCGGACCTTGCCGGATCGCTTGAGGTGGGCGGAGTAGGCCTTGACGAACTCGTGGGGCGAGACGTCCTTAACGGTCTTGGCCACGTCGTTCTCCATGGTGCGCGGTTGCAGTCTCCTCTTCCGCTGCTTCGGGCTTCTTTGCGCTTGCGCGTGCGCGAGAGAGAGGGTCGGCGATCCAAGCGAACTAGGGTTAAGGACGGAGGATGATCCGCCCCTTTTATAGCAGGAAATGGTGTAGTATGTAATTACACAAAATGCCCCGAGTCTGGGCAGCGGCATAAAAGACTAACCACCTTTGCTATTAATTAGTTGTTTTTAACATTTTAATTTTTATATTTTTAAAATTTATATTTAGATTTTTATGTTTACGAAAGTAAAGCTTATTATGTATCGTTGAAAAGATAATTTTACAAAAGTAAAAAATCAAGAGAAAAGTTTTATTGAAATAACATAATTAAATATTTCACTTTCATAAATATAATATAATTAAATATTTCACGATCATCATATATATCATATATCATCCGATGCATGCTCAAATTCCTTTTTGCTTCTTGAAAATTGTGTTAGTACATAAACCATGAATAGACCATAAGCTATGTGTTAGCAACAACGATATGCTAGAAATATGATGGTTGTTTACTTAATGTGAGAATGGCAGGTATATGCTATCCATATCCTCCGATAATTAATTATCATGCTAATGGATGCTACCTGTTATGCTAATTGATATCTATATAAGATAATACAACCGACGACATTAACACAAATAAGATTATTTATTTTATTTTAAAAATATAAAAATATAAATATATTTTTTAAAATAAAAAAACCATGATACTTAATAGGATATGTATTACCCCTTTAGACACTAAAGAGAGATATAAATGACATTTAATCCTATCACACAACAAACACCTCAATTCCTGGGTAAAATATCACATCCAGGTCACCTTCCACTCTCTGGAATTCTTAAATTGTACATACAGATGGGAAAACAAGATGCATCTCCGGTGAACAGCCGTCACAAGTGCACAACCACATTGAACAATCAACCGGAAGCAAGATTGTTTGCAGTCCAGAAAGCTGAGAACCCAAGAAAAATGAAGAAAAGGGCAGGTAAAGCAAATGTAATCTGGCAGACTATTAAATGCAATTGTGAAGATGTTTAAACTAAGCTTCGATGTATCAGCACAGCAAATTCCTCCTAGCTTATCCTCATATTTGAACACAATGTCTTCAAACATACAAGGGTAAGTGAACAGTAATCAGTCATGACGAGACAGCATCAAAATATTGTAAGATGCCAACCAAATCAACGATAGGCACGTGGTGCACCAGCAAATGAGTAGCGCGAAGAAACAGGTGCATTTGACATAGCATGCCTGCTTGAGATTGGCCTCTGTGAGATACCAGAATAACCCCGGTTTGGATCTTCGTATCCTCCTGGTAGGTAGCTAGGTTGTGCGGTCATGACTGGCCGTTCCGAGTTGTAGATCCCTTCCATCCTCTCAGCATGTGGAATAATTTCTCCCTCCCTCGCTGTTACAGTGTGGTAGTCCCTCGAGAGCAGTGGATCCCTCGGAATTATCTCAGGAACTAACCTATAAGTGAGACTGGAGACGGAAAAAAAAAAAAAAAACAACTTTAATTGGGTCCCCATAACGAAAAGAATGTAAAGCAATTCCCAGTAACAACCAAGAAACAATATAAATATGAGAGAATAGCCATTTATAATATAGTCATTGGACTCTTGTGACAAAAGCCGAAGAAAAAGAAAGAGCTAGTGGTTGTGAAAAGAACAAGTTCGCAGCTCATAAATTTTGTAATACCAAAACAATTATGAAATTCAGTTGCACCAAATTGATTTTGAGAGCCAAAAGTTTTGGTGCTTCTGATGTACCATCCTCAACTGCAAACAACATATCTTCAGCCCCTACTTTGATTAACCATTCCATCAAATGCAAAAATATCCTCTAAGTTCTACTCAAGAAATTCTAGTGTCATATCAAACTGTTAAAAATATGCTTATTTTAGCAACAGAACAGATTAGAAAGCAATTTATCAATATTACAATACCAAAATAATCAAGAATCACTATGGTTTAAATTGAAGAGGCTAAAGCACGCTAACTAGGCAAAGCATGTCTCCAATACGGGATATATCTACCAAGGACAAAAGCTTCCAAAGCACCTAACACACTTGGAAAAGAGGCATTTGAAGCACAAGGACAAAAGCTTCCGAAGCATCCACTTAGGACGAAAAGTGTCCAACACACTTTAACCAAGAGAAGCATAAGTGGTTAGAAGTGTCTAATTCACTTTAACCAGGCGAAGCATACATGATGTGTCCACTACAATGTCCACTATGAGGACTAGCCAATGCACTTCAATGAGGCGAGCGCCTAAGCCTAGACGGCAGGTGCTTCAGGAGAGCACCAGATTCATATAAGGCAACCAGGCGCCTAGGTGGTTCAATTTAAGAGCAGTTAGTTGGTTCGATTGAACCAACTAATGCAATTTCTTACCTCAAAAGCTACCCTTCACGCGTGACCCCAACTCCTTGAGCCAACCCTAGTGTGCGTTTTCTCCTACTACCTCTGCCACCGATGCTTTCTTTCGTTGCCTTCGCCGCCGATGCTTTCTGTCGCGGACATAGCAAACAAAGTCTTCCTCTGTCACCGACCGAGTCTTTCTCCTGCTGCTGCTGTTCGCTGCCGCTATCCGACTGTTGCCTGCTACTACTGCTGTTGTTCGCTGCTTTCGTCGCTACTGTTGTTGTCGTTCGTAGTACTGTCTCGGCTGTCTTAAACTAATCATCCGCTGCTACTGCTTCTCACCGTTGCTTCTCTTCCGACTTTTCATTGTTGATTTCACTCGGTGATATTTTTTATCCCTTTTATTTAAATAATTATATTTATTAATTATATTACATATTTTAATATTTTAAAACGCCTAGCGCCTTAGGCATTTTGGGACCTTGGCGCCTAGCGCTTTTTAAATCACTAGTCCACTACGACTGAAGCATGTAAGGCATTCAAACATGTCTTAACCAAGCAAAACATCTTTGGCATATGATGCATCCACCCAAGATAAAAGCATCCATTTAAGGCATCCAAACATGCCTTAACCAAGCAAAGCATCTTTGGCATATGATAGAAGCATCTAAAACCCCAAACATGCCTTAACAAGGTGAATCATCTCTTGTTCGTAGTGCGTTGACATACCTTAACTAAGCTATGCATTTCTTGCACGTGATGCATCCACCATGAACAAAAGCATAGAAAAGTCTATCACACTATGCCCTAACCAAGAAAAACATCCATCCATGCCTAATGTTCTAGCCAGGACAAAAGTATCCAAGGCACCCCTTAATCGTCTTTTTGCACAAAAGAACTATTGAAATCCCAACATCTCAGTTGAGACATCGAAATTGCTCAGTGTATTGTTGCACAAGTGATAGGTCTCAAGTTCAAGTATGCGTATGAAATTCATGCACATCATTTGATGTAATAATTTAAAAAAAAAATCTAATGCTAACATTGTGCTATGGAACAAGCCCTTACTCGAAAAAGCATGGAGAACAAATGATATGTTAGTTATCCATGACATATCAAGACTCAACACGTGGAGCCCAAGCAAGTAATAAATAATGCAACACGTGGAGCCCAAGCAACTAAGAAATAATGACATGTCAAATAGACATGTCACGTCAATATGACATCTAAAGAGAATTTTTCCTTGTTAGTGCATTTAATCTTTTGTAACCAATAATGATTTCATAACCAAGACTATAAACGAGGACCTCTCTAACTACATTCCATATCTCAAACTCTCAAACCTCATTCTAAACTCATAAACCCTCCACAAGCCTTTTCCACTGCACAAACAAATGCTGACTTAAGCGACGGAGGGGACTTGCCATGCACGCAATGCAAATTTTGGACCCGTGATGACCGAACTCTTTTCGAACTTAGGACTCACCTCCAACCATCTCACCCAACAAGTGTTGGGTTGAGCTTCCTAGACAAACTATCAGTCACACTCCATCCCAGAGTAGCCCTCTCTCAGTTCCAAATGCAAAAAAAAAAAAAGGCTAAATCAAATCAACTTTGTCATCTCGGGTTTACTAAAATTTGCACTTCGGATACCAAAAAAAATTAAAATTATGAGATAATGCCCTTAAACTAAAGAATTCATATCTTCAACCACCAAGTTAATTTAATCAAATGTTACAATAACCTTACATAAAACACATTCTATAATAATATCTAATAAGTTACAATAATACCATAACAAAATACCTGACGTAGAAGAATAAGATAGAAAATTATATTACTAACAACTCTAAAGCACATACTCAAAGCATGGTGCTAGAATTAATCACATACCGCTCAGTTCGAACAGGGTTTTCAGGATAGTAAGCTCGCATAGTCTCCACTTGATATGGATCAACTACGGATGCCTGATAGTATGGACCACTAGCAGACACACCAGGTGGTGGAACCTTTCTAGGTTCTATTCCATAGGAATCACTTACATGGGCTTGACGAATATATCTCAACTCTAGAGGTGTCACATGTGACATATGATCCGATCTATATTGCTCCTCAGGAGGCAAATGAGGAGATGGGTGATATTGCTCCTCGACATAAGTAACCGGAGGTGCCTGTTGAGGAGGTGCCTGTTGAGGCATCTGACCTGCCGGACGAAACAATGACAACAACTTGCGAACCTGCGCTTCATATCAAGTAGTAAGAAAGTAAAACAAGACAAATAGAGAAACCCAACATTTGATCAATCATCAAACTACAATGCACTATAGGTGAAACTCCTATATAAAAAGAGCCACAAATAAACAATCTTGAAATACCTGTTTTGAGTTAAGCTCTGGACTAAATTTGATCCTTGTGTAGTAATTTTCTTGAATAGCATGTCTAAAGGTAGTCTCCGGTAGTGGTAGGCAATCCATGAAAACCTTGAATTTCACCTATGCACAAGAAAAAATATATATGTGACATGTTCCTCGTTAAATACTAAACTTAAATCTTACTCAATGTGACACTAAACTATAGTAGGCAATATCTTGATCCCTAAAAACTAACCTATATTAGATAAAAAGTTGAGTTTAAGATGATATTCGTCTAAGTTCCTTGACGATGCATATTCAATATGTATGTATGTATGTATGTATATATATGTATGTATGTATGTATGTATATGTATGTATATATATATATATGTATATACATACATATGTATACACCAAGGTTCGTCGTACTATACCATACCAACGTTTCGACCTGGGCTCGGTATGGTACGGTACCGGTGTACCAAACAATTTTATTTTTTCATTACTGTAGCACTATAGCACTGCTACAGTATATTATTATAATACTGTAGCGATGCTACAGTAATTTAAGGGCGGTCACGTACCGATATGCTGTCGGACCAGCAAGTACCGCCCGGTACGGGTGGTACCATTCAGTACTGCATACCTTAGTGTGTGTATATATATATATATATATATACCTTAGTGAACACATAAAACACTCATGAAAAGGAAAAAAGTAAAAGTAAATAACAATTAAATATTCAGCCAAACATAAATGGACATTTATATTTCATCCAAAACTAGCAAATATCTTTAACAATTTAAGCAAGTTGCATCTATTCAAACTATCTAGTGATGCATAAACAACTAAAAGTTTTGCCTTGCTTTTCAGTGTGTCAATGTTCTTCTCTAAAGTTCATTCTACAAACTAGATTCAAGTTACAATTGAAATATGGAAGTTCTATAATTCCTCAAGTAGAACCACCAAACTACAGGATAATGTTGTCCATCTAAATGACTATGATGCAATTATGAAGGAAAAATAACAAGCAAAAAGCTAACTTCCAAAGTCATTCAACCGTCAATAATACATATTTGGACAAATAATAATGTTTAATTGGCACCTAGGAACAACAATAAAAGATAATCAACATATAATGCATGGCCTATAACACAAAAAATAAAAAATTCAAAGTTATAAAGACAATAACTGAACTTTTCTCTTTTTGATCCAAGTAAACAAGGGGGAACCTCTTTTATAATGCAATTAAACTTTGGTCACATGCTGGTGACAGTTAAGAACTTTATTCAACAAATATCAAGTCATTATGAGCATAATTGTCAACAAAATATCATTATAAAGAAACTATGCTTCCATGAGCTACCAAAATTGTTGATGCAAAAAATAAAAGCCAATATAGACGTTGGCATCACCAAAAATGTTAAGGGCACCAATCATCTTCGTGGTCAACCATAACAAGAAATCCAACAACAAAGGTCAAACTGAGAAAGATCCTTGAGACAAAAAAAAAAGAAGTTTTCAGTTCATTACTACTTTGTAGTCTGTTGGGTGGAACAAAGGCTAATAGTAGGAATCTAAGATGCAAATATTCCATTATTCATACATATGCATTGCATATCAAAGAGTGGATCACAGAGCACAATCACAAGATTGTCATACTTCACTCAATAAAATTAGTACAATGAACTGCTTTTCTAAAATACATTATAAATTAGCCGCTATTACTGTGTTCTCTATAACCACTACCACGAATGCAAAATGGCCTAGGTGGTCAACACTTAGCTTGGTCATGGTTTATAATAGGTTAGAACAAGGAGTGTCATTTTGGATACCGGATTGGTGCATACCAATCAACACCGGTGTCCTGACACATGGTACATTAGTAAGTGGAGTTCAAAGAGGAAGAAACGATGGAGAAAGAGGAAGAAAAAGGAAAAAGAGGAAGCGATGGAGGAAGGGTACGCACGATTGGCTGCATGCAGTGGGCGGTGGGGAGGTAGGCACCGCCGAAAGGCAATGACAGGGAGGTACGTGGCATCAGACAACAGTGGCAATTGAGTGCTTGCAAATCAGGGGCCAGCATGAATTGAGGGAAAACTTAAAAGTTTTTTCCACTTTTTTAATGGGTTAAACCAGACTGCCAACACAGGTATGTACCATCTGATTCATACCGGTCCGAGCAAAACATCATTCCATGGGTTAGAATTATTCAGCAATTAGTTTGGATCATGGTGCACATTAGGTCACCGACTCATATTGCCTACACATAAGAAAGATTGATCTATCATATTACACATCTATCATATTACACATCTATCATATTAAAACAATGGTAAGAGTTAAAAGCTATAAACTTGTTGATTTCTTTTCAACTATTTAGCTCTTTTGCTTGAGACTTAAAAGCTATAAACTAAGGTTTTAAATCTTGACCCAGTAACAACATTGATCCTTGGTTGAATGTGTATGGTACCTATATAATAATTCATCAACATTTGGCATGTGATGGTAATGACTGAATGTTCCAAGCCCTTCCAAACACTCTTCCACCTATTATGTACCATATATCGAAGTAAAAAATTCTATATATGTTAAAAAGAATGCGCATGATACTCATATATATACTAATCTGCATTAATCTAACCTAGATCTGCATGATAATAACCAAGAAATACATCGATTTTCATTAGCACTATACGGATCTAAACTACATCTATGTAGTTCTAGGTTAGATTTGGTCGGATCTAACGTAAATCTATGCTATTCTACATGAATGTTGGCTGATCTACATGGGTCTTTCAGATCTAGGTTGAATCAAATGATGTATAGCTGAAATCTAAGTAGCACGGATATGCACACACTAAGAAACATGAATCGTTGACATACCAGCCAGCATACCAAGGCTTCACATGCTCAACTAGGATTTCTTTCTTGGGCCCTACTATTTTAGATAACATATGCCAAGGTAATCAAAAGACTAGTTTGTATGATATCATCATGTCATCAAAGGCCTTCTGCTCTCCAACCTAATGTAGGTCTTCCAATTACAATAAGAAATAGCATATCTTTGCAAGCAATGAAAACCAATAATCATAATCTAAAATAGAGTAGAACCAAAAATGTTAATCATACTGTCTTCCAGTATAAGCAGACATCAAGTTTGTTAAAACTGAGAAAAACAACAATATGAAGGCATATCTATAAGCAACATATCCCAGAACATCAATTACCTGAGCCGGGTAAGCTCCTCTGAAGGCATCTCGATCTAGGTCCATCCCACCCTGGCAGGTGGCCTTGTAGACACCATACAGAAGCTTCAGATCGTAATCGTACAAGAACAGTTTTGCGCCTAGTTTAATCTTCTCGACAGCCTCCTTCCTACCCTTGGGGAGCCCAAAGACGTGGTACCGGAAGCACTCGGGCTTCGTCTTGCTGCTGCACATGAAGATGAACCCCGAGCTCTTCTCCTGTACGGCAGGCTCCTTGTGCTTCCCGCCGTCCGCCTCCCTGCTGCTGTTGGCAGCAGAAGTCGCTGCTGCGTCCACCACCGCCGTGGTGGCGTCGCTCATCTTAGGCAGCTCCTCCTTCTTTATCTCCTTCTTCTTGATCTTCTTAAACGGGGTGAGGGAGGCAGCTCCCTTCTTCTTCGATTTGTTCGGCTTCGGCATCTCGTTGGGGATAAAGAAGGAACCAAAAGCTATGGGAAGAAGAGAAAAACCCGATCGAAGAATCGGCGTCTATCGAGTGGGGAATTGGCGACGGAATCGACGAGGAAGAGACGAGTGACTGAAACCCTAATTGGACAGAAGAAGGGGATGCCTTTATCACCTGCGCGTAGAAGGGGAGGGGAGGGGAGGGGGGAGGTTTACATAGCGGGGGTGTGGAGGCAGGGGAACGGTTGGGATCTACGGAGAGGAGCGTACGGGTAGCGGATGGATGACACGTGTATTATGATAACCTAGTTGTCCCCCAGCATACGTGATCCAAACGTTTTAAAGGGACGATGGGGTGTTATTTATACTCACCGACGCATCCACTGCGTCGTATTCTCTGCACCGAAGGGATCACCGGGCTCGTTTTATTGGTCATAGTGAAAGCAAAATTTTGGATTATTATCCTCTTATAATTAATTATTTTTAACATCCTGATTATAATATTTTAAAATTTATATTAAAATCTTTATATTTAACATCTTTATTTCAACAAAATTTCTCTCTCCTCCTAATATAACTCTGGAAAGTATATAGATCGAAATATTAAAAATAATTAATTACAGAAAATAATTTATAATTAATCTTAAATTTTTCATATGAAACTGACAAGTAATTGTTTTAAATAAATACAAATGTAACTCCTAAAATTTGTCAAATACTCATAGGAAATACATGTAATCCGCTATCAAAATCAAACTACCCAAATTTATAATTTTGAATTTCAAAAACAAATCCAATTGCAATAAAAAAAAATTATTAACTGATATACATGTATACATACATCAGCCATCTATATGGTATGTTTATGTGTGTTTTTGAAATGTTTTACATTTTTTAATATTAATTGTTCCATATATATTATTTTTATATCTATATTACGTTATACTCTTTTATTCTGAAATCCTTTGTTTATATTTACATTTTACTTGTATTATTACATTTACACTTTTATTTTTTACATTCTTGATTTTTTTAATATCTATATATTTTTATATATTATATTATATTATTATTTATCTTTGAATGATAACCTTTGATATTTAATTTCTTTTATTAGTTTAAGCATATATTAGTATCCGAAAATGATCCAACAAGTTAATTCCGATTTAATCATACTTTAAAATTAGATAAAATTTGTAATGAATATATAAGGATACGATGAGTATATTATTATTAACTTAAACTTATTTCTCAGTTTTAACAATTTACGAATCCTTTTGTTTACTCCTTATAAGTAAAATAAATAGAAAAGATACCTTACATACTTTCTTTCTTTCTTATTTTATTAACTTGAACTTAGAATTACCCTTTGCTTATTATATTTATATTCATACTTTGACTCATGATGAGAAATTACCAGGTAGGATTCACTAGCTTTCTTCCTTTTCCACCTTAGCTTAGTATAATAGAAAAACTTTGACCTTCGTTCACAACAAACCAAATAGTTATCAATTGATATGAGATCTAAAACCCAAGTAAAGTATCTTATTGAAATCTTCTTGAGAATTTCAAAAAATAAAAATTTTCAAACAAATTCAATTACTATTTTTTTTTTATTGTCATTAAATAAAGTGGAAATGAGATTAATAAAAAAATTTGATAAAAAAAGAAGATAAAAATATAATTATTTAAATTTAATATCTTTATTTTAGTAATAAATCTAAGAGTAGTGCTGGATGTTTTATGAAATCTTAGTATCATGCTTGGTGTATTGATGAAATCATAGTATAACACTTGGTGTATTTCTTTAAGCTCTTTATATTATAGTAGTAGTATGGAAAAGTTGTGAATTACTTCTTTATAAATGGAATAAGAATCTCATATGTTAGAGCATTTTGTGACTTATGATAAATATACTTTGATTCTCTCTCAACCAATAATGTGAGACCATTAATAGGGTTAAGGCTTAATTGTTTAAAATCCAAGTATATAAATGGAATAAGAATCTCATATGTTAGAACCATAGCATTTTGTGACTTATGATAAATATACTTTCATTCTCTATCAACCAATAATGTGAGACCATTAATATGGTTAAGGCTTAATTATTTAAAGTCCAAGTAAAACATGGTACTCTTTCTACATTTATTTAAAAAATAACAGGTAATTTCTTATATTTGATATAGAATACTTCCATCGAAAAAGAAAATTAAATCATTTATTAGAAAATTATCATATTATCCATTTTTTTATCTAATGTCGAAATGACGACCTATCTATACTATTAAAATAGAGTCATTATCGGAAAAACAAAGCAAAATATCAGTATCATTATTCTTAATATTCTTAAACTAAAATTTTGCTTGCTTAAAATTAGGGTTTTATTTTGACACAAAATATATGGAGATTAACAATCCATTACGTGAAATAATAATAATAATAATAATAATAATAATAATAATAATAATAATCCATTACGTGCAAAAGATACGTTGTATGTCACACAGTTCGATATCCCGAGGCTAACAACTGTACCATACAATCACGTGAGAACCGAATGCGTAAATCTAACGCGTGACGGAAACAAAAAGCGATCCACGAGAAGCGCGAAGAGAGAGATGCACGAGCGAATTGGCATCGCTGCTTCGAAGAACGAACGGGAGTCAGGAGGATCGATCGATCGATCGGCCAAGGGCAGATTGAGAGGGAACCAAGGAGTGGTGGTTCGGAGGGGAGAGAGATGGTGGACGAGACGAGGAACCAGATGATGCAGAACCTCTTCGGCGATCAGTCAGAGGAGGAGGAGGAGGAAGAAGAGGAGGTCGACTCCGAGCATCACCACCACGCCGCCGCCGCCGCTGCCGCCAACCAATCTGATTACCAATCGGTATCACTCTATATCAATTAACCCCCCAAAAAGAACAAGGAGCTGGATGTTTCTATTAAATTGGGTTATATTCTTCGGCTCTTTTGCGTTGCCCTATTTGTTGTTGTTTCGGAGTCCATGCTGGCATAAATTTTTTCAGAATTTAGAGTGTGAACCCGATGTATAATCGTCAAAGGTGATGTATAATGCGAGGTGATATTTCTGATATTTGTTTCTGACATGTTGGATTGTTGAAGAAATTTGTTTCGTTAATGCAAGTCTCGATTGTAGAAATAACGTAATTATATATATATATATATTGATAAAGTGATGGTTTCTAGGGTCTTTGTAAGATTGATATCTTCTATTTTATTCTGGATTCTTTTGGTTTTGAAAGAAGATATAAAGAACAATTGGGTGAATCTCTTTGTACGATGGAACTTTTCTTTATGATTAAACAGTGACTTGATATCAAGAATTAAAAAATGATAAAAAAATGTATGGTCTTTGTAAGATTGATATCTTTTATTTTATTCTGGATTCTTTTGGTTTTGAAAGAAGATATAAAGAACAATTGGGTGAATGTCTTCGTACGATGGAACTTTTCTTTATGATTAAACGGTGACTTGATATCAAGATTCAAGAATCAAAATTTGATACAAAAAAGAATGTAAGGGCTAGCTATTAATAATGACTTCTTGCTCTTTTGTTTGCTCTACACATGGTGTATTGGATGCTTTCTCGAAATATCCATTTCTCTTTAATAACCAAGTATTTAATCATTCTCATAGATATTAAAATAGAGATGGATACTTTGAGATATCATCCAATATGTCATGTGTCCAGGAAGTATCCCATGTATACTCTGTCCATTATGGATGCCACAATTTGTTTAAATTATCCACGTTTCAGGTCTAAGTATGACTTGCACAAGTATGCATAAGAATTTGTGTTTTTATGGTTAAACAAAATCAGCTGTCTATTTTATGTACCTATGCTTGTGCCTGCATAAAAGAATTTTTGCTAATGTGGTCGCATACGTGACATTCATGGACAGTTACTTGCAAATTCTCTATTCATGATACTACACCGAGACCCTCTGATATGTACCTCTTTGTGGAGTGGTAGCATACGTGACATTCATGGACAGTTACTTGCAAATTCTCTATTCATGATACTATACCGAGACCCTCTGATATGTACCTCTTTGTGGAATAAATGGAAATATACACCCTCAGCTTTCTTTATGTAGCATACTAGCATGTCTTCTTTGTTGAACTATATATTAGTAAAAAGTGCACGGTAGCTTAAGATGATGACCATATAAAAATTAAGCAGTGGCCTCAGATGGTAATTATTCAAGGGTGTGCCCGGAAAACATCTTGTTGAGATAACCATAATGTAGTGTGCTGTATGCTCTGCAGACTTTACTAATCAACCATTGGACCTGGATTGAGTTTTAGGTATCATAATTGCAACCAAAATGAAGCTGTTATACAGTGATGTCATTTTATGACCTTTGTTTTGTTTACTGTTATGGTTAATTTTTTTACTTCATAATCTTACTGGTAAATCAAGATTTTTTTCATAAACTTCTTCTTTCTTCATTTTAGGATGAAGGGGAAGGTGAGGCTGAGGATGATGATGGTGAAGGTGAAGGTGAAGGTGAAGGTGAAATTGAGGGGCAAGAGGTGGTTGAAGTCGAAAGTGAAGCTGAAGCATATAATGTTGATCTCGAGCAGGGAGAGAGTGAGGGGGAAAGGGTTCAGACTTCTCCAGAAAGAGAAGTCAGTGACCCGAAGATGGAAAGTGAACCAAAAGATGCGGAAAGTGAAGAGGAAGGCTATGGACAAAGGGTAGTGACTAGCAGGAGAAGAGAAGTGGTGGCCAGTGAGTCTGATGAGTCTGAAGGTGCTCATGAAGATGAAGAGATGGACTCTGATCAACACAGGCTACCTAGGTGAAATTTCAATGAGTCACATGTTTGTCCACTCAATTAGATGTGCTTATGGTTTTTCACTTCTATGACTATATCCAAGTTCTTAATCGACAAATGACATGCCTGTTGAAGTAACTCCTATTTTTATAATTCTTTTTGAACAAAAATTTCCACCAGATTTCTGAAGTACATGCTTATTTCTAGTTTTTAACTTGATTTTGTTGAGTGCATGGCAAATAAGATTTGATAATATCTCAAGGGTAACTATGACTTTTTTTAGTTCATTCTGAATGCTGTGTTGCTTGACATTTAAGGCAATCACTTGGTAGGTTTCTGAGCCAAGTATCTAAAGTGGATCCTACGTGCCTGATTTCACAGGAACTAGTGCTAAATGTTGCTCGGGGCCTCTGCTTCGAGGTGTTACAGTTGAATTACTAGGAAAGAGTCTCACAATTGTATTCAATTTTGCAATAGAAGGGGAAATCATACATGTTTATACATCATGTGCTCTATTCCAGTTTACTTTTGTTCTTTAGTGTTGATTAGCTTGTTTACTATGCATCACCCTGTTTTCAACTTTTCTTTTGTTTGTGCTAACAATTTCTTGTGGACCTATGGCAGGTTAATGAGTAAGCAAAAGGACCATGAAGTTGTTCGTGATGTATTTGGGGATTCTGATGAGGATGAACCAGCTGAATATGGTGGTCAAGATGAAATTGAGCAAGAATTACATGTGTGACTGCTAAACTCATTGCTATTTGCTTTTTATTCTGAAAAAGAAAATGATTTTTTTGATGTTATCATATTTGATTGATTGAAATTGGTTTTCTAGAGTCCCCTAGTACATTGTTAGGATTTCTGTGTTTTAATGTAATTATATATGTAATTTTTATGTTCTTCATATTACATCTTATCAAATATCCGTGGATGATTGTATGTCTTTATGGAAGCCAATGCATGTACATCTATTTCGGTGCATGAGCTGCTTCGCATGAAATTTTTTAAAATATATAGTTACTTGTTTTGGTTTATTTTTGTTCTTTATTGTCAAAGAGATTCCATATGTATACACATTTTTCGTTTTTCTTTGTGCCAGAGATCTCCTATGGAGGAAGAAACAAACTCTGAGAGAGAGATAAGACCAGAAGATGTAGTCCCTGATGATGATATGCAGTTTGCTTCAGAGGATGATAATTTTGAAGAGAAACCTAAAGATAAACCAGTTGGCCCACCACTGGATTTGGAGTTCTCCTCACAAGAACCACTAGGGCGACCTGATAAGGTGAGTTCCTTCTTCCCATTTTTTCAAAATTTTGGTATCAACTTTTGCTAAATGCCTCCTAAGATTGTACAGCATATTATATGCAATAGCTCTGGAATACAGGGGAAAAAAATACTGGTTAACTAAAATGATTATGATTGATCCTTCTGTACTTACTCAGACCTTTAATCTCTTGTTCCTGTGTCCGTACTAGAGTTTGTGGTCAAAAAGCATCTCTGTAATTTACTCATTAGCCGTGTCATTTATGGAACTTTGCTTGTCTCATTGTCTATGTTAATTCGTGAGAACTATTTTACTTTATTCTTCACACGAAATAACACTTGTTGATGTATTGTCTTTGCAGCCCTGCATTGTCAACTTATGCACTACTTAAGAAATTGACAGTTAAAGCCAGTAACTTATCTTACCTTACAGAGTTGTTGGCTAAATGGAAGTTACTAGTATGTCTTTCTTGAATAGAGCCGCATGTATTTATCTAAATAAAAAATATTTTTGTTGTTATGCCAATTGTGCATGACCAGTTTGTGTATACTTCTCTAGTTTTGTAAATCTTTTTGCATTAACCTCATGTCTTTTCTAAGGTAATACTTTTCTTTTCAGATGAACGTTATTAAAGTCTCTAACATCATGGGTATTGAACCAAAACCCTTTGATCGTAAGACATATGTAGAAGAAGAAGTGTATGTGACAGATGAATCTGGTGCAAAGAAGCGGATTCGCCTAGAGGACAATATTGTGCGCTGGAGAAGAGTCAAGAATCGTGATGGCACAGTCTCTGTAAGTAATGATTTTTGTCCGAATCCATAATATCAAATCTGGCAAACTCTTAATCATTGCCTTTTAACTTTTCAGTATGAAATTAACTGGGTATACTATAAGTAATGATTTTTGTATTGCAGTATGAAAGCAATGCACGGTTTGTGAGATGGAAAGATGGAAGCCTACAATTATTAATTGGGAATGAGGTTCTTGATATATCAGTGCATGATGCACATCAGGATCAGAGCCACCTATTTCTTAGGCATGGAAAGGTGCAGAATCTGCAGATAGTTGTTTGTATTAAGCTTCTCATTAAGATCTAAATACTGGTCCAATACTGGTTTTAGTGATTTACTAGACCAGTTTAGGGTCATTTCGTATGCACCCATGATTTAGGTTTTTATTTTTTTCAATTCTTAACAACAAATCTTTAAGCTAGTTAAATCATATAAGAGTTATGCAGGGAATTCTGCAATCTCAAGGGAGGCTTTTACAAAAGATGAAGTTTATGCCATCTTCATTATCTTCAAAGTCCCATCGTTTGTTGACTGCTCTTGTTGATTCACGTCATAAGAAGGTTTATAAGGTGAAGAACTGTATTACAGAGATCGATCCAGAGAAAGAAAAGGAACAAAAAGAACGGGTAAAGAACACAGCATCCATTTATTTTATTTGTTAATAAAATTAATCTTTTTTATACTTATATTGATTTTAACTGATCCTGAGTAGATGAACTGAAGCCGTTACCTTCTAGTATCTAAAATACTCTTAGAGTGACTTGATTAGTTACATTAATAACTAATGCACAATTTACAGCTGGATATATCTTATTTGCTTTTGCCCTCCTCCTAGACTTGTGATCCCATTATGATAAATAAAATAATTGCAGGTTGAAGGCCAAACTATTAGAGCCAATGAACTTCTTCACAGGAAAAGGGAAAAAGTGAACCGCAAGTATGCACAACCCGTCCATAGAGGGCGACAGCAACTTTCTCCAGGGTTTTTGGAGGATGCACTTGATGAGGTCTGTGTTCCATTACAAAAAGTATTTAGCTTACTTGGAAAGCCAATTTATAAATGACAACACATCAACATTAACAACACTATTGGAAGTTATATTAAAGGTGCTTTTGCAAAAATATTTCCAAATTAGGCGAGTTGGTTATTTTGTTTCATTTGCTTGATTATATTATTGATATACTATCTTGTTATAAGTTCTGATTCAATAATTAATTCCTTCTCAATTTTCAAGAGCTCGAACCTCAAAAGGATTTGTACCTAGACACTGTTTCGTGAGGATTGTTGAATAAAATGCATTGTCTCTTGATTGTTTAATTGGTAAATGTGCTGTGTTATCTTTGATTTTTAAGCTGGTGTCTATTTATGTAAGCTTTTTGTGATGTTAGACATGGATCTATGATTCATCAGTAGTTGCTGCTTGTGTGCGTTTGTCTTTTGCTCTTGGAGCTTGTGTTGTGGCCTTTGCTGTCCTTGCTAGATAGATATTAGGTGGTTATGGATTTATCATGGTTTTGCTCATTGGCTTTGGTAAATTATGAATCACTTGGGGTCAGTTTTTGGTGTTATTTGATATTTACTTCTTTTAATAGAAGTAAGAAAATGTTGAATTTGAGAACCATTAGAGAAAATGTTTACAAATATCTTGATTTCTATTTTTGTACTTTACAATTACTTATGTACTTTATAATTTCCAAAAGTAGCAACTCTTACCCATCTTTGGGAACAAGTCTGGCTCCTTTGGGCCTTTGTGACTGATCAATGATCCTGACTTGATGACTTTGATCTTTCAATCTTCTAGCTGGTGACATGCGACTAAATTTGTAAATATGGGAAACTAAAATGAATTGGTTACAGCTTTTCTTCTCAATTTTGAAACATCAAAAACGAAAGTGATAACAAATTGGTTCTTAGTTATGTTAGCAGTCATTTGTTTCATGGTTTATATACAATTTGGTTGGTTGATTCTTGATTACGTGTTGCCATTGACTGCAATAAACAGTACTTTTATGCTTAACATTTCTTGACTGCAGGAAGATGAGGCAGATGACTATTACAGTTCTCATCGGACTTTGGCTCATAGTCATTTTGAGGAAGATTTGGAAGCAGAAGCAAGGGCTGAGAGACGCATAATCAACGCTAAGAAGGTTAGTCCGATCAAAGTTTCAAAATCTGGTTCAATACTAGTTTTGAACTTGTACCGCACAGAGATACCAAGTGGTATCCCAAGCTATACCTCCCAATATCACTGAAATGAAGTTGATACCAGTTGGTGTCGTTGTTTGGTGGATTATTGGAACTGGGTCCAATTGGTTTCTTTAAACCATGAATCCAGTAATGATTTTATGGTTAACTATATTTATCATTTTGTTTCTCTTCGTCCTGATGTTTCCAACAAAATATATTGTTCATCAGTCAAATGTACATATGAATGTCCAACGAAAGCCATCCGTGTCTGCTGCTCGCCAATCAAGGCGCCCACTTGAGGAATATTCAGAGAGTGAAAGGGAGGAATCTGAATATGAAAGTGATGGTGCGGAGGTTGATCGGTCTCCGCCGCATGCAAGAGATGAGCCAGACCACGAAGATGAATATGAAGAAGAGGCAGATGAAGAAGCTGCTGATGCAATCTCTCCATCAGAAGGAGATGAAGATGAGGTAAGATATATCTGAATAAATTATATAGCAATCTCTCCATCGGGAGAATGTGAAGAAGCTTTCTGCTTTTATAACAATCAATACTCACAAAGGATGGACGACGTTGCTTGTTAGTCGGTAACTCAATTCAATTGAAATTTTTTAATTGCTTGATCACACCATTAAATATATCAAATTTGCATGCTTATAGTCTTGTAATGATGATCGCTTCTAGAATATAAATAAGCTAATAAAAAACATGATATTTTCTCTGTGCAAAGTCATAATAAACTAAAAGTGATTGTTTAGAGATGATGACTCTTAGAACAAGATTGGTGTGGGATTGGGATCGGGTCAAATGTCATTAGAATAGTTGATAACTGGAAAAGTCTTATCAGATGTGACAGCTAAGAAATTAAAGTTGCGTATGTATATCACATAAGTTTTCTTAAAAGATGTGGAGCTTACATTGGCAAGTCTGTTTGATGTTACTTTTAAAATGTCGCAAATTTCCTAGCAAAACAATGAGTTGTTGGCTTTTATTTATTTGTTAAGTTTATTCTATTAAAGAAGTCGTAGATCAGAAGGTGTTAGTTAGCTTAGCTGGTAAAGACCTTGGTAGTTTATTGCAAGATCCTGAGCTTGAATCCTGCCTTCACCATTTACCCTCTGCAAAAAGAAAAAAAGGGAAAGTGGTAGATCAGGACAAGTAGATTAACTGAAAAAATTCTAGTTGTGAGGATGATATGGTTTTAACTATATCTTGGGTGGATCTTTGAAGTTCAATTAAAAAAAATTGTGTTGACATTGATTTATCTCTTAAAATTTGATAGAGAAAGCAAATAAAGTTGGCTCAAGACACATGAGCTTCTTCCCAAGTTTGCAATATTGGTAGTTTTTAATGCATGCACCAAATCCCTATAGATATCAGCCAAGGCTAGATTGGTATATATCAGTCAGAATCAGCTCGAATAGATTGAATTCAATTGGAAGTGGTTGATTGTGGTCCATTCTGGCCAATTTGTTAGCCTTGAAATAAGAAAAGGAAGATGGGAAGAGGAGCAAGAATATGGGAAGGAAAAGAGGGAAGATTACTGTTATCATGGTTCCATTGCCGGGAAGGACAGAGGGATAAGGAGAGGAAAAAAGTTACCTAGACCTGTGAAGGAAAAAGGGATGCGATCAAATAGAAGGGAGATGCCATGAAAAAATTTTATTGTTCCAAAATTCATGGTCATTCTTTTAATTTTTTTTATTTGCCTTTACATTATACACCATCCACATTTTAGTTCCAAGGGCACTGGGGTCACATTTAGGGCCATTACTATCCTAAAAGCTACACGTGGATAAGTTTTGTATCTCCTTATTGGCATATGTGCACAGTGTACTAGTTCTTTATTACATCTTTGTGTAATATATTTAAATAAATATTTTGTACTAAATATAGCATAGTTATATTTTAATAAATTATTCTTTGCTATTTTTCATTGTAACTTATATATAATTTTATATATTTTATATTCTGTTTTCATTTTTTTTTTAAAGTTAGATATCTTATTCAATTTGAAGGTAAAAGAATTTTTGGTATATTTTTATTTTCTCGAATTATATATTGCATGGCTTATATTTGTTATTCCTGATTTTTATTACATTTGGTTCTCTAGATTATTATCTCAACAGATCATTATGGAACCCTTCCTACCAATTCTGAGCATATCACCCCTAGCCGATTGCAAACCAGATTTGTGAACTATATTCTTAATAACTGCTGTTGCTATTTGCACAAAATAATAGTTGGACTGATTGTTTCATGAGAACTGGTTTGATTTACATTCACAAAGTGCTTCGGTATTTTGACACCTCGTAAACTTTAGTCAGAGGCACAAAACTTTGTCCAGGATCGAGTTTTCATTGTATGGTTTAGAAATATTTGTGTTGATTTAACTTTGTGATGCCATAATCTAGTTTAAGCGAACTTGAATTGAGATGTTGGACTGATGCCTGAGATGACTATATGGCTAGGTGGTGCAGAGATGTACTTCCTCTTAACAAGTAAAACTGGACTATATCTAAGTTTGAATAAACTTAGATATTGTCCAGTTTTAGTTGACTGATACTATCTGCTGTTTCCTATATCCTGAAACTTATGCTGGTCTCTTTACCTGCTTTAGGAGCCAAGGGGCAAGACGAAGGAAACCGGAAGCAGCTCTCTGAAACGCAAGGAGATCGACTCTGACGAGGAATCTCCTCCCAGAAAGACAACAGTTCATCGGAGAAAGGCAGTTGTGTTTGATAGCGACGAAGACTAACTTTTCTGTGACTGGTGCCATCAACATAACATGTATACTCTTCGGCCTCTCCGATCTTTTTCCTAGGAAAAAGACATACTAGCATAAGTGCACATTCATGCTACACCAGGATGATTTTGGCTCAGAAGAGAGATTGCATGGAGGTGGCTTTACCACTTACAGTATCTACACTGACACAAAAGAATCTTCACAAACCTGCATATTTTTCCAGTATATGATGCTTGTAAGACTTGAGTTCATTTCTGATACTACCTGATGCATTTTTCTTGTCACGTTTCAATAGCAGGAATTCTTGGAGACAAATTGATGGAGGTTCTTTCTTTTCTTGTTGCAGTTAGAACATTCCCTCTTGTCAACATATACATCGTGTTCAAACTATCACAATTTCTTTTTCTTAGCTGAATTCTGCATGGTATTGATAATTATATTTGTATATAATGGAAGTGTCGGCCTATTACCGCGCGAACCGGTCGGCAATTAACCTGGGTGAGCGAACCGGCCTAAACCGATAGGTTAACGTGTCGTGCTTTTTCTGCACCTGCGTGATCTGCCCTGCCCGTGTACCTGCTTTGTCATTGGCAAGAATAGCAAATCTATGGGTTTTATGCGGGTCCCGCTTGTTTCACTCTTCATTTCACCAAGAAATAGCCATCCGGGTAGTTGGGACCGGCGTGACTTGGCCGTGTAAGAAGTTTTAGCTCTTCGTGATCGACCCTTCTGCGTTCATCGAGAGTGCATAAAGGTCTGCACATCAGGAATCGGTTCGCAGAGGAAAGCGGAATTAGGGTTTCAGGATTCCCCCTTCGAGCTCCCAAATCTCCCGTTTCGTTGTGCTCCCATCTCGACTTGGATCGGGTTGGGTACGAGGGTAGTCCTCGGCGCCGATGATCTCTGCCTCGGATCCGCTGAGATGAAACCGTTAGAGGACATCCTCACCGCGGTCTCCCTCGCGGCCGCGCCGGCGGGGACGGAAGCGGAGACGGTTGTGCTTCCGGGACCCGCAGACGGGAGTGCGTCGGTCTCCCCGTCGTGGCTCGTGGGTTGCCATGGGCTCCTGTACAATCTCGCATTGATCGTCCCCTCGGTGATCTTTGTCGCCTACCTCGCGTCTCTGGCGCGGAAGAGCTTCGCCAAGCTCACGAATGGCTACTCTTATGTCATGATTGCCTATTACGCCGTCCTCTGGCTCATCAGCGTTCTCAATCTTCTATGGTCCCTTGTCCAGGTACGGCATTTTAGCTCTTCTTTAGTGCTCCGGATATTTGAAGTGGTAATTGAGTCGCCTTTGGTAAAAACTTGTTTCAGTTGTTTATGAATATTGATGGTTCAGTAATTGCTCTTTGGGTCTGGCATGCACTCATATAAGATTGGCTATTACAAGTTACCCTAGTGCGTGTGTTCGATGTACTCAAACTTAGGTGGTTGTTGTCCTCAACATGTTTCAATATCAGGAAAAAAAAATGCAGGAGACACCACTTTTATCCATTGATGACAACTCAACCTACAATCTGGAGAATATCATAGTTTAGTGTCAACTATTGTTTGTTTCCTGATACCCTTCTGCGCACGTTGATTCTTATGAAGTTTGTAATTAGTTTTTATTTTTATGGAATATTAGATAGATTACTATCTATTCCCTGATAAATAACTTGAATCTTGTCACTCACATGATTCTAGAGTGTCATAGGTTCGTCAAAGGCAGGGACTTTGGCAATGGGCCATGTAAAAACTTCTTGCTTACTGCAATCTTGCTTTGCTTATTCACAATTTTGCATGCATAAGGAGTAAAATGGATGATAGTTGCTGGTTTCTGGGTTTTGTCAAACATTGGCATGCAAGCAAACTTCTAATGGAAAAACTGGATAAAATAGAAATTAATACAAGGTGGTATAATCATAGATTGCCAATTCTGATGACAGATAGATGCTGATGGAAACAAGTAAAACTAAAAGCAAAGTTTGAAACCATGTGCTGTAGAAGTACATTAAATGTTTGGAACCATTATGTGTTTAGTATGTTTAAAGGGAAATTACTTGCAGGAAGCTGATTAATACAAGTGATTTATGATTTTTGAACCCTTACTCGTAGCAAGCCAATCAAGTAATGTGAATCTATCTCAATGTTCTCTCACCTGTTTATTTGGATGCAGGCATGGCAATGTTCACCTGAGAAAGAATTATCTTGGAATATGTTGTCATTGTTCACAGAATCTGGGATGTTATTTTTAGAAGTTAGCTTGTTGGCCTTTCTACTTCAAGGAAATCATGCAGGTGGATTGGATGTTTTAACACGTACATTTGTAATATCTGGAGTAATTGTTGCTGCTGATACATTATTGAAGGTAATTAATGATGTTAAACGTTTGTTAATGACCAATACTTTAGCAATTAATGTTTTAGACAGAGTTGCTTCTCCAGTTCCTTTATTCTGCTTATGTTAATGGCCATCCTTGTTGGTATGTGATTGGTAAAAGTTACTTTGTCTTGTTTATGAGAATGTGAATTGAGAGGAACTTAAAGTCATGGTATGTGAATTGTGACAGTTTTAGTGAAGAGACCCATAATAGATAAAATAGCCATTACTGTGAGCAAATTGACATACAATATGTCAGAATTCAAGATCATCCCTAGTTGTATGATCAGAAGAGAGGTTTTTAATCTTATGACAATTAGGAAAGGAGCACCATTAACTGACTAACAATGGTATTTATGAGGATGCCGGGTGAATATGCCCAAGGGGAGGCTAGATCGTATCTAGACAGCAGAGGTCGCTGACAGTGATTCACAACAGTAAAGATAGAAAACACTATCTATTACTGGTAACAGTTTAGGGGTGTTCAAATTGAACAGGGAAATCGAACCAAACTGAAACCGAAGCTAAACCTAACTGGTTCAAAATCAGTTCGGTCAGAACTGGTTCACCAATGGTTTGGTTTTGAAAGCTATAAACAGTTCTGGTTTGAGGGTATCCTTTTTTGGCTCAATTAACTAGTGTGAGTAAAAGATCAATCCGGTTGAGTTCACTACTCTAAGCCCTTAACTGGTTCAAACTGATTAATCAAACCGACCCAAATGTTCAATTTTACAAATAACGTAAGCTCAATTTCACAAATACTGTAGTGTTGCCCAATTGGACTAAGATTCCGGTTTGGTTCAATTGAATTGAACCGGTTCATTCGAAAAAATATATATATTTTAAATTACTTGAAATTATAAATTGATTAGCCGAACCGGATTAACTGGTTGTGAATCAGTTCGGTTAGGTAGATCCCGATCAATTCTGGTTCACACTATCTTACTTTAACCAAACCGAATAAAAAAAATGGTTCAGTTCAGTTTGGCTCTTAACGATTCGGTTCGAACCAGTTTGAACACCCCTAGGTAACACCATCAGAAATGCTGATTATTAGTAGTAGTTGTGAGGGAGATGAAAGAAGCATGAATGGTAGAAATAAGATAAACTGAATGGAACGAGATACGGTTAAAAATAAATTACAAAGAACAAATACAGACATAAGACAATCAAAATGCACTATGGATATATGCCAACGAGGGAAATCTTAAACAGTAGAACATGACTCAGTAGGAAATAGCAATTGTCAAATGTGTTTTCAATATGTTGCTGTAATCTTATATATGAAATGAAGATGCACTTTGTACAATTAGATATTCCATGCTCAACAGAACACATTAGCAATTGTAATGTATTTTTTTGTCTATGTTTTTCTTGTGTATGTATATAAAGCATATATGGTTCAGCACATGCATTAATGCTTCTATGATTGACTACTTTGCGTATGAATGTGTATTTCATATGTAACATTTACGTATGTTTATGTATGTTCTGCACTTGTGCTTATGAAAATATGTATTTCATGAGTACTTTATATATGCATGTGTTCGTGTGCATGCATCTTCGATAGGCATTTTGTTTTTTTGTTGTGGATAGACTGTAATTATGGTTCTAGCAATAAAATAGCTGACATGAAGTTTCATTTTCTTTTTCAGGCAATCTATATATTTGGTTTCGGGGTTCCATTATTTGCAGACAACAATGAAACAGCACATCAAGCAAGATGGGGTTTGTGGATTGTCCACAAGTTGTTGCTTACTGCAGTCTATGGCTCCATTTTTTTCATGCACCACTCAAAGTGGAGAGAGAGGTTGCCAGGTGATCCTCATTTTGTTACGGCTATTATGTGTGAACATTGTGTTGTATGTTGTTCTCTTGGAATCTTTTAATTTTTGTCTTTCCTGTTAGCAGCAAGACCAGCATTCTACAATTATGTTTGTGTTATGCTGTTATTAAATACAATGTCCCTGCTTGGTTGTCTGCTTGCGGGAAATGGAGCTGGATTCGGGATCTGGTATCATTTATAGTCTTTTCGATCCTACAGATGTTAGAGGTTTTGCTGCCAAAAGCTAATCCTGCTTCTTGTTGCAGGTTGTCCAATCTTATAACCGTATGCTACCACTCTCTCTATCTTCCGCTTCTTTATGTGATCTTCCTGGCAGATTTTTTCCAGGTCTGCCTCCCTGTTCCCTTGCCGAAATTTCTCTGGTTTGGCTAGTGTATTTTAAGTTTGATATTCTACAACGACTTGCTGTATGAATTTGTGTACAGGAAGAAGATTTGCGCTTAGAGAATGTGTACTACTCCGAGATGAAAGATGCTGGTTTCTTCGATGACGATTGGGATTAGTATGTCGGTCGGATAGGTTATATCGTCACTCTGTCACCTTTGTAAATAAGTGCATTGCAATTGTGTTTAAAAATACAAATTCAGCAACTATACGAGTCTCATCGATATTACATATTTGATATTTCAGTACATGTCTTTGTTCTTTTGCTCCTTTTTTATCTTCTAGGACAAGTTGCAGCTTGGAATATAATATTATTTATGTGGTGATACAGGTCTACAATTCTATGTCACGTTGCTCAAAGCATGTCATTTTTTCTGTAACATGATATCAAAGAGGAACAGCCCTTTCAAAATCAACGGTGGCAAAATTAAGGTTAAAGAAGAAAAGTGTGTCGCTCGGTGTGAGCGGTATGTGTCGGTTGGATTGTACATCAATATGCCCTAGCATATTTTTGTATCAGTATGTTATAGTACATCAATATGCCCTAGCATATTTTTGTATCAGTATGTTCAGTATAACGATACAATTCAATACGTATTGTATCGGCAACTGATCGTTATATCGGTATGGATCAATAATAATGTAAATCAATGTAAATCATGATTATTACTACAAGAAGGCATATCAAACAAGTCATATAATTAATTAATTAATTATATGGTGGTATTTGTTGCAGGCCCCTCATTCTAGGTGCACTTGGTACCACTGTATGGAGCCAAGCTGGCCATCGATCTCTAGCTCACATACAGACCTGACAAGGTGAGAAACAGCATCATCAACAGTGTTGAACCCGGCAAGATCCGGTGGCAATGCATTGGCAGGCCAGTTCTCCAGCCAACCCTTCAACCTCAGCCGGAGTTCTTCCTCCGTTACAAACTTTTCGCTTTTGCCGGGCTCCAAAAGGACGTAAGTGTCCGACTGCAGATATGCTCTTCTCCTTCTTACTGCAGAAACCTGATCACGATTTCCCAGTCGATTATACAAGCTTTGGATTTCCTAACATCGAAATCCATAGGAAAAATAATGACGAAAAGCAATAGCATGATATGTCAGTTCATAGTAATGATGTACTATAACATACTGATACAATATGTCTCAAGTTGATTGAAGAGTATGGAACCAAGAGCTCGTAGACAAAATTATGTGGGCATGCCCATCGTCCAAAGAGGATAATTTCTCACGAGTCTATGGGCCGCACCAATGATCGACTGATCAAATGATCTCTTATTAGATTGACGCTAAAAGAAGAGCTCAAGGCTTGCACCTCGACCGAGCAAACTCGCTCCTGAGCTCCTCTTAGAGGGGAGCACTGATAAAATCATTTAGTTCCACATTGATTAAGGAGTATAGGAACCAAGGGCTCATAAGTCCACCGAATCTTTCTTATCCTCGGAGACGCTTTTTGGAGCTCACATGCTCCGAAAAGAAAAAAAACCATACAGATATGCTCATCGTTCAAAGCGGACAATCCCTCATGAGCCTACGTGCCACACCAATGATTGACCGACCAAAATAGTCCCTTATCGATATCCTCACTAAAATTATGTCAGCAACATAGAGAGAGTTCTAAGTCTTAAAATTCAACTTCTGCTCACTTCTTTACAGCATATACATATCTAGAGAGAGAGAGCCCCGGGGCAAAGTTTGTATGGAAGCTAACCTTCACGCGAAGCTCGTCATGCATCCGATTGTTTGGTGGTTCCGAATTAGGCAGAGAAAAAACATTGCCACCGGTGATGACCGACCATTTCCTGCTGTTGTTGTATGAAGATCGTCTGTGTAATCTTGAAAGATGATTATCTACAAGAAAAGGCAACGCGCATGAGAAATTCTCCCTTTTAATTAAAATAATTAGGTATACACAGTTTATAAGAGCTTCTCAGGTATAAAAATTTGGTTAAACTTCATAATTTCACCGTACAACATTGAGATTATTCACAACAATTATTTGTAAAACCAGAAATTAAATTTTGAACTTTGTGATCGAGGGCAAGTCATACATTTTGAGTAAATTTTCCACAGATGTTGCCCCTTTTCTAAGTTCTAATCATGACCATCAAGTAAAACTCTACGAGTTGAGTCGTGTCTCGATAGAGACATAGACATCCAATTTTGTTCGAGCTTGTTGCACAAGTGATAGGTCACATCCAATTTTGTTCGAGCTTGTTGCACAAGTGATAGGTCTCATATTCGAATCCATATGTGAGTGTCATGTACACTACGAGTCGAAATCAGCCTCGAGCTAACCCTAGATAGACAAAGACATATTTATTGTCAAATTAGATCAGAAAATAATGGTTGTAATAAAGCCAGGAGTATTCTCCAACGTGATACCGGTCTCTAGCCTGCCTAGGTAGAAGAACTGTGAAGTCATACATCAAAGAGAGGGTTTGAAGGCTCAAGCAAACAAACATGGGAGTATACTTGTGTCTTGGAAGGAAACCCGAGTGTAGGCTTCTGCAAACACAACAACACCTGAAATTTTCTATAGTTTGATGGAAATCCAACCAAATATGAAGATTATTATGGCGTATCATTTAGTTCATCCTCTCTTTTGATCACTCGATGCTAGAGTTGTATATATCAGCAAATACGAATGCTTTTGTAATGGTCTATTTGGGTTCCACCAGCTCTGCATATGGGGTGATCTTGCAGGACTTGGGGCTCTTTCGATCATTTCCTCAAACATCCTGTCTTCATCTCCAATTCCTTTACTCTCCGACCGACCGACCGACCAACAGAAGAAGCACAGCACAACTTAAATCATCGGATGAGATGGGCAAAAAAAGGTACTCGCTCCTCACAGATCTAACAAAAGGAATCCAACCAAAACAATCATCAGCTTGGCCCAAACTCACTCCTGAGTTGTAGCAACAGAGTGGCATAAACTGTTCATGTTTTCACCCATACGCCACTCACGATTTACCGAATAAACTCTTCTCTGCTTGCATTAATTCCTCCTCCTAATCCATCATCTCATATGTGCAGCACAAGGGAAGAAAAGAAATCAATCTCGAGACAGAGAAAGACATACCAGGAATCGTCCGAAACCCATGCCTGAGAGGATACATCCTGCAAGCCATTAGAACTCTCATCCGTCGCGAGTCCTACCGCTTCTACCCCGAAGCATTCGTTCTTCTTTGTGGAAGAATGAGAGGTCTGGATGAAGCCCGGCGCGGGAGGGAGGATAACGTAGAAAGAAGGATACGAGTGAAGATAATGTCAAATGGATGATGAGTCGCATTCGACATCATATTGTAATGTCATATTATCACATTACGACGACGTATCGTAAGATATATCATATCGTAATCTCATCATTTAATTAACATATATTAAAATCCTTCATATATCATATTTGCCCCCTTTTAAATTTAATTCAATCACTTCCATCCATATTAATTTTTTAACTAAAAAATTATATAGAAATATAAAGAACTTGAAACATCCTAATATTTTTCACATCACAACGAATTCTAAAAAATGACGACTCTGAATTATATATATTCTTAATTTCTTGTCGTCCATTATAAACCAATCATACACACAAATAATTTTAATACTAATTACATATAATAATATAATTAATAGTAACACTCACATATATATATATACATATATATATATATATATATATATACATACATATACACACACTGGGCGCACAAGACTCCCGCCAATATGAGTAATGGTTTTGATACATAAAATTTGGTCTCCACATACATAAATCAAAATATGCACATAAAAACATATTAAGCTCATAGTTTCTCCGTATCATACATATCAAGATCCAAATAGATTGTTCGCATGATAAATCTTTCATTGAAGTCGAGAACTAAACACCAACATTGCACGTTTGACAATGGATACATTTTACACTGGCTAAAAATGTTCATTCTCTATCATAAGAGGAGATCATAAGTGCAATCTTGTGCAGTAGGCCGTATGCGCTCTTCTCATCCGTGGCAGATGCAGCTGCCCACTCCTGATACTTGTGAAGACTTCCAGTGAAGTCGGTGAATAATCCATCGACCCCAATTTTGTTTAGCCAGTACTCGTACTCGGAATAGGGGTCTTGATGGAAATCAAAGTGTAAGAATGAATTCTCATTCCTGTAGGTGTATGGATGTACCTACGATTAACATAAAAGTGTAAAACAATCGATATCAGCATTTTTCAGGTAATACATTTGTCAAGTACAAAGCGACGGGATATCAAGGATAAACTTCTAAACCATCTACGCACGTGAAATGCTGAACAAAAGCAAACGATAAGCTGTCAGCAAACAACTAATCAATGGCAACATGTAAAAGAACATGGTTCTGGGTATCATACATTAGGTTGGAACTGAACTCAATAAGATCAAGACCAGATCACAAGTCACTGGAAGCAGCATCTACCAGGTAATTTCCAAACAAAATTATGACTATACAACTCTCAAGGTGTTTATTATGACTCTGGTTGTACTTCCAAGCAATAAATTGCCTATGCATATGATCATCGTAAACTTTAGACAGAGCAAAACAATCTGCAGCATGATTATTGCAAAGCTCATTATGTGCATCTGCAGCGTAAACAAAGCACAACTAACAATACGGATGCAAAAACATAAAGAAAACCAATTAAAGGCAGATGATAGATGGAACTAACAGAGAGGAGGCACGAGAATGGAAACAAACAGCTTACCTGAAGATTATGTGCATGTGCTCTATCAACAAGATCAGAGGGTGTAGTCAAGTGGTTATTTTCTGGGGGAACAATTGTGTCCTTCCAGGGTCCGATTCCAACCACATAGCTTCTGATGTATTCAAGAAACCTATCTGAAGTAATTTCCCAATATGACTGCAACAAACAAATAAAAATTAGGATGCGTAGTGAACCATAGAAAATTGCAGAAGATAGTGACCAAACTAAATGTCAAATCAAATATAAAAGTCAATGCTAAGATATACTTCAATCAACATAAATGTATTTATGCAGTCACTGATACATAATTCAACACTCATAGAAAATTGCAGAAGATAGTGACCAAACTAATTATGTCAAATCAAATATAAAAGTCATTGCTAATATATTCTTCAATCAACATAAATGTATTTATGCGGTCACTGATACATAATTCAACACTCCAAATTTAGTTTAGTTAAAAAATATAGCAGAATATCCTCGTTTGGGCACAAGCAAACCTGATTTGTGTCTTGCGTTGGCATGGTGAAGTCATCAATTAAAAATACTTTTGGAGAATCTGTCATGTTTGAAATGTATATTAAAGAAGTTGGAGCAAAAGACTGTATGAACACTGGTTGCTTCAGCCAATCCTCCGACATGTATGTGCCTTTATACCCATACTTCAGTAGCAACCCAACAAACTTGTCCTCAAATTTCTTCCCATGGGGCCATTTGACCTGCGAAAATGGAATAGCTATGAAAATCCTCCTAAGAGTTTAATGACAGAAGCACATAAGATAATTAAGAGGTAACTATGTTGTTTAACTTTGAAGAAACACTTTGACCTGCGAAAATGGAATAGCTATGAAAACCCTCCTAAGAGTTTAAGAAGCACATAAGATAATTAAGAGGTCACTATGTTGTTTGAAGAAACATTACAGGAAAATTTTCTCTCCAAATTGTTTTACATTGAAATGTTTACTTATCGTTAAAAATCTATAATTTGATTTATTGGTGATGCAGATACATTCTCAGGAGTCAGGACAAATACAGATCACTCACATGCTGATTGATGAAAACTGGATTTTTGATCTCTGGGTATATTCCAACAATTCTGTTGGCATCAAGTGCAATGGCAATGAACTCCTCAAACGTGATAATTGAAAATTTACCTGGTTAACATATTGGAGCAAGAATTAGTGTTGTAGAAATGTACTGTTAAACAAGCCAATTTTTCTATTAATCATCGTCAAAAGGTCAACATTATAAAATTCCAACTATAAAGTACAAATTTCCCAGGACTATGTCTGATCAAGATAAATACATGTAGCCATTCAGCTACCTGTTAAAGTTTCATCCAATTCAATCACTTAGGCCATTGTACCTCGTTTTGATAGACTAAAGAAGTCAACCAATCAGGTTCAGAAACCTACATTATCATTGTTAATGTTAAATGATTTACTTGTTTGGCAAAAACCATGTAGAAACTGGGTATCCAAAAGCCAAATCCAGCAGGATTACTGTCCAAGCCTAAGACTGAAATATTTTCAGCCTGAAACATTTGTTCTCAAGAACTGTTCTAGGCACTCAGCTAAACTAAGGGGATAACTGTTGGCAGGCCATGCCAAAGCATTAATTTATTTATCATATATACGAAGGAAAGATAAGTGAAAAAAAAAAAAGAGTTGATATTATATGAATAAAACAAGTAAATTGAAACAAAAGGAAAAAGTATTATAAGAAAGAACAATGCAAACTAAATTAAATGTATATCATTGAAAAATTCATCAAAATTAAACCCAAATAAGCATACCATTATACTGTTGATCTCGGAATGGATACCTCTGCTTCACTCTAAGTGATTTAAGTTCATCAAGTGTAAAATCCACTGTAAATAAGCCAAACAGGATGATGTCAGTTGCAACGGTGCTGATGCAGTTTATAAGACACTAGAAATCAAAAGATACAGTGATCCACATAATCACTTTGGTTCAATAAGATCAAATAAGGATCCTATATCGAGACAACTGGAAGCGGCTTTCAGGAGAGGACCTACAAGCAAGTAATTAATTTATCTTCTAAGAGCTCCATTACATCGGTTATCTGATATGAATTAACATAAATTGTAACCACAGACTGCTTAATTCTCAGTTTTCCAATATCAACTAAACATAATTTAACTACAGCAGTCAAATATTTCACATTTGTCATCCAATTGTTAGGACCATTTAGTAACAAGACATCTTAAGATTTGCAGAGTTGACCAATAAAATGAGTCTAAAAAGTTTCAAACCATCCAACATGTGCTGACGAAACTATTTGGGAACAAGACTAATAGAACAATTAATTGTAGGAACACATACCTACAAACAAAACCAATAGAAAAATTAATTGTAAGAACACATACCTACAAAGTACCCAGTAATGTTAGACCCTTGAACTTCATAGGTTCTTTTGCGATCAGCAAACTCCTTATGTTTGGCGATATCAGTTGTATCATCAAGTATTACATCATGAAAGCAAATTAAAGAGCCATCTTTACTTGCAAGGATATCAGTCTCTATGAAGTCGGCACCTTCTTCGATGGCTCTCTGCAAGAACAACCAAATACTATTTTAGATTTGGAATAATCAAGGAAGCATTATCACTTCACTACACATAGTTTGACTTTTCATAGCATCTTTGGGCTTCATGTAGGTTCCAAAATAATACTTTTTCCGTGAGGACTCATCTCCTGAAACAAATAGATAGCTTAAAATTTTCTAAGACTATGCCCTTTCTTTTTATGTTGATGTTTACTTGACCATCAAGAGTTGTCTTATCACAAGGTTTCCTAATAATCAACATCAGGTAATAAAATTAGAAATCAAGATTGTCATTGGTGATTGTAGGTGAGAAGAACAAACATCAAAATAAGTAATTTCAGAAATGCAGATATCAGATGGCTGAGGTCATAGCTAGGATCCATTCATGGACTTTTATCGATGACAAAAATTCAAATGATTCTGTCATGCTTCAAACAGAATCATAAGACAAATAATCCAGTTGCTTGCTTGCTTAATCCGAACTCTTATTCTGTATATTATTACATGTGGTCCTCAGAGAACACAAACTCAAGTAGATATTGTTCAAAAAATCATGTGCAAATCAATTCTCATCCAGTAAAACATGGAACATTTGTCAATTGATAATCAGAATGAAGTAAATAATCATAATGGCAGATCACAGAAAAATATTCTATGGTCCCCTGATCTTGCAACTCAAGTTGGTTTATACATACCATATAGGCAGCAGTTGTTTCTTCGGGAATCTCTCCATTCGAACCCCGATGAGCAATGTTATATGGTCTCGATGTCTGCAGGGGCTGTTTGACTTTGTTGTCTTGTTTGCTTGGCAGCGGGTAGATTGGCCTCCCGACGGTCAAGTTAAACAAGGAGAAAAGAAGCAAAGAGGCAAACCCTGCCAAAAGAAGAAAGAAACATGTTGAGCACCATCTCGAGTCAAAATATCACAAGGCAATAGAAACTAGTAAAAATGGTCGTCCGTTTTTACTTTCCCAATACCATAAAATGGAACATATGTTTATGAAACAAAAAAGAAGGCACAAATGCATGAGAAAAGCAAAAGAAAATATAGATAGAAAAATCTCTCAGTTTGAGCACCATCTTGGATCCAGATATCATTAGAAATGTAATATAAAGCCAGCACTTGGCCAAATTGAGAACTTAGTATATTTATTGTTTCAGGATGATAAAATCGACAACATGTCTTTGTAAAAAAAAGAAACAGGACATAAATGCATGATAAAAGCAGGAGAAAGTGGACGTGAGCAATATGACTCAGGAGTTTGACTGACACTAGCAATGCAAATGAACAAGCAACACAAATTTCAAATATTAACAAATGTGATGACCCGTAACAACATTTTCAAAATGATCAAATTGACGAGTAACTCACCTAAATGAAGAACAGAACGACACAGATGCATGACAGAAGCAGAAGTAAAGATAGCAAAATTACTCATTTCACACACCATCTTAAGTCCACATATCAGAAGAAATGCAAATGAATAAGCAATATAAAGCCCACAGGTGACCAAAATAGAACTTAGTAAATGCGATCATCACTGGAGTAACCAAAAGTATAACAAGAAACAGATGCATGACAAGAGCAGAAGTATACATAGCATGGTTACTCAAGATGGCAAACGATCACCTATAAACAACCCTCCTACATTGCCGACGTTTGGTTCATACAAACTGAACATCAACCATCATTTATTGACATGAAGAAAAGATCTTTCCACTTGAGAACATGAAAAAAGCAATTTTTCTTGGTCCCTCGAAACAACTCCACCCCAAATCGTCAATCGAAGAAAAGATCGCGGAGATCTCATCAAACACAGGGCACGAGGAGGGAGGAAACACAAGACACGAGTCGAAATAACGAATCCATTCAATTAGAGACGAGAGCACGAGAAGCAGGGAAAGAGAGCTCACAGAGGGATGCCATGAGATCCTCCTCGCTTCCACCCGTCTCCCCCACTCCGCGCCTCTTCTCCCAATCTATCCTCAACCGGGGCGAAGCCCGCACTGGACTAATTGTGGGGAAATGAAATCGATAAATATAGAGGGGCGAAAAAAGAATATTCGGCGGAATAATAGGAGGCAATGGGATCGTTGATGATTTCACACTCGATTAGAATAAATACAGTGATTGAACACGGTATAATAATACCTCCAAGCAAAAGCGACGATCGCACGGACTTCCTGGTGAGGCGATGGATCGTTGATTCAGGTTTGGTGAGGGATACATCCCCAGATTGGATTGCTACTGGCAGCTGAGAGGATACGTTACTTCTTGAACAAATGCCCTAAAAAATTCTTTAATTTTATCCTTCTTGTTTTCGATTTTTTCCCCCTCATTTAATTGAACCGATCTAAAATATAAACCAAACCCCCCCCAAAATACAAAAAAAGCAGCTAATAGATTAAATAATATTAATATACATTTTATATTAATGAAAATAAAAAAATGAAACTAAAATTATAAAAATAATTGAACAATAAAGATCTTATAATTTTAGATTAAATTGATAAAATTAACAAAATAAAAAAAAGTAAACTTTTAATAATCGAATTAATCGAAATTAGGTCTTTTAGTTGGGAAAAAATAGAATAAATTATCAATTAGTGTTTTATTAGATTCTTTCAATGTTTCGTTAAATATTAATATTTTTGGATAATAACATATCTAAGTTACATAGTTGTATTTGGACTTACTAAAAAACAGTATAACTCACATCCCACCCCTTTTTTTTTAATTTTTAAAAAAATTTAATAAAACTTACAAATAACTTTAAAATACCTAAATGATTATATTTTTATATTTTAAAATAAATAAAAAATAGTTAATTTTTTCTCCCTTTTTGTGAAATCATGACTTTTTTTTATTTTATCCAATTTAAGATATATATACCAAAACCTCGGGACAAATAGAAGTTAAATATTGTTATAGAAAGTGTTCAAAGATTTTAAAGACACAAAAAAGTTTTTGAGGACTTGAGTTAGTTATACTATTGTTGGGTCCTATTCAAAAATAATATAACTCATATCTCAACTTTTTTAAAAACTCTCAAATTTTTAGGAAATCTGACGAATAATTTACAACTGTATTATTATAAAACCATTAAAAGTGTGAAATTATTATGTTTTATTTTACTTAATTTAAGGTGAATTTATCACAACTTTGGGATGGAAATCACTCGTAGTATATATAACTCACATTCCATAATTTTCAAAAAAATTCAAAAATTCATATATTTTTACAATATTTAATTTATTAACTATTATTTTTTTTGAACGAATTTAAATTTTGGGTCGGATTCAATTAATGGGTTTGAAAAGCGAGAAAGAATAGAAAACGACAGAATTTGCCCGTCTTCTTTAATTAGTATTAATCGCAGTTGATTGGCGTGTCAAATGGTTCGGAAACGGCACGAAGTCAAAACGATATTTGTTTATCTCGCAGAAACATCTTTCGTAGCCGATTAAGGATCACGCGGCGACGTACGTGACCTGGCATTGCCCATTACCAAGTGGAACCCACCATTCTGACGAATTCTATTCGAGAGTAACGACGACGTGTGATAAACGAGTATTTAAATAACTTTGTGGCTTTCGAGGCATTTAACTCGCGAGTCGCGTGCTGACGGACGATAATACCCTATAAATTATCTGCCCTGTTCCACGCGGCCCATGCCCTTTTAGTAAGCATTTCATCGAACGATTTCCGCGCGTCCTTCAGGCTGCCAGATCTATAGAACACAGAGATGATGGAGTTAAGACCGCCGGAGTTGGGCGACGACGAGCCTGCGCTCTTTGAGCCTCCTGAATTGGACACATTTCTTAACGCGTTTGCGGACGATGGAACAGAGCTCGACCTCGTCACAAAAGCATAACTACGACGACGACGACGACGGCGACGAGAACACCAACGACTGAAAACGACTCGGCGGAGTGGAGAAGGTTGAAAGTTTGAAAGAAGACCTGCGGTGGTGGATTCCCTCGAGCAGCGGGCGATGGTTGCCTTTCGTTGCAGGCGCGCGCGTTGATTCCACGGGACCGCGTGAGGGTCAATGGCCGGCCGACTTGGACTTGGGAAAAATGGAGGCCAGTGGTGGTTGAGCAGAGACAGTCCCTCCCAAGTCATCGTTTGGAACCATATGAAGAAGCCTCTGCATACCTACTACAATTTGTAATACAAAGGCCAAATTAATTGTTTTAGAAAATAATAATAGATAAAATAACACTTCACCAAATATTAGAATAATGTATGCCAAAAAAATCATCATTTTTATTTGTTTTTATAGGTAAAGAGTGAATATGAATAAATCCTTATATTTACTAATATTAGGTTGAAAACTCAAAAATATTACATACCTGATGAGTATGACATGTAGATAATATAACGATATAAGATAATATGACGATATATGTGATTAGGTCAAAACATGATGGATTTGCCAATGGATGGTATCACAGACTACATGCTTCACATATTGCTTAAAGAATCCAAATAAGTATGATGCTATGTTCTGATTACATCTTGTATATAGAATCAACTGAATCCAAACAAAGTTCTTCAGAAGAAGGAAAAAAAACCACAAAGCTGTGCCAGTGAAACATTCATGTGCAAGATAACATAAAAATGACACTCATTAATAACATTCTGAGCAAACCAGAATTAAAAGAAGAAAATCCTCACAATTTCCACAAGAGATGCATCATTCACTCAAAACGCAAGATGAAGAAAAAGAAACGCTGTTCTTTCTGATAGCTTCTTCCCAGTTACTGGGATTTGCCATTCTGAAGTAACCCAAATGGTTCTAACATGTGATGAGGCAAGCCATCACAAGAATTTTGATGGCAACGAACTGACAACAATGTGCCTCAGTGGGTGAGCCACATCACCGCTGCCTGCATGCTTGACAAACTCAGCAGGGCTGAAGAAGCTGCCATGGCACACGCACACAATCTTGACTTCCTCCCCCTTCCCGTACTTGTAGAGCAACCCTTCGATTCTTCTTCCGTTCGGTCCATCTCCTATGGTGGAAACACAAGGCATGTCTTGGATCATTTTCTTTCCCACCTTTTCTAGTACCTTGTTTTTGGGTCCTCCTCGAGCAGCCTTCCTTGGTCGGTCATCCTCCTCGGTGACACAGGTAACATGTTGTCCTAATACTGTAGCTTTTGGCTTACAAATGCTTTGATCAGACAATACTGTTGCAGTCAAGGAGCTCCTGACCTCCGAGATGTTGCTTAATCCTGAGATAATAAACTCTTATCAGTAATGACAGTGAAGTCACAGATTGTAAGCATCGAGCTAATGTGTTCGAGACAAAGACAGAGATAGGAGGAACAACTAAAGTAATCTCAGTTCAAATTATTTTTTAGTGATATTCTCACAGCTAAAATGATAATTGGATTAAGCAACATCAAAAAGGTTATCTTTAACACTAATATAAATAAAAAGACCTCTCTCTTTCTACTATGTGTTGCCACCTCCTCATCCTCTTTCTCTCTCAATTCAATTCTCCCCTCCCCTCCAGCTGAACCTGTTCTGGCATTCTAATAGGCACGGGGTGTACCGGCATAACATACATCCAACCATACTCATCCGCCTGAGGACCGGTTACAGAACTGGACCAACATTTGAAACATTGGTTGTGCAACACATCAACTTTTGGCTTACATAATTGTCATGCGCTTGGATCAACACACCAATCCCATCAATACAATCCTGAACTCTTTTAAAACACAATCCTTCTCGATCGTGAGATAAAAAATTGCAAGGCTACATGACAGGCTTTATCCATGATCAATCTCTTCCAATTATGCTATAAAGCAAGGTTCGCAATACCGTACCGTTCCAGTATTTCGACATAAGCTACAGTATACTGCTATAGTGCTACAGTCGAAACCGGCACGTACCGCCCATATCGGGCGGTACGCTTCGGTATGACAGACCTTCTACAAAGGTCAAACTGGATATCAATGAGTAATGTATTTGTTTATTTCTTATTTCTCACAGAAGTTATCTTTGCAGATCGATCACCTTACCATTTCAGTGAGTTTACACAACAAAATCAATCTCTGCAACAGCTTTAAACCTGAACACCAGATTTTTGTGAAATGTGATGCTAAGCATAGTTTGGAGTATTGTCTGATCATGGTCAAACCCATCCACTTATTTCATTTTAATGTTGAAAGATATTGCAGTCTAGCAAAGGTCTATTTTGGTAATAGAACAATCAGAGAAGAAATCTCAAGGAGCTACTGTCTTCTACAATTTTGACATTCTGACTGCTTAGTGCTGGTTAACATGGACCTCTTAAGCGGCATGGGGACAAATTGCCCATGTTAAGCAGAAGATAATGAGCAGAAATCAAATTGTGCAGCCAATTATAAAGTTCCCTATCAGTGTGAGGTGTTTATGTGGCCAGCCACTGGAACATCACTCAAACAATTAACAACAAAAATTGCTGATATCTTGCAATTTGCTAGAGCAGATCCAAATTCCAAAGTGTTGAACCATGATGACTTTAACAAACTGGTAATATGATGAAGATTTAGAACCTCCAGGGAAAAATTAGTCTACCATGTACTACAGGAACCTAATAATCCCATCATTTTAGAGAACATACAATGGTAAGGTGATCGATCTGTAAAGATAACTTCTGTGAGGAATTGAATGCCAAGCTACTAACTCTTAGATCTCCTCCCGAGATCAGTTTATGTCTAAACCAATCCAAAAGGCTTATTAAACAAGCTAATGAGTCATTTCAGAAAGCAGATGAGGAGACAAGCATTAATGTCGATTTTTTTTACCTTGATTTGGCTGGCTGTCGATGTCATACAAGCTGGAGCAGCAGCTTCCCCCAGATCCAATCGAGACGGGCGATGCCAGCCCGAAGCGTTTCGATGCGTCCACTCTGCCGGCGGTGTCAGCCCACGTCGGTGGCCTGTGAAGGACGACCCCGTTCCGAAACCTTGCGAATTCCATGTCAAAAATCTTGTTTTTCCGGCCTACAGTACCATTGGCCTCCAATCGCTTCAAGCCTTGCAACTCCTTGCTCTTTCGGTGCTCTACCTCGGCCTCCGCCTGCAGGGAGCACGTTCTCGCGACCGGAGGATTCACGGAGAAGTCGCGCTCCGTGGGAAATGTCGAGAAGGAAGAGGGCCGGACGAGCCTCTTCTCCTTGGGTTCCAGCCCAACACGTCCGCCTAAGGAAAGACCGAGGCTGAGCTCCGTCTCTCCCGACCCTCCACCCCCCCAAGGCGTCCTCTTCTCCCCCTGTTCCCCGCCGCCAGCACCAAATCGCGTCAACAAATCCTTCTGGCAGCCCGGTGCACGCGCAGAGAGCTCCTCTTCCATTGCCAAGCCACACGAAACGCTTGCAAAATTTTATCTATGGTCAAAATTATGAGCAAAACATGCAGATGTCAGGGGAGGGAAGAGGGAAGGTAAAAAGAACTGGATATTTGGAAGGCGGAAGGATCATTCAGCTCAAAATGTCTCCTAAAAGGAAGAGAGCTCCTTTTCCATTGCCGAAACACACAAAAACGCTACCAAGAAACAATTTTTATCGCATTGAGACGACGGTATCTTGCTATCGCTGGCGATAACCTCCAAAAATTTGCGGAAGAACTCGGAGAAGTGTGCGGTAAGCCATGAGAGGAAGGAAGAATGGTGAGAAAAAAATCACTTTTAGAGAGTGGAAGAATAATTCAGCTCCAAAACCTCTCATACGGAAACAATGGAGTCGGATGAATCAGAGAGAAGACATCAAGAGCGATCCAAGTACAATCGGCCGGGACGGATGCAGGGTGTCGAGCGATGGAGCCCGCCGCCAAGGCGGGTCGTGCCAACCAAGACGCGTGTCGAATAGAGTGACGACCCCGCATCCGTCTTTTATATCCTGGGAAGTAATTAGGCGCGACGTATCCGGTTTATCGGGACACATGTCGGGCACACTTCACCGGTTCGAGGCGTTATTCCCCTGACTTGGCGGTATTCGGGTCACCCGCTCTTCAACCTGCGTGGTAACTCGTCAATATTTTGGGGCCACAATAAGTGGCTGTGGGGTCATCACCGCAAAGATGGCAAAGGTAGAAACGTTAGTAGGAGCCTCCGCGTAGTGAAAGAATTTTACTTTTTGTTATGGGGAACGGCGTCGGCGATGGAACAGCGGGCGGCTCCACACCCCCTGTTTATAAAAGGATAGCCGTACACGTTCGATCACACCAAAGATGGCGTCGACCAACGCACTTTGTCCGGAGATCGGCGTACGTGTCTTTTCTTGTGGGTCCCGACCCTTAACAGTTAATCATGTGGCTCCATCAGTCTGATCTCGGGGCGTTTTAAGAAGTACGTTAAAAACAACGGTGGTTCCATGAGAGCAGCGGCGATGAGTGTGGGTATGCTCTGTATCGTTAGAGCATCACTTGCTATACACTCGTGCCGTTACCACCCTCGCCCACCATTGAGGGATCCGTTGGCCCCACCGCATTTTACCGAGAGCGAGAGTGGGTACGGGTACATGGGGACCTTTTACAAAAAGAACGATCCAGGATGCCCTTTTGCACCCACACACCACGAACCCCATCACCGACCATGATATGTTATATTTAGGTGGGCTCCACTGGATCGCCCAATCACATGCAGGGAAGTGTGGCCACGGCGACCGACGTGGGTCCCACCTTAAAGATATCCAATTTGCATCAAGATCAGTGCTTACGAGACGAGTTAAAAACAATCATTCAAACGACTCCACTGGATCGCCCATGATATGTTATATTTAGGAGGGCTCCACTGGATCGCCCAATCACATGCAGGGAAGTGTGGCCACGGCGACCGACGTGGGTCCCACCTTAAAGATATCCAATTTGCATCAAGATCAGTGCTTACGAGACGAGTTAAAAACAATCAGTCAAACGACTCCACTGGGGATCGAACCCAGAATCTCTGGTTCCGTAGACCAGCACCTTATCCATTGGGCCATGGAGTCCAATATGCTAATTGGTTGAACCACAAATTAATGATTACTGTTATTAGTTCTTAAGACAACCTCAAAATGTCATATATAACTAAACGACTCCACTGGGGATCGAACCCAGAATCTCTGGTTTCGTAGACCAGCGCCTTATCCATTGGGCCATGGAGTCATATACTATAGTGGTTTGAAATTTATATTATATATATAATTTCATTTCCAAACAGGATTCCAGCAACACAATTATGTTCTAATCACCCAGAAAGCAGGAACCAGGATTGTAGGTGCCAGGAACATGAGCATCTCAATCATCCCAAAGGGGAGAACAAAAGTTCTAAGGATAGTTTCTTGTCCTACTGAACTTTGTTCTCTCGCATCACTATATCATCATTATGCCTTCACCTAGATTCTTGACTTGATGGTTCGAAATGCTACCATCTGTCATATGAATTTAGGGGAGAAAGCCTGCAACAAATGAACAACCATGTTTAACCACCTGCAAAGCTTTGGACAGACTTGGAGAAGAGAAAGCAGGATTACTGTATATATATCGTGCCTTAGCTGTATCCATGGGAGGTGATTTGGTCTTAGAGTTGTTGGTGGATCAGCAGCATTTGCTGCATCAAATTTGGTCGAAATCCAGTTTATATGCACTCAGAGTGGAGACTTGGGTGTCTTGGAAGCTGCTAGTTTTTACTTTCTCTGTTGATTGCCTGGTGAAGTTTCTCGCTTATCTCCATCTGTGTCTCGCTACCTTTCTCGATAGTGTAATGCACCTTGGAAATGACGTTGCAGTGGCCTTGCAATTGTGATCGTACAAACCGTGAGCTGGATGTGACAAATTGACAGCATTCCAGATGAGGAGAAGCAGAGGATGCCATGGCAGCTCGCTGACGGCCGACCTGCAACACCATGTCATATCAAGTTCCTTCAGATCACTCGCTCGCAGGAAAGTCATCATGAAAGATCCCTTGAGGCCGCTTCCACAACCTGGGGTATCACGAAGTGCAGAAGTGGTGGCGTTAGAGACGAGCAGCCATCAGATCGGACCAGGGCAAAGCGGAGTTGCAGGTTGGAGATAAATATGGGTGGAACTGAAGCCTGCATGAGCAGAGGCATTGGGAGAGAGAAGAGAATTGCAAATATTGTGGGTCCTGATTCGTTTATGCAAATATTGCACTGGAGATAGTAGTGGGTACACGGAAAAGGAGGCGGGTTTTCCAGTTCGTGCGGTGGGCCGGCGGCGAAGCTGAGACAGGCGGCGGGAATCTACCGATCCATGGCCCACTGTCCCATCTCGCCACATGTCTTCTCTTCCCGTCGCATCCTTTAGGTAACTGCACCTCCCGGTGCTCCAATCTGTCAAATTCGAAAGGACCATATAGCCCTCCTTCGAAAGTCTATTATCAGCTCCGGATCCACAATTAATTCCACAGGACCATAGGCAAATCAGTAATTTTACGTAGTAAAGCTACAGCGAGAGCGAGGGACTCGCTTCGCGTTCCGACTTCTATATAAGGTGACCGCTCTCTCGGTCTCCGACGGCGTTGCTCGCTCCGAAAGCTCTCTTGTTCCCTGCCGACCGTCGCCAGACCAGTAAAGGTCTCGCTTTTCTTGAGTCCGCTGCTTCAAACTTCGACGATGGATTCCTCCTCCTCGGCTGTGGAGTCCGCTTTGTTCCTTCTCTGCCTCCCGAAGACGGACGCGCTGCCTTCGATCGCGGTCTTCCTCCTCGCCGCCCTCTCGGTTCTCTGGTTCTACCCCGGCGGGCTCGCATGGGCGCTCTCGAGGGCAGGACGCTCGATCCCCGGCCCCCGGGGCATGGTCCTCGCCTTGTCCGGCGCTTCCGCGCACCGGTCCCTCGCCACGCTCGCCGAAACCCTCAAAGCGACCGGCTTGATGGCCTTTTCCGTCGGCCTCACCCGCTTCGTCGTGTCCAGCCGCCCCGACACCGCCCGGGAGATCCTCAACAGCTCGGCCTTCGCCGATCGCCCCATCAAGGAATCCGCCTACGAGCTCCTCTTCCATCGGGCAATGGGCTTCGCGCCCTTCGGCGAGTACTGGCGCAACCTAAGGAGGTTGTCCGCCACCCATTTGTTTAGTCCCAAGAGGATCGCCGCTTCGGGAGAACCCCGCCGGGCCATTGCACAACAAATGATCCGGGACGTAATGGCGAGCATGGAGAAGAATGGGGCGGTGGAGGTGAAGAAAGTCCTGCACTTTGGGTCTCTGAGCAACGTGATGGCGACTGTCTTCGGCAAAAGATTCGATTTTGGGAAGGACGAGGGCATGGAGTTGGAAGAGCTGGTCACGGAAGGGTACGAGCTACTCGGTGAGTTCAACTGGAGCGATCACGTCCCTCTGTTACGGTGGTTGGATCCTCAGGGCATCAGAAAGAGGTGCAGGGGACTGGTGTCCAGGGTTAATGTGTTCGTGGAGGGCATCATAGGCGAGCACCGGCGGAGGAGATCTGGTGGAGAGTCGGTCGATGGTGACTTTGTCGATGTGCTGTTAGATCTAGAGAAGGAAGAAAGGCTTTCTGATTCGGACATGGTCGCTGTTCTGTGGGTGAGCTCCCCTTCCATGATTTCCATTACTATTAACACTCATGACATTCTTCTTCATTCTACATTCTTGTAGTTTAATGATTGGGTTTCATATATATTCCTGTGCTTTTTAGTTGTGTTGTAGTTGTCTTGGTAGGTCAAGGGACTTCTGTTGGATTAGCTGGTTTGGATACTTATCTGAAGGCTTAAATGTGTCCTTATCCTCTCGCATCTTAGAAGCTCACATCTCCATCTTATGCACTGTAACCAGTGAATCCTGCTAAAGATCTGAGAGTTGACATGTTCAATCCATATTCCTTCGTATGAGTTAGCGTATCGTTGCAGTAGCGGCCATCTTATGGATTCTACTTGTTGTTTTCTTGATATGTATAGTATGTGTTATATCTTGAGGCCTCCATTACGGTTAGATTAGAGCTAAACTCCCAACCATGGACGGCGTTCTGTCAGGAAATGATCTTTAGAGGAACCGACACTGTTGCTATCCTCCTGGAATGGATCATGGCGAGACTGGTGGTGCACCAGGAGATACAGAGGAGAGCCCAGTCGGAGCTCGACGCCGTCGTCGGGAACTCGCGCGCCGTCGCAGACGGCGACATCCCCAACCTGCCCTACCTGCAATCCATAGTCAAGGAAACCCTCCGGTTGCACCCGCCCGGCCCCCTTCTCTCCTGGGCGCGCCTCGCCATCCATGACGTTCGTGTCGGCGATAGCTTCATCCCTGCAGGGACTACAGCGATGGTGAACATGTGGGCGATAACCCACGACGAGCGCATCTGGCCGAACCCCGAAAGCTTCGAGCCGGAGAGGTTCGTGGAGGAGGACGTGAGCGTTCTGGGTTCCGACCTCCGGCTTGCACCTTTCGGGTCCGGAAGAAGGGTGTGCCCTGGCAAAGCCCTAGCCTTGGCTACCGTTCACCTGTGGCTGGCGCAGCTGCTGCAGCAGTTCAAATGGCTTCCTGTGGAGACTGGAGTGGACTTGTCCGAGTGCTTAAAGATGTCTCTTGAGATGCAGAATCCTCTGGTGTGCAAGGCCTTCCCAAGATACTGAACGAGTTTGGATCTGGTGAAGCTTGGTGTCTGTGGTTATCATCTGCAGTGTAGTTTGTAGAACCTGGAACTGTTTGTCGTCTCCTTCGAGTGAGTCTCAGCAAGTTTGTGTTATATATATATATATATATATATATATATATTTGCTGTAATGTACATAAATATATAGCTTCATATGTGGGGAATGGAGTCTCTATCTCAGGTTTCTCTTGGATCTTTACTCTTGGAATGCATAGTTTCCTTTTACTTTTTCTTTGTTGAAAGGCAACCAAAAACATCAGGGTAAGTTCTGAAAAAGGAAGTTAATCTTCATCAGCATATTTGTATATCCTGGAAAAAAGCAATTCCATGTTGAACTCCTCGAGTTGTCAGATTATTGGTTTGCATTTCCATGTTGGAACTCCTCGAGTTATCAAGATCACTACTGGTTGTTTGGATATATGTAGAGCCAACTGATTGCACAACAGTTGTGTTCTTCATCAATCCAAAAAGGATGTGACTGCTCATCCATGACTCATTCATGATAAACATTCCACCTCATTTAATGCTGGCCATTTTTCCTGTTCTGCTTTTTCCACTTGCACAATCTATAGAAGCAAATCTTTCCTACAGGATCTGGCAAGTTTTCCGAAAGAGTTCTCACAATTATAGGATTCAGAAAAGACATGCTACCTCTCATGCGAGATTAAACTTCGATAAGCACGACTGAAGCCTCAGCAATATTATCTGCCCATGGTGCACTTCTTCTCCATCTCTATAAACACTCGCACACATGTTCTTTCCCTATACATGCAAAGAGACGACATAGGGTTTCCTCAGTTTGACCTTCGATGTACAGCCGCACCCAATAATATGATCTCGAGATACCACTTTTTCTAGTGTCGTATCCCCACAAAAGCTTGCTTCCTTTCTTCAACGATATCTGCGAGCACCCTAATTATTCTTCTGCGGCCTAAATAAACAAAATCAACTTGTCATCCTTGGATCATCACCCTTATCTCCCACGTACGTGCTCCTCCACTCCCGTCAGGTTCTTGCTTGTGCGGGTAGAAACGAAAGAGCAACACAAGACCCGAGAATCTCCACTGTTTCTGACCATTCATAAGCGAGCATAAGATCAGGAAAGGAAAAGATACGAAGATCTTGTTGACTCAGGCCTCAGTCATACCTAGCAGAATGCTCCGATCCAGCAAGCTCACCATTAACGAACCTTTTCTTGACCACCGAGAGTGTCGGATAAACAACTCCTATAATGAACATGGCAGTTGGAGTGTCCACAAATCGTGCCACTGAATCTTGGCTGACATGAACTTTCCATTGCAGAATCACATTTCAGGTAGAGTAGGCTCGAAGAAACTCCACTAGTTTTCTTTGAGACTTGTCTGTGATTCTCATCAAAGTGCCACACTAAAAATGTTCCCACCTATCATCATCATCAAGTTTCCGACTGAAACCATGCGAGAGAGAAGGCGGTGGAACATTAGCTTCCCGTCGTATTTTCCAATGGGCTTCTATCCATTGTTTGACGTAGCAAGCTACTGTCTTTTAAGCATCAAACGACGATGAATGTGGGGCTCCAAGTCCAAGTTCATTGCATAGCTTTCATCAAAGTCGATCGTGATCTTCTATGGGTGACAGTGTGGATAGCATTATCCTTTGACAGTACCATAATACTCATTTTTTATTGTTTGCATCAAATCTAGTTGATATCGTTTCCTATTACTCTTCAGTACCCAGTAGATCTTCTTCAAGTCAACACACATATATATAAAACTGAAGATCTCAGACTCATAGAACATTAGCTTGAATGAAATGAACTACTAGCAAGATAAGGTGACTTTGGATTTGCCTAAAGGTCTTCTCTTCTTTTTGTTCTCCAAAGAAAAGTCTCTCTAAAGACCTGAATCTTCAAAGCCTGTATCAATGACACTGTGGAAGATCAAATCCATCAAACTGCAACAATGGCCACAAGTAGACTAATCTTTTCCCATTAGTATTGGAGATAATTATTTAAGAAGATATGTGTACAGATATATATTTACTTAGATCAAAATGTTTGTGTGACAAAGAAAGATGTTGCTGGTTTGTCAGATTCTAAGTTGAATATATGTCAGCTTGACAAAATGAATCAATAAAATCTAAGTGGTGACATTACAACAACCGACACAAACAGGTTCTCCTCAATTTTATATACGATCACAAGGACTGGTTAAGCTTCAAATGGCAGCCCACCGAATTGAAATCATTCGTGCCCGACTGTGTAAACAATCAACCGAGGTACTTTTTCTTCGTGTTGTTTGAATCCGACTTGTCCGATCCTAAGGGTCTCCAATCAGGAATCATTTTATAATATATTCTCGTGATCAACACTAATTATGAGGCACGATTTTATATTACTCTAAGACTTAATTATGATCATGACATTATGATATGTTAAATCTAGGGTACGATGAATATATTCTCGTGATCAACACTAATTATGAGACACGATTTTAATTACTCTGAGACTTAATTATGATCATGACATTGTGATATGTTAAATCTAGGGTACGATAATAATCATAATCGATCTAGTTTTAAAATATCATCGTATTGTTATGATGACGTCGAGACAGTGGATATGTGTCGATGAAGTGTGAGTCACATGACTTCGACGTAATTGGTCATTGAGGTGTCAATATCGACCATAATATTATTTTTATATCAAAATACTAATAAATAAAATTAGTGATATTACCGATAATATCAATAATAATCTTATTTGGACATCCGTATAGAGCTCAAAAGGTGTTGAGTGAAAATGAATATTAATTACTCATAATATCTTTAGGCCTTCTCAGAGTGAAGGAAATTAAAATAAAACCATATATTTTCACGATTTTATGAATTTGACAAGGATTGCATCGTATAAAAGAATTGGAAGAGTCACATAATATAAATTAAACTGTCAATATTATTCCACTTACAACCATCTAAAAATTAAGCTAAAGCTTGCAGACCAAAATGTAAAATACACATGAAAAATATAAAAAATTAAAAATTAAAAATGAAAAGGGCTTTGCTTCGGATTGGGGCCCAATTTGGTTGATTGATAACAAGCCCAAGATTAGGCCCAGTAATAAAGCTATTTAAAGAGGCTTCAGAAGATGGGCCTCCAAAACGCCGCCAGTTGGAGTCCTCCTCGTTAGGCTTGGCGGCGGCGGAGGAGAGGTCGAGCATGTCGTCGTCGTCGTCGAAGCGGCAGGGGCCGCCCAAGCACCAGAACAAATACGCATGGAAGCCCAACGCCGGCTGCAAGATCAACGAAACGGTCCCCGCCCTTCTCTTCTCCTAAGCTCCATAATCTCGTAACAAAGAGTCTTCTTTGCATTCGTTTTTTGCATAAAAGCACGAGTTCTACGGATGGCGGTTGATGTGACAGGAATTGGGAGGAAGGCTTCGCCCCTACTCGGCCGTAAGCGGGGTCTGCCCCCGCTGCAAAGAGCAGATCGATTGGAAGCGAAGGTCCCTGTTTGTTTCCTTCTTCTTCGAAGTTTCCTCTGTTATACCCTTGGACTAGGGTTTATATGTGGTTTTATCTGATGGAATTATTTCTTTATCAAAAGAGATTTCTTGATAGCATTGTTGTTCTTGCTTTTGCAGATATGGCAAGTATAAGCCTATTTTGGAGCCCGCAAAGTGGTATTTTTCTCTTCACTTTGTGAAATATTCCTCTTCTGTTTCCTTGTTGCATGTCATCTGCTAAGTTGCTTTGTGGCGGTGAAATAGTCAAAAATGTGGGAAACGGACTGTCCGGCAGGCTTACCATAATGTCTGCTCCGGTTAGTAGTTCACATTTATGTATTTTCCTTTTTATTCTGTTTTTGAATGATTTTTGCGCAATGTTGTTTGATTCTAATTTATGTGCAGCGTGCTCAAAGGATATTGGGATATGTGCAAAATGTTGCTGTAGCACCAATGAGATCATAGGAAGGTCATCCTTCTATTAATACCCAACATATGTTTCATTGTCTCTTTACCCTAAGATTTTCATTTGTGGAACTCATTATGAATCACTGAACTGTAGGGATGTCTTAGAAGTGGAGTCTGAACGCAAGACACTGGAGGAGGTCCTTTTCATAAATCAAAGAAAATATTCCATTCTTGTTTTAATGCATGATTTGAAATAAATTAAGTTTGGTGTATATATTACAGGCTATTAAGAATTCTCGGGAAAGAGATCGAAGGACTCTTCTTCGCGCTGTAAGGACTTCACTCTGTAATTAATAGCATGCATACCCTTCATAGGTTGTATGTTTTACTGTTTCTCCTTGGTACATAAAAGTCTTACTCAGCTATAGGAACACATCAGTTGTTGTGCTTTGTGTTAAAATGAGCTTACTGAAGAAAGAATGGATCACAACATGTGTCTTACTTGGTCCAGAATGAACTAAGAAGTCCATTAGGCATGAGAATACTATTGGATGCATCAGCTTGTAAATATGTTATGAAAAGATTCATAACCTCTCAACTTCATCCTTTAGTCTTCTATTCGAACACACATTTAATTTGCATTCCCTTTTCTATTTTATTACATGGAACCATGATATGTCTGCTTGCATAGAGCTTAATTGTTGCCTTTTTGTTTCCCATTTGATTTGCCTGTGAATGGTGATACATACTGACTGTTGTTAAAGATAAGGGGTTGAAAATGCAAAACTCGACGTAATTTATCTTTCCAGGTGCCATATACTTTCTACATCCCTTTAAGGTTTAACACTTGCAAATCCCATAAGCTATTGTTACCTGTCTTCAGGATTTTTCCCTGTGGACAAACCATAGCAAATCATTGGATTAGAACATTTCATATGGCAGGAGAGTCCACATTTGTCAATATTCAAATGTTGGCCCAAAACTTAATGGAACTTAAAGAAGGAAAGATCTGGTTAACTCCATCTTCTTGATGGCACTATTTTTGTTAGTATAACTTGCGTCTCCAGCATTGGGAATTGAGTTGTAACTGATCGATTTTATTTCTCTATGTTAAATGAAATATAAATTAGGGTGGTCGACTGAGAAGCAATGAAATGTAGTGTAAACCAAATGGTGTGGAAAGAAAGAAAACAATCTTAATTTGAATTTAACTTCATGTTTTGACACTATGAGAGTTCAAATTTTAACCTATATTTTCATTTTTCAGCATTATGAATTGTGCTGATACTGTTTGAATGTTTTACTATAGAAACTCTCTACATTAAGGTTTTCCTTCTATTAGTAGTTTCTAAAAGTTGGAAAACCTTTTTGTCCATGACCCTCTTTCCTGAACATGGATCTATATCTACATTAAGGCTTTCCTTCTTTTTCATCGGTTCTGATTTTATTGTCAAAAGAAATAATTTGCTTAACTTGAACTAATATATCATAGTCATTATACCTATTGTTCCTACTTTATCAGTCTTTATGCTTTTTTACATGACTTATTTCTTCCCTTCAAACGGTTCATAATAATTGCATGCTAAGTACTGTCTTTTATTGCTACCAGATGAACAAAAATAGGACTGGAGGTGGGACGACGATTCCAAAAATTGGAGACAGAAGTAGAGAGGGAGATTTGTTTCCTGTTAAAACAATTGATGAGTATGCTGAACTTACAAGACATCATGATATAAATAATGACGAGGAGGAAGAGGATGAAGATGAGGACAAATGCGAGGATAAGGAAGTGGATGGTTATGAGGTGGAGGATGAGGAAAAGGACTGGAATGAGGATGAGAACGTGGATGAGGCTAAAATGTGATCGACATCAGACTGAATCCTACAAAACTATGAAACAGGAGTTTTACATCAGCTGAAGCTTACTGAGTTGCATCACAGGAGTAACTGTAACCGGTGGATTCTTACATTTTTGTCGATTTTGTTCACCATTAAACTATCACATTAGAACTGCTTCCAGATATAGAAAATTTTTGTTTGTACTGATATATTTGTTGTATGCACGACGTAAGGATGTTGAAGAAGCTGAAGATTGTTTTACCTCTTCTATAAATGTGAAAGAATTTGCCTGCATCATTACACATCTGAGAAATGTCAGACATGACCTTTATAGATCAAAATTGATGAGGATCGAATGGTCAGTATAGTGTTATTGTTTCATCATTCAATCTTACGTATCACAAGGCTAACATCTGAAACCTTAATCTGCATCTTTAAAGTCGAGCAATTGGATCTTCTGAAAGGACAAAAGATGCAGCCACAATTGATGTTATCAAAATATCTAACAATCTACCTTTTTAAGATCTTTCTGAAACATCAGAGGTTTTTTATGTAGGATGCATATAACTAACGGGTTTGTGTTGGATGCAATGCATGATGAGATTCCAAAAGGGCTAGAAACAGTTTAACACACCATGATCTAAGATTGCAAAAGGATAACACCTCCATGATCTTTCATGCAAGTGGAATAGCTTTTTGGGATGAAGAACACTGAAGAACATCACAACTCAGCATGATATGAATCATCACGATCAGTCCACTTATTTGGACAAAAAGCCGCTACCATAGTGTAGAAACTTATCGTGAGGAAAGCAGTTTACAACACAGGAGATTCCGCATGTTTCATGACGGAGAATAATTAGAACAGAGAAAGTAATGTGCCATGCCCCTTGCTATTTCTAATCAGTATTATATCTCCTGGTTTTGGATTCCCCAGTTCAATAGTTTACATAACAAATCGATATGCTTCCATGTCAATAATTTCATGTTTCTCAAGGGATTTCCTTCCAGAACCTGACAGACCTGTCATTACCGCAGGTAACAAAGGCTGCCTCTGTTGGAGAGTGCTCGATCCACCGGGGGGCAGCTACATGATTAGATGGCCAGATCGCGACCTTCTCAGCAGTGAGCGCATCCCAAATAACCACCTGTACAAAATCTTATTTCGATAAATTTATCAAATATGAAACAAGATGCAATCTTTGTGAAAAAGACAACTGACCTCATTACTTGATTCATCAATGGATAGAATGAACTCTTCAGTGCCATTGAAGACAGCCTGCAAACAGATAATGGACTAGATTATTTCTAGACTATATTATGTTATATAGAAATATTAGTCTTCTTAGTGTAGAATCGAGTTATGAGAGAGCTGTTCATTCTTATGACACTTACCAACTTTTTGGTTTTTAATATCAGCCATTGGATCATGATAATCATTGGATACTTTCATGTTGTTAAACAAGCAAAAGGCAAAAGTAACACAGCAAATGTCTTTTCAACAAAAAAATTGACACAGGGCAAACTTTGTTTTCGGCTGTGAACAATATTTAGTCACTATACAAACTCTACCAGGAGAATCTTTAACATAATCATACTTCACTACAATTATAAATTGGAGATTAAGTCAATTGTAAAAAAAAGACAATAAATACCCACAAATGCTCGTCAAAGTGCTATTTCTATGGCCACTTAAAAGAACACTATTCAAAGCCTTCAAAAGGTGAAGATAGAGGAAAAAGTTTGAATGCTCAGTTTTCCCTTCAGTATCGTTTTAGCACAATTGATGCATACCAAAAATTTCTGGCAACAGAAGACAATATAGGTATCTTGCAGGAAAAAGGTCACTAGAATCTGGAACACTGTATTGGTGTTTATAGAACTTCCAAATTTGACAGATGTAGCGCATCTCTCTACAAATTGAATCATCTAGATTTTCATGCAGTTCCCAAAATAAAGATGCAACAGAAATTTAGCCAACCTGACAACGAAACTGCGTGTGCACCGCTCCCAGGTATTGCTTGAGTAGTCTTCCAGTGCCTACTTCCCACAATTTAATGGTAGAGTCCTTTCCACAAGAGAGAATGAACCTAGTGGAATAACACGGTGAAGTGAATGACAAGAGAGGAGGAGAAGAAGCTTAGATGACAGAGAGTTATTCTTCATGTAAGGTGGACCAAATAATCAAGCTTACTCATGTACAGAACTCTCATTGCTACATAAAATTTAGGTTAAGTCTGCATTAAGTCTTCATATTAGATCTCTACATAAAAATGTGAATAAGCAATCACTCCAAGATATTCTTCCCAAATATCAAATGTTTTGCATATTATTTAGTAAAAAGAACATGCATATTAAAAAATTCAATTTATTGAAGGCATGAACTTCTTAGAATTAGAAACATAAATGGAAGATACAAGTAGATTTAAATGAGCATGGGCACATGGGCATGACATTCTACACCTTTGATCTTTTGTAAAACTTGCACTTGTAGCCTCCATTAACCCATGTGCACCAACTATGGGTCGGACACATTGTGCGGTAACCCCATCCCATACACGAATAGAACCATCTTTTGATGCTGTCACATACATACTGCCAATTGACGAGTATCGGACCTACACAACAACGCATATATTATTCAGGCAAAAATAGAAGACCACTTCCTTAGATGACTCAAGCCAGAAACACCCATGCCTGGTTGATAGCAGCTTTAGCATTTAGGTCATGAGCATTTGCTGTTAAGTAACACTTGAAAGTATTGATATCATACAAATGAGGAATTGGATGATCAGTCCCTGTGGAATTCAACAGATTCCCATTTGTCACACATGGTAATTACAGACATGTTTGATTTAATTGGAACTTCTCATATAGAAAGCTTGATTTTCCACAATGCGCAAAGTGGAGCATAAAAAGAATGAGATACAGAAATATTATAGTGCAGTTCTCTACATGAGCGTAAGAAGAACAGAAACAGCTACTATAACTTCATTTTAGAATCAAGCATGTTCACATATAAAGATAAGACATGCACCTTTCTACATGACTAAATAAGAACAGAAACATTCATTGTAACTCCATCTTGGAATCAAGCATGTTCACATATAAAGATAACACGTGCAATTTTCTACATGAGTGTAAATTAGAACAGAAACACCTATTGCAACTTCTTGTAATCAAGCACACCATTCATCCAGTGGGAGAATCAAGTTCGGCTTCCATACTGTGCAAAGGAGACAGTCACTGTCTATGGACACAAAAAGTACAAACAGAAAAGATGCAATTCAGAACAACTACAAAAAGATAACTTCTTGTGTCTATGAATAAGTTGAGATGCAGAATGGATATCTCCAGGTTTAGATCAAGTCTTGGTCAGAATCAGATTCTGAGTCCATTACTTCTAGGTCTCATAAATTAAATTATTTTTTAAAAATGATTTGTATTTAGTGCCCATTACTTCTGGGTCCTGTAATACTTAATTCCTATTGTGGGTAAAGAGTGAATTTCCTAGTAAAGAAAATACTTGTCCACAAAAGTTGGCTTAGATTTTTGTCTATGAATCTAGGTGAAGTAGACAAACAAACAGTTACATGGTAAAGAAACTAAAAGAAAGTTGGTTTCGTACAACTATGAATTTCCTAGAATAGGAGATAGTTGTCCATATAAGTTGGCATAGATTTTTATCCATGATTATAGGTGAAGTAGATAAACAAATGGTTATATGAATAAGGAAACAAAAAAGTTGTTGGTTTCGCATGATGTTTTGATCAATGAAGATAAGTTTCTTACCAGTGGCATCCTTTTCTGATTATAAGAATGCCTTCTTAATAAGGCATTCCTAGATCCATAGAGATGGTTCAATTTTTTAGTTTTTAAGCTTCAGATAAATAGATCACAGAAAAATGAAGGTCTATTCCTAGATTATAGACAGAAAAAAAACTAGCCAAAATGTAGTGTACTCTGTTAAGACATACTAGCATCTAAGCAAATTATAACTATAAGACATAACAACCACCATATGATTTCGATGCTAATCAGCAAAAAGATATCCAGGAAATGCATAGCTAAACATTAGAAAAATAGAATAAGAACCTGCCAATAGATATTCCCCAGAAGGATGAAAAGAAACAGATCTCACATTGTGAGTGTCCTGTGCGCACAATGATACAAAAGAGGACTAATTCATGTCACTGACTTCAAGAAACCGAAGAACAAAGATAGAATCTTAAATGCCAAATTGCTAGAGAACTTAGAAGTGTAGGAAAAAGAACAGAACCTGGATAACTCTAAAAGCTCTCCTTGCAACTGTTTTGGAGAAATCAAAAAACCTAAAAAAAGATTATAGGCTGCATTATTATACATATAACACTTGGAGACCATAAAAGAAATAAATATGGAAATAAAGACGCATATTGAAGCTTCTCTCAATAGTTTATTTCTTACAGAGTGTGCTCCATGAACCCTAAAACAAGGTTTCGAATACCGGTCAGTATGGAGCATACTGACCAGTACTTAGATCCAATCATATGGTCCAGTAACAAGTGGTATAATTTTTTTGTTATTATTTTCAGTTGGTAACCGATGGTACAGGGTGTATACCTTCAGTATAGTGGTACCATACTCGTCCAGTAGATCACTGGTTTCACTGAAACTAATACTGGACCAAGATTTAGAATCTTGCTTAAAGGTGCCATGTCAAGATGCAGAATTCTATGTGCTCATACTCGGGACTTGCATGCTTAACAGTCCAAATATTAGGTATTCTACTTTCCCATCTATAGAAGTCCTTTCTATCAATAGGTGCAAGGTTAAGATGTTGCTGCAATTCCTCATTGTATAAACAAAAGACAAAATAATGAATTTCAGGTGACTCTAATGACGAAAAATGAACTTTATGAAATTACCTACAGAAAATTCTCATGAACAACATACCTTTCCAACATTTAGATGCAATCAATTCCTATCATTCCCAATATCAGTTGCTCAAAGTTGTATATTGAGCCCTCCAAAGTTTTAACAACAACAACAACAATAAAGCCGTAAGATTCAACTATTTGGGGTAAGACCTTTTGCCGTTATTCAGATTTGTAAAAAGTCATATATTTAATCATGATTCAACTATTTGGGGTAAGACCTTTTGCCGCTATTCAGATTTGTAAAAAGTTATATATTTAGTCATGTTTGGAGTACTTCAATCTTTATTTATAGTTTCTATTAAAGTCCTTTAATCTTACTATACCTCTTCTAGTACTACTAACATTAATCATTTCACCTCTCCTGTATATTGTATTTAAAGGTCTCCTAAGAACATGCACATACGATCCTAAACGATTTTCTCTCATCTTATTCAAAGTTTTAACATCAATAAAAAAATTGAGAGAACAAAAAAAGAAAAAGAAAGAAGTCACATAATGCATTGGATTAAGGTTCTTCAAATCAAAGTTCTAAATTTCGATCCACAACCATTACTGGTCAGTGGTCACTGGGCGGAGCACTCTGATACAAATAAGATGGGGCATAGCATATGTCAGTATTTTGCCCCATGCCAACCAAAAGAATATGGTGGAAGTGTCGGCACATACCAGAAGAGATGGTAGAGAAGGAGGAAGTGTCGGCACATACCAGAAGAATATGGTGGCGATGCATACTAGAAGGAAATGGTGATGTGATGGAGAGGAGAAGAAGGCGATAGTGACACAGTGGAGAGGAGGAGAATGCTACGGGTAAATAGGAGAAGGTGGTAATGACAAGGTACGGAGGAGGCCGAAGGGAGAAAGAGATCGCTTGAGAGAGATTGTGCAAAAGAAAGTAGAAAAGAAAAAAAAGTAGATGGTTGTCTCACAGCTATCCAAAGTTCTGGTATAGGTGGCATGTGGTAGGTTTATGGCTCGGTACACCAATAAATACTGTAAGACGGTTATAAGGTTAGACATGTTTATGATTTGGAATACTGGAGGAGTAAAGTTTAGCCAAAATGAAAAAAAACTGAGATGGACATGTGAGATTATCATGTATGATAAAACAATAAATATTACATGTGTAAACAATTAGGTATAACTGCAATAGAGAAGAAAATGGGAGAAAACCATAAGTGAGGTCACTAGAAATGATAAAATAATATTTTTTTTATGTGTGGACAATTAGGTATAGTTCTATTAGAGAAAGAAATATGGGAAAACCATTAAAGTTGATATGGATATAAAGGAGACATATAGATGGCCCATTAAATGAGGTGTCAATGACAATAAATGGTGCAAAGGGGTATAAAAGAAAATTTAAAAGAGACAACAAAACTGAAGAGTGATTATTAACATTGTTGTATTTAGAACTAAATTATGAGAAAAGATCCATGTGACTGACCCCAAATAGTTGGGACATTACAATTGTTGTTGCCCAAGGTTCTTGAATGCTTACAAGAGAAAAACAACCAACATATCGTCTTCTTTAATGCATACTAATTATAGTGTGACACCATAATGACTCTTTTTATCTGAAAAGTTCAGGAATTGTCACTTGACAGTTGACACCAATCGAAACAAGATTATTGTTAACCAGCCATGATTTGAAAAGATACCCATGAAGGTTTTGGAATAAGAAAATTAACTAGCATAGAAAGCCATTCATGCATTAATGATTACACAAGGTACAGATATGCTGATGCACATTCATGCATATGTATATGAATCCAACAAACTACTAGCAAAATACATACTTTATTGTGTTGTCCTTTGCCCCTGATATTAATACTGTACTTTGTGGATGGAAATCTAGATCATTAATTGGCTGCAAAGCATCAGTAAGCTTCAATCTCTTTGACAATTAACATATCAGGAAAAGACATTGCAATCAAGAACATTAGATACCTTTCTACATGTCCATCATCTTTAGCAAATGCCAACTATGGATTTGAAATAACCTTAAATAATCATATTATTGAGCATATTTTTTGTGGAGTAATTCATAATGATTGGACAAGAAAAGAGAGACATAAATCATTATTTGACCGGTGGTGATATCTATGAACACAAAAGAGAAGCAGCACAATTAACATGATTGTTGCGACAATATGATTGTACAAGCATTATATATACAAGTCCATAATACACACAAATACAGTAGTTATGTTACTCCTATAAATGTCTTTTTAAAAAAAATAATTTGCAAGGCTTCTAGTTTAAAATGTGAAAACAGGAAAGGAAAATAAAACTAAGAAAGGCCTAGTGATTTGGTAATATCATAAAGTAATAAAAATCTAGTCACTGGAACAAATATATCTGTTTAACGTTTGCTAAACAAAGAACTTATACCAGAATTCCCAGTTTATTGTCTGGCTAGTTTTCAACCTATTCAGACTCATTATATACACATGAAGCAAAGAATGCTCTAGGCTCAGAGGTATTGTCTACATGTTGATATCACCTGAAGCTTATAAAGGTACTTGGATTATGACGGTACTTAGATCTGTTTGGTCAGCTAAACAACATGCCAGAGACCTAGGAGCAGAGCATGTCCGGCACACGGGAAGCAGCTCCAAGTAACTAAAAAAAGGAGAAAATATTTGTTTTCTATCTTTTCTGCTCCTTTGTGATCTGAGTGATAAAAAATTTGTCACGGAAACAACATCTCCACCTATAGGGATAATGTGGATGCTTCCCAGATCCTACATTGATGGGAGCTACATGCACTAGGTTTGCCTTTTCTTTCTTTCTCATTTTCTTACAAAATTAGTGTGGTGGATCTTAATAGAAAAAAATCATTTAGAATAATTAAAAGATGCTTGTACAGAATCTTGCAAGTAATTTTATTTTCATTTGTCCCCTTTAAGTTATCATAAAAGGAAAAAAACAGTCTATTAGTAATGTTATTTCAAATGGAATAAAACGTCCTAAATCAAGATTTAAAATGCTGCCTGTATTAATAGATATGGGTCGATATTTGCTGCTTTGAAAATCAACAAGGGACTATTTTGGTATGGGTTGTACCAATCCGTATGAGTACTGTATTGATCAGGCCACCTACTTATATTGACAACACACCAAGATTTAAATCTTGCCCTAACCGTTAACAATGTAACTAAGAGACAAACTTCTAAAATAGAGTCAACTGGTGTAACCTGTGAATGATCATAGAATGTCCGAATAACAGGCCTCACCGGACCATCCCTGGAATCTGCAAGCACCGCTTGCTTCATTTTCGAAACCTGTAAAAAATGATAGCTTAATGAAGTCAGAAGGCAAGCATAAAATAAAATAAAAGCTCAACTGCAAGTAACATTTGCCTAATCTTAAAATCTGTATGAAATGACAGACTAATGGAATCTAGCAAACCATGCAATTATTCAAAGAGGAGGGGTGAACCTCAAATAGCTTAATAGATGTATCTGAACTTCCAGTTGCAACAAATCGCCCATCAGGACTAAACCTTGCACATCTAGCAAAATTCTACAAAGACAAAACACAGCACATTGTCTCCTTCATTATGTCCATTTAAAATAGTCATAAAGTTCCCAAACAATAATAAACAAGGAAATAAGTGACCAAACATGTCGACTAAAAGAAATTGCCAAGGTTCTTCCTACATGTAGGAATGGACAAACAGGATAGTACTGAGACACAACATGTTATGATCCAAAGACATGACGATCATGACAACAAGGCCACAGACTAAGACAAGAAAGCTTACGCAAATCTGTGACAATAGAACAAAGAATTAATGTTTGAGGGAGTGCATAAGGGAAAGCTATTGTACAGACAAGGCCACATGATCTACACTATGGCAAGAAGTGCTAACTGAATTTGAGTCTGAACGAAAAGGAGAATGAAGGAGAAGGTACGACAAACATGGAAGTGAGGATGGGTTACTTACACAGCATGTAGCCCTCAATTCAGGCAGGCAACAATACAAGACAAATTGAGCCAGACTACAATAGGATGCACCATGTGATGGTTCTATAGTCAAAAACATAATACTAGGAATGGTCATGCATGTAACCATATTTCTGTTCCTAGAAGTGTATTAAAAAATCAAGAGAGGTAAGACACTATAATCACAATAAACCATGTCATGTATTCAAGTATATATTAATGATCAAAGAAGAAAGCAGTCTGTCATTATCCATGCCTACATCTCCATTCATGTAATTGTCTATACGAGATAACCATGTGGTCTTTCTCTCAAGTACTGTTCAATCTTTCATTACTTCTAATATAATGACACAATATATCTACTTACTACGCTGTCAGTATTAACAAATTCAACATCAAAGAACTTGTCTTCATACCATCAAGTATCAGCCCCATACCTTATGCTCTGAAACATGTCTTGTCTCATGCTTTGGGAAAGTCTTGGATGAACCTTTTGTATCAGGCATGGTACTGAGTAAACAGAAACATTTATATCAGTAACCACAGTATAATAAAGGCATTCCTGATGGTAAACAAGGAAACTACAGGTTGAGCCAGAGTTGCAGACCACAAACCAGACACAAACATAAGCTAAATTATTCATTTGTGAATAAAATCAGCAGTAATTTTCACTGTTGTATGCAAATGTCATAAGCAAAGGGCAGCATAAAAATAGTCACCTGAAATCTATGGCTTGGGTTGGAACAGGCATCGAGCCAAGTAAAACCGGTATCCCTGCAGCAGACGCAGCTGAAACTCCCCTTGAAGCCTCGTCCCTCTCAACTGCAAGACCCTGTTGATACATCAGACTCCTAAATCTTCCTGATGTGGAGGGAAGCACGATGGCCGACGTAAAACTCATACCTTAGTAACCAGTTCAAGAAGCCTGTTTGCAGGTGCGTCTGTGGCCAACGGGGTCATCGTGGCTGAAGCAACCGCCATTGCAGCCTGATACACGAATTAAACCATTTCAAGCAGTTAACAGGAAGGTGTCGAAAGTGTGGCCAAGATCGATGAAGAAGGAAAGGAGCATTGCCTGATGCAGATTTTTGTCACGAAGATAGGCAACGATGAAGGCGTTGACCTGACGGACGAGCTTACCCTCCTGAAGCGTCTGATCCAGGCTCGCTTCCATTTCCCTGAAAGCCGCACAAGCTACCGCGAAGCAAGGTCTCTATTCTCGAAATCCAAGCCTCCCACGGGCTAAAAGATCGATTTTAGTGTCAAAATCCAATTTTTCGCCATCTGAAGTTATGCTTAATCTACAACTGGAAGCAGGAGTTTCGCGTCTGCCTATAAACACCCCGATTCCTTGAGCCTTAGGATGTCAAATCGTCGAAGCCGCACCAGCAACTGCACTATGCTTCGCATCTATATCAATATCTCACCTTCTAAGGATCCAAGTTTTAATCGAAAGCGGCGATTGCGACTTTGGTGATTTGGATCCGTCGAAAAGTCTAATTTTCTAGAACCCTAATTATCTTCTCCACAGAGACGCCCAAAACCTCAGCGGGTAGCGAACCCTAACTCGTGCTCGTCCGGATATACACAGAGTGTGTGTGGGGTGCGGCCCGCCTGAGTTCGTGGGACCGACTTCGTTACCAGAAGAAGGAACGAAACTTCGCTGACCCTCTTTCAAACCAAAAACATTTTTTGGGAAAACGTTTTTGTAATTCTGGAATCACAAACGATGAGCCCGCTATAATAAATAGCGGCGTTACGAGTTCCCCGTCGACGATTACATACGTGCGAGGAGGTCAAATGACACGTGTGTTGAAGATATCGAGTCGAGGCACTGCCCAGAGCAAACCGGAGCGATTGAATTGGACACCAAAACCGGGCGATTTTTTTAGAAAATATCTATATTTTAGATTTTTTTAATCGATATTCTCATTTTATTTTTTTTAAAGTAGTATCTATAATTTTAAAAATATCTAAATTATCCCTTAAATTTTTTTTTTCTATTTGTTATAATATTTTATCTATTATAATTGTTTTTGTCTAGAATAATAGTACTTTTTATCATCATGATAAATAATACTATAATTTTTTAAAAAAAAATATTATATATAATTTTTAAAAACTTTAACCTTAATCAAACTAATTATAAGTCTAAAATACTATATTGTAATAATCTATAAGCATTGACAGCTATTAGGAGAAAACGTCATTAACGTCTTAGTCAGTCCGATATGGTTCAAACTCGTATGCATAAAAATGTCCGAGATGTCTCCCAAGTAGAAATATCGTGCTTTTGATATGAAAATATCATACTTCCAAAGTATAAATGTTATACTCCTGATGCGAAAATATCATACTCTTAATATATCATTTACATGAAGACCGAGGTCGGAAGGGGTTTTTCAATCCAATTTATCTGACGCTCAAGTTAGTAATATAATATTTCAAAATATGAGTTCGAGTAATTCAATAATGGAGAGAACTCTTTTTCTTTCTTGGATGTGTTTTAATATCTCGAGGATAACAAGAGAATTTGTAATTGCCTTCTTCTCAGGTTAGATTTATGATTATCTTTCTTATCATAAAGGATAAAGGAGGGGAAAGAAGTTTGTAATTTACTTCGTTGTCATAATGAATGAAAATGAAGCTTGTTGTTTTTTGCTTTAAATCTTTGTCAAGATGGTAACTTGCAATTATTCGACCAAAGTAGCATGAAATAATGTTGTATTATTTATAGGAAAGTCACTCTTAACTAAGATTATTGAATTTTTAAAAAATAAGAATATTATTATTGTTAATAATAATAAGCAAGCCAAGAGTTTGAGGCCCACAAAAAATAGGCTCGGCCTAGTTATTACGGGCCAGCCCACAATGATTAATTTGAACAATATTCCCTCATTAATGATAATTGGCTTTAGGGTTTTACAAAAGATGTGATTTTGTTTAGTACTTGATTACTTTTTTTTTTTATAAATAAGTGTTCATTGCAAGAGATGGAAATATTGCAATGGTAGAGTCATGAGAAGAGTCCTTTTCTTATGGAAAATAAAACTGTGTATATTGATTCTTCCCCAATTTTATTTTGACACCTCTTATGCTATATTATATTGGATTTATTTTATTATTATCTGATCACAAATCAAAAGCATTGTTTGTCACTTGATTTATCAAAAAATTATTTTATGTGTGTGTCTGTGTGTTGTTGTTGTCTAACAACTAATCTTATAATCTATGATTTTATTGATATTCTCATCTTCTACAATTTTACCACCTAAAATAAGTCATATGAGGGGAAGGTATTAGATGTTCTCCATCAAGAAAACACAAGCTTAACTTAACTTTCCATTAATCCCATGGTTGTGTATAAAGAAAATTAAAATAGATTAGATTGATTTACTTACATAAAGATGAACTTGTCCCTCCAAGGTTGATGTGCCAACATATTCCATTGCAGTAAATTAATCCATTGGCTGAACAAATATCGGGTGTGGAAAAGTAGAAAACAAGTTTTTTTTTGCTTATATATATATATATATATATATATATCT
>LVTN01000015.1:0-257569 GCA_001649415.1 Musa itinerans | reverse complement strand
ATATCAATCTCCTTGCAAGTCCATTTTGAGCTATCATGCCATGGTTTGACCACCATCAATTCATTTTTCATACAGATTTGTTCTCAGAACCTACATTTCAAGAACCAATACAATAATAAATATACTGACTAAACAACTCTCTTAGATACAGAGTTTAACATAAGCTTATGTCAAAATGGGCATGACAATATAATTAGCCATTCACTAAAAATCATGGCTTGGCTACAACATAATCCAATCTCTTTGACTCTCCATGCCCACAACCAACTCACCTCCAACCAACTCTCATGTTCTTCATCTTACAATCTATGTATGTTACATGTATAATATCCTCATCTCTCTCAAGTATTTTAGTTCTTCTTGTCTGTGTATATCTGCATGAAATGCTGGATGTGGAAGAAGAAGCTTCCAACCTTTGCGGTGCTGCATCGAAGCTTGTAGCTGGCCATCACCGATCAGGACCGACGGAAGAACGCGGTGGCCACCCATGACACTGCCTTCCACCTGCCATTGACACTTCACTTGTCTTTAGCTCACTCCTCCAGCTGTGATAGCCCATTTTGGCCACTCCTTCCACCCTGGTGTTCCTCAACATGCAAAGCATCTTCTTTTTCCTTCACTACCAAACTTACTGTTTGTCCCTTTCTTTTCTGTGTTAACTCAGAAGATGGTTGGTGTGACAACATGCAAAGCAAGCTTCATTCTTTGAAGCCATGCAAAGAGAGATCCAACAGTTAATTACCTTTTTATTTTCTTTAATGTGCCGGCCGAGGCAGGAAACATGATTTGTTCCACTCATAACGAAGCATGTCACCGCCACAAACACCGTGTGGGCGAGGAAGTCATGTCCGCTGTATGAGTCAAAACAGGCGCTCTGCATCCAGGAGTGCCAGAAACTATCATCATCTTCATGTCACCGTCTTCCTTCTCCGTTCATTGATTCGTTGCAGTGCCTCCTCGTGACTCAGTCAAGACTGGCAACACAGCACGGCCTAACAAAGTAATATCGCCTCTCACGTCACATCATACTGGTTAGAAAAGTAAACGAGGTAGGCAGAAGTAAATGGTGATGGCGAAGGTCTGCAGTTGACTTGATCAGCCTGCCTCCGTTGCCTCCTCACCAAGGCCATGTTAGGTGCATCTTCTTCCTTCCACCGGGAGAAGAGAAAGAGACAGAAGAGAGGATGCATATGGTTGGTTTAGGTTGATTTGTACAGTGAATAATTGGAAACAGATGCACCTCCTCGCACAGCCATCCCCTCCTGACCAAGTCCAAGTTAGGCATGTCTTCTTCTTCCTCCCACCATGAGAACAGATGGAGAAAGAGTAGGAGATGAGGCTGTGGTTGTTTCTTTTACAAGGCAAATACAGTGACAATATAATTATAATTTTGCCTACTTTATATTAAACATTTTATATAGAAATCGTGGAGGATATGCAACAATAATAATTATATTAAACATTTTTTTTGTAGAAATTGTGGAGATGAGAAACATTAATATGGAATCTTAAGCGGAAAGAAGCATGTAACATATTTTTCCCCCAACACACTTGCCCAATAAATAACATTTGTCTTCGTTCGCCTTCGGTGAAATTAAGCGATCCTTCACCCACCGCACTTCCCGGAGGGCCTCCTGTACGGACATGACGTGTGACTAAAGTCGCGCCCCATAGTGCCTTCTCCTGGACTCACCGCTTACCTCTCGTGTCACGACTCGCGTAATAATCGTAGCCTAAGTCGCGACATTCAAGAACGGGTCGGTTCTCGTCCTCCGACCCGCGACGCCTCTGTCGGTCCATCTATTTCGTCGTGGTCTCTCTCCTCGCCGCACGGATCGGCGATCGATTCGCCTCCGATGGTCCCGCACGTGCCGACACATGCGCAGCGGTTTATATAACCCAATCGAGAGTGAGATCACTTCAACCCCGAAGGGCAAGGGAGGATAAAAAACGCATCTTTTTCCTCTTCTCTGTGTTATTGTGCTTCTTGGATCGAGATCGATTGATTAGATCTGATAGGAGAAGGGGGAGAGGAGAGAGATGGCGGGGAAGGAATCGTCGTCGGTCCCGAGCACGCCTCTGCTGAAGGATGAACTCGACATCGTGATCCCGACGATCCGTAACCTGGATTTCTTGGAGATGTGGCGGCCCTTCTTCCAGCCATACCACCTCATCATCGTGCAGGACGGGGACCCGAGCAAGGAGATTAAGGTGCCGGAGGGGTTCGACTACGAGCTTTACAACCGCAACGACATCAACCGCATCTTGGGGCCCAAGGCCAACTGCATCTCCTTCAAGGACTCCGCCTGCCGCTGCTTCGGCTACATGGTGTCCAAGAAGAAGTACATCTACACCATCGACGACGACTGCTTCGTAAGTCATCGCTAAATCCATCAGGAAACAACTCTTCTTATCTTCTTCTTACAGATCTGGACTTTGCGAGTCGTTCTCTTAAGAGATTTAGGCGTCCGTGAAAGAACGGCGCGATTTTAAACTTAGCTTGCGCACTTGCAATCTCATTCAAGTATACAAATTTGGTTTTTTTTTTTTATATCTCTATGCTATTACAATGTTCTCTTTCCGTAAAAATCTCTCTTTTTTTACTCAGAATCCGCTTGTGGACTGAATTATATGGCCGTGTTTTGGATAGATCTGACTATCTGCAGTTGATTTCTCAGAATCTCTGAGAGGAGGATGTGTCGGTGATCAGCATTGACCTCAACTTTGAAATGCATAACCCAAAGTAGATCTAGTTATTAGCGTAGTGATACAATAGCATATGGATCTGGGTATATTAGTGTGGCAAAGTTAATGTGAGGTATCCAATAGTTGTTTTATTTATACTCTCTTGATATATTTTAGTTTCATGTATATATATCATCATAAGACTGTTGATCCTTCTTTTATCTTTTCTTTTCACCATTCCATGTAGGTTGTAGCAGGTTTGACTTGCTTGATTTGTACCACTAGTATTCCAGCAAAATTACTTTCAATTTATTAGTATAGCTCATGGACTTCGATTTTCTTTGTCTCGTGTAATCATTTCTTTTGCACAGTTTGTAATCAAATGTTATAATCATCATCTGTTTCTTAGGCTTCAGGTATCAGACGACCTTTCAAGCCTCTAGTTGTCATCTTCTAATTTTATAATTGGCCACTCAGATACTAATGTGATACGTGAAATATTTAACTTGAAATCACACAATTTGGTTTCTGGATCTAGAAAGCATGATGTTTAAATACTCTTCTGTATTCTTCCATGGTTGGTGGTCCCACGTTGGTGAATCAAGCATGATTGCATTTGATATTTGGGTGTCAGATATGTGAAATATTTCACTGAAAACCATATACTTTGGCTTTTGTGTCTAGAGAACATGATAATAAGGTTCTCTTCTACATGTCTTCCCTGGTTTGTGACCTCAGGTTGGTGAAATTGAGCACATCTGATATTTTTGTGTCATAATAATACAATTAGCAGGTGTTTTATGCATGAGAAGTTTGGATTGTTTTTGAAAGATCTGACCTCTTCGTGTTCTTTAGTTGCTTTTGCTTCTGCATTTGAGCTCCCGTGGTCCCTAAATCACTGTCAATTGTCATCTTAAATAGGTTGCTAAGGATCCCTCCGACAAAGAGATCAATGCACTCGAACAGCACATCAAGAATCTGCTATCCCCATCCACTCCATACTTCTTCAACACCTTGTATGATCCCTACCGAGTAGGTGCAGACTTTGTTCGTGGGTATCCTTTCAGCCTCAGAGAAGGTGCTCCGACAGCTGTTTCTCATGGCCTTTGGCTTAACATTCCTGACTACGATGCTCCCACGCAGCTTGTCAAGCCTCGTGAGAGGAACAGCAGGTAACAAATGCTGTGATATCTGTGGTTACTAGACTTAAAGACTACATTTTTACCACAAACTTAGTCTGCAACTGCTGTCTTGGGTTTATCAGGTATGTCGATGCAGTTCTTACAATCCCCAAGGGAACATTGTTTCCAATGTGCGGAATGAATCTGGCCTTCGACCGTGACCTCATCGGCCCTGCAATGTACTTTGGACTGATGGGTGATGGCCAGCCTATCGGGCGCTACGACGATATGTGGGCTGGATGGTGCACCAAGGTCAGTCTCTCCGCTCAAATTCATCCTTCTAATCTGTTATAAAGCACAGATCAATTGTCATCTTGTACTCTCAGATCAACGATTTTCCTTTCTGTTTTCTCCTTCTGGTACACTCAGTTTCTCTGCTCTCCTTCATGCCTTATGCTACTCTGAAGCATCATATATCAGTTTTCAGCATTTCTCAGTTCTGATTTCTCTTTATACAAGTGAAGATCTCTCTCTTATTGTGCTCAGGAACTGCAATTATTCAAGCAGTCCAAATGACATATAAATCCATGAATTTTCAGGTGATATGTGATCACTTGGGACTGGGAGTCAAGACTGGCTTGCCCTACATCTGGCACAGCAAGGCCAGCAACCCATTTGTCAACCTGAAGAAAGAGTACAAGGGGATCTTCTGGCAAGAGGAGCTGATCCCCTTCTTCCAATCTGTTGCCCTGCCCAAGGATTGCACCAGTGTGCAGAAGTGCTACATCGAGCTGTCCAAGCAGGTAAGAGAAAAGCTTGGGAAGATCGACCCCTACTTCACCAAGCTTGCAGATGCAATGGTTACATGGATTGAGGCTTGGGATGAGCTCAACCCATCCGGAGCTGCTGCCGGAGTGGCCAGCAACGGCACGGCCAAGTGAAAGTAGAATAGCAAGCTAGCCATATATCATATGTTTGCTTTCTCAGTAGTAGTGTCATGGATTTATGCTTATTAGATGTGAGTCTAATTTATACTTTTTTCCACCCCTTAATTATATTTTGGGCTTTCATGCCAAGCTTGAGATACATTCTTGCAGTTGGGTGATTGTAATCTTTTTCATACTTGATTTGACAATAAAAAGATCTATATTGCTTTTGGAAGCACTTGGGCTTCGCTACCCCTATGAGTTTTCTTTCATTACATGCACAACTTGGTACAACAAATATGATCTCAAACATTTTAGGTGGAATAAATCTAATCTAGTTAACATACCCATCTCTTTGTTCCCATTTAAACTTAGCCCATTATTAGATAAATACCAGTGGCAACCAGTATGTGTGAGCTCAATCCCCAATAATTTCACCAAATATCTTTCTGTAATGCATGAAAGGTCAACTATTTCAACATCTTAGATCCTGACATAACAAGACAGTCATACAACATTCTTCGGTTGTCATCTTGGTCATACAGCCAAAATTATTACCACAATAACACAGGTGGAGAGAGAAGGGTGAGCCATAAGCCATCTTCCACCTCAAGTATTGTTTTTTTTATTTTAATATGTACTCTCAAAAATATATGTTTACATATAAACCCTTCACAATGTAGCATATTAGAAATCCGATTAGGAGCACTTTTGATCTTATAATAATACTTATGTGATTGGATCAACTTAGCATCTAACTCAAGTTAACGTGATGATCATTGGCATTATGGTATGGAAGGACATCTATACAAATAAACTATCATCCTTCATTATAGTTTTCCTATATGAAAAGAAAACACAATAATGATTACGTGGAATGTAAACAACTCCAGCTTCGTTTATTTTGACAAATTCGAAAAAAAAATTGATATTTTATTGGTATATGAAAATAAAAGAAATTATATTATTTTGTGGGTGTAACAAAGAAAACAATGATATATTCCTTCATTTTTTTTTATATTATAAACGTTTCCTTCATTTAATGTTGTTATTCTATTTTGCTGATGAAGGTGGTTCGTAAAGTAGCCAACACACACTTCATTTGACATCTGTTCATGGCTCTGAGATTTTGATCGTGGGAGAGAATTGAAGTGAAGATTTAAACCATATTATGTTCCTAATGCAGATGGAAACTAATAAATATTGCCTAGTTTACAATCAAATCCCAGTAAATATAACCAGTTAACTAATCTGAAGTCACACAGATCAGAAAGAGACTACCTACACCTCGGACATAAATACATGGGTATATAACTAAGAGTAGAACAGAGGTCCAGCATCAAAGAAGGTGCATTAAAATTCATGCCGAACTGAACTGCAGAGGATGATTTTAAAGTGACCTAACCTAAAAAACAACTAACCGGCAAGCCCCATCTACATGCCAGGTCCACTTGAATCAAGCTTCCACCTTTTTGCCTGTAGGTTCTGGATTTTCTTCCTTTTCGGCATCCTCTTCTTCTTCGTCGTCCTCGTCTTCTTCAGCCTCTGCTAGTTTAGTCAGCTCTTCTTGGATCAGAAGCTTTATAGAGGCTTTTCTTGGTGTCAGATCCAGTTTGTAGTGGCCGGCTGATAGGTGAATTGCATATGGTATGAACATGGAGAAAAGTCGAGGAAAGAAACATAATATAATTCAGAAAGCGCATACCTAGCTGCTTCAAAATGTCGGTAAAAGTTGCCTGAACCAAAATAGGAGGATACGAGTTAGTTCTTCAACAAATAACAAGACCACTAAAAATCATCAAATTCGGTAGAAAATGGATAAGTAGGAGCACGTTCGAATGCTGCACTGTTGAATATAACAACAGCATGATCGACTCTAAGCGGGTACTAGCCATGGGCTAATGCTGCACACTATTTGTATAGGATATATTTTGTGTTGCAATGCAGAAAACACTACATGAAACAACTCATTCTGGTCATCGGTGACAGAGGCCAACGCTTAGGAGAGTGCTCAAGTCATCATCCCTAAAACAATCACAGGCTGGAAGATTACAGCTTCCGTAGTACTGCCTCAAAGCCTATCCTAAGGTACATCTTGAAGTCATCTAGCAAATAATTTTTCTTATTGTTGGAATATTTTACAGAAAATTTCTCATATCACCTAAAAGTCCGTACGTACGATAGATAGTGTGATCCAGGGAGGACCAATGCACATAATAGTTTTAAGACACTTACGGAAAAAATTCATATGTCAAACACATTGTAAAGTAGTGGCTCACCGTGTTAAAGTCAACTTCCTTCAAAATTTCACATATTTTCTTTCTCAGTTCCTCTTTGCTTGGATGCTCTGCCTCTGATTTTGCTTTACCTTTAGCAACCTTTTTGCCTTGATCAAAAGCAAATAATCTTTGCATCAAAATAAAAGTAAAAAATGGACACTTATGTATGGCCTCAAAAAACAAAACAATAACACAAATTAGAAGCTCAAACAGCAGTATGATCAGAAAGATGATCCGGTTAGAAATTCTGGAAACAAGTCAAGAGCTATAAGTAAATTCCTGCCACATCAAATCACAGAGTTACTAGGTATTAGAAAAAGAAAAGTATCAAAAGAATACTAGTTCGAAATTAAATTTTACAAGTAAAAATAATATAACACACCGTCAGTTACCAAACTAACCAAGAGATTTGATGATTAAAAACTCCAAAATCAAAAAATCTAAAAAACTCACCACCAATGGACAAAACCTAGAGAAAGAACTCCTAGATTACATGTAGAGTTACTTCTGAGCTCGAATAATGAATGATATCTTAAACATCGGTCTCACGAGGTTGCTTTAATCAATCACATCTACTGACATAAATAGCAACATCTACTGACTTTTAGTTAAGCATTAAGGTCAAAATTAGTTTCTGGTGAAAAACTGTCTTTTAGATTTATAGTCAGATAACTAGCCTAGGAGAAAATTTTGTCAAACAAATGGAATAGTGCTTACATGCCCATATGGAAAAGGTCATCCAACTAATCCAAGAGCATTGGAACCATGGGAAGACATCATATTAAGCAGATACCATAAGCAACTCACAAAAATATGTAATAAATTATGAAGGGTTCATGATTGAGAGATTACCAGTATCCTTTTCTTTTTTTTCTGACCTAGGAGTTGATTTCTTCTGAGGTGAACTGACAGTTCTCCTCTTCCTGGAGAAAACCTTTGCACCTACGTCATCATTCTCAGTTTTTGAGTGTTTTGAAGATGATGATTTAGTAGGACTCTTCATAGTTGCTGGAGTTGGAACCTTCCTGGAGCTGCTCCCCACCTTCTTTTCCTTACCAACAGAACCTTGTTTGGGGGTCTTCTTCTTATCCTGCTTGTCCTCGCCCGAGTCCTCTTCATCACGTTCATCTTCGTCAGATGCTTCTTCAGACTCACTTACCTTACATTCAGTCTCAGAATGCTTGCCTATTTTGCCAGTATAAGGACCATTCTTAATGTCATCCACATCATCATCTTCACTATCCGTTTCTTCTGCACTCGGTGTGCCCTCACGCCTGGTCCGTTTCTGAATATCAAAATTGGAAAAAAAAAAGTGTGCTAAACTTTTTAGTCACAACCGATAACAAAAATAAATGGGCCAACAAGAATTAAGATAAATTATATAAATATTAAACAATGCAGAAAAAGCAGCACAGGATAACTCAGTGTCAACTCTGGAATTTGTTTCTTTTGATACCAACCTTCCTAGATTGCTTGCTGTGTGTATCTTCCGTACTCTTTGATCCACTTCCTTTGGCCACCCTCTTCCGCTTTCTAGATTTCGTTGATTGCTACAAAATGAAGGGAAAAAAGATAAACATGTGCAATTGAACTAAAACATAACGATTCAGCAGTTAGGCATATATGATAGCAATGTGGTAAAAAATACACAAGAATCTAATATTGCAGTCCCTTTGTGCATGAACAGCATCAACATGAGCATCCAATGTCAATACCACTTCAAAAGAACTTTACTGAAAAAAAAAAATCCAGCACAGCGGTAAAGGTAAACCTTGTCATCAGAAAGTACGTCTTCATCTATAGGATGAGGGGCAACCAAGAAGTCCAGCAGTTTTGCCACAAGGTCTTCCTGTTATACATCAACCAAATCATCAATATAACATGATCAGAAAAAGAATTGCAAGAAAAGTCATTCTGACCACCACGAACAACAAATGTATATTACAAACTTGAAAGTGAAAAATCCATGAATGAACCTTTCTGGTGTTGGCCTTGGAAACAGGTAAATCAAACAAGTCACACAGGTCCAGCAGAGTATCCTTTACATACTTGTCAAGTTTCTCCTTCATTTTAGCTCTCTGTTTTTCCTGGATGAAATAAAATTTTAGATTACAAAGAAAAAAGGGAAAAATAACAGTGACTTATTCCTGCTCAGGTATTATCAGAATACTCACATCACTTTCATGCCACACAAACCCAGAAAACTGGAGAATATGACTTTTGAAATTCACAGCCTGCTCAAAAAACACAACAATAATCATTCAAAACATAATAGATAATAGAAGTGCTGTCATGATATTCTCCAAAATTATAAATACAGAAAAACAGAGATTACTCAGAAACTATAGTGAAACAGTCTGAACTTTTAAAGACTGGGGGTGGTAATCAGACTTACAGCCTTCTTTTAAAGAAGTTTTTTTACTAGAAACAGGAAACAAAATGCCGAATTCATATGAAATCCGAAAAAAAATACAAAAACATAAACTCCCATAATATGGACCACTCAATTACTTGCATAAGCATTAGCACTGTAGAAAAATCCCAAGATGACAATTTGTAGTCCTAAGAGAAGAGGCACTTGATTCATCCAGGTCTCTTGTACTTAGAGATTAAGTAATCCCTGCTAGTCACTAACACCTTTTTTTTAAGTGGATTAATCATGACAGTATTGTCATCATCATCCAGGCCAATAAGCAACCGAAAAGAAAATGATGTTTAGAAGGTAATATTCAAAATTTTGATATTGCAATCATCCTTTCTATAGGACTACTTGTATATAAAATCAATGTATCTGCTCTTCAACCAACTAGTATATATGGTAGATTCAATGGGCATCCCAGCTGAAGAGACAGCATATTCTGCTCTCTAACCAATGGGCACCACCGGTGACATTATGAAATATTGGCACATAATCCATTGTTATGAACATGAATAAGCTATTTAGTTTCGAAACAGCATATACGTGTTCTGACCTTAAAAACACCTAGCAAGCACCAAAATAATGTTAACAAAAAAGTCCTTAAGTTTATGCTGAGTAAAAATATTAATTAGCAACTCATGGTAAATATTCAAAAAAATCACCTTGGATGCACTTCAAAAAACATACTTTCTCATCATTATACAACTAAATAAACTGTTACAAAGTGACAAGAGATCACATGGTGTTAGTGATAAAACATTTTTCATCAATTAGCTGCAAGGTCATGAGAGATTCTAGATACGCCCGACATCTAAGATTCCGATCAAGATTAATCTGATACCGGTATCAACGCCTTGTCAGACCAATATGGTACCAATTTATTGAATGGTATACCAACTTAACCATCTGATATCACTAAAAAATAATAATAAATAAATCATCATTGGTGAAAAGCTATATGGGCTGCAACTGGTCCTTGGTCGGATTAGTAAATACCATTCAGTACCATAATAACAGTCCAACCCATAATTGAATCTGATTTTGATTACTTAGACTTAAAAAGCCAGGAGAGAATGGTGATAAGTATACTAGAAATAGAGGGGAGGCACAAATATAAAGACAGATGATAGCAGTATACGCAATCGAGAATCTATCCTATTCTGTATATTAAGTGTATACCATAAGTTCTCGAACCACTTCTCCAGGATTCCTCAAGTACACATGAGATAATAACACAATGATTCTTACAACTTTCAGATTTATAAACTGACTTCTATATGTACAAATACAACCAGATCCAAGCTGCAGACTGAAAAGTGAAGACTCCCTGGTTTATAAGAACCACAAAATCCACAATGGTTCCGATGAACCAACAAAAGATTGTTGTCCAACAACAATCCACATAAATTATGATTTCTTAAGTGGTTAGCAAAATTCAGAAAGAAAATTCAACTATAAACAAAAGTACAAACCTATCTTTCATTTGAGAACTATCATGGTTTTGAGCAATTAGCAAGAAAATGAAATTAGTCGCTCTTGTTGGTATACAGTCTTAGCTACTACTCGAGCAGAAGAATTGCACCAACCCTGGACCAACAGTAACAAAAACAGTGACAACATAATAATTAAGAGAATAACAACTATACACAAAAATCATCTGCACCAACACTGGACCAACAGCAACAAGAGCAGGTAACAAAATAATTAAGATAACTGTAGACAAATACATATCTTTCACCTATGAACCATCATAATTTTGAGCAATTAGTGAGAGCATGTAACTAGTCAACCTAGTTGGCATACAGCCCTAGCTACTATTCAAGCAGAAAAGTTGCACAACCACTGGACCAACAGTAACAGAAACAGTATTTTCCTATATCATTAAACAAACAAGAAACATTGAAAACCCAATATAAAGCTGGAGAACAAATTTATGTAGCATCTTAATCCACCTTTCCTCTCCTTCCAAAAAGAGTCTGATGAATCAATTTTATATCGGCAGGTTTCTTCCTTGCTAGTTTGTAGGCCACTGAAACAAAAATTGAGAAGTATATTAAAATCATATTTAGAAAAGGTGTTATAAAATAGGAAGAGGGGAAGACAAAACACAAATAGTAGAAAAGGATATGAGAAGAAAGGAGAAAAGATTTATGAGAACATTAACATTAAAATTATCATTCCTCCTGAATTACGTTGGAAAGCCACCAATCATAGGCACAAGTCAACATAATCCCAACTAAAACCAGACTAACATCAAGTCAACCACGAGTTCCAAGACAATAACTAACCCACAACTCCAACTTAAGTTCCTAAACAATAACTCAACCCACAAATCCAACAAGTCAAACACAAGTTCCAAGATCAAGAACAGTAACTCAACATATAGCAAGTATGAGACCAACACAGATTATGGAAAAGACTTATTCTGTAGTCCACATGACTTGCATCTTGGACAAGTCCTTTTAAAACCTTAGTTGGATCTCCATTACTAAATAAGGAAAAGAAATTTTCAAGATTATAAAAATAAAATATAGCTTTAAGTTAAACAACGCGTAAATCACCAATGCAACACCAAGAACAAAGATGAGAGTAACAACAGTTCACGCATTGGAATAAAGACCAAGTAACAGCAGCAGCAGCAAAAGAAATTTTCAACTATTAGGGTCCAGCAGCATGGATTCTTTTTCGCCACTGACTAAATTGAAATTAGAGATAGTGAGATACAAATTACAGCTAGGTTTGACAGTGTTGTGCGCTACGAAAAACAACCCTTCTTTTTTAAAGCTTCTGCCTGTGAAAAGGATTTCACAAGATTCAGCATGTTTTAGTTTCGCATATACTGAGACCTCGAGACTTCATAACATGAAGCAGGTATTATGAGAACGTGGGTAGATATATCTGGAACATGCACTAAATATTTAAGAATTGGTTTCCTTCTGAAAATAGTTTGTATATAGTATATACAGTCAAGTCATGGGCTTCTAACCTAAACTTGTGATGAAATTATGAAAATATAGATAAATTGCCCTAAATGTGGTATTGCCCATATCATCTGCAAGTTGTGCAGGTCTTAGCATTGTCTAAATCAGTCTTATACGAGCTTAGTTTTCTTTTTTAAGTTAAAAGGAGCCTTACAGAATCTAGTCATCAAAGGTCTTACAGAATACAGAGTTCTTCCTATAGTTCTTTCAAGCATTTAGGTCATTTGTCGAGCTGTGCGGATGTTAGTATAGCCTGAATCATTCCCATCTTAACTATGTTTTGGAAACTTATGGAAGCATTTGGGTGCTCACTAAATGGTTCTTTATAGAGTCTAGAGGGCCTTCCTCCGTTTCCTTTTACTTGGCTAGCACTTATTCTTTCTATTTGTTTCTTTGGGGCATGCTATGCACTTCTAGAAATCGTCAATAGTGACCTTTATATCTAGGCATTGCCTACTTGGCCACTTCCCTTTTTAGCTTACCTGGATCCAACTTGAAATCTTTCTTTCAAGATCCATTCTTGACAAAGATAAGCCATAGCTTGAAAAGACAACCATTATCTCTAGGATCAACACAACTTATCTAATTCAAGATCAGCTATTTGTTGCATAATTGAAAAAGTCAATTGGATCAAGTTAGGACCAGATGTGACTTATAAGATGTGATCATTAACAGAAACAGAGAACTCTCTTGTAGTGAGATATTTTCGTCTTCCTAGGAGATTTCGTCTAGCTTGTAGCTTTTTCTTCCTGGTCCAACTTCTAAATACTCTCTTCATTCCAGATGAAATTACTTGAGAGCCATCATAAATTGTTCACTGCCTAAAGGTGCCGAGGATTACAGACAGCTTGTTCAACTTCAATTTGAGTTGATGGTGAAATCAGGGCATGAAAACATTATCAAAGCAATGGTTTCACCGCTTCACATCCCAATTTGGTTTCTTGATGCACATTATCAAATATTAATTCCTAGATCTGTGAACTAATCTGTATTAAAAGATTTGGACTACTGCAACATGTCAACTTGCTGAACTTTATTTTTACAGTAGATGTATGCTTTATCCAGCCAAAATACTCCGAGTTTATTAAGATTTCAGTACACTTACATGGTTTCCTGTTTTCTCAATAACATGGTTTGCAATACCGTATCATACCGCTCGATACGGGCAGTACGTACCAGTCTGATAAAGAACCAGTATGGGTGGTACATCGGTACACCTTAGTGTATCATGTGTCGATACGTTTGGTACAGCTCGATATATATCATACCAACAACTGATCGGTACACCGGTACAGTACGGTATTCAGAACCTTGCTCATTAATACATGCATGAATCCTTGAGTTGGATTGCATGAGTTAGAATATAACTCATCACAGTTTGCTAAAAGAATTTGCTTTTTTATGTTGTAAGCTGTTTATAAAAAGAAGCAGCACAAGACCATAATTGTTCATCATAAAGCACAACAATGAAATCTATCGGTTCATATCATATATGGCTCACATGAAGAGCATAATGAATAATGTATACATGATGATATACTTTAGCAAGCATAAATCAAAGAGAATAGCAGTATGAAGGTATCATTTAGTTTGTACTTTATATCATGGCTTTCATTGCCCACCAACCCAGTCCCAGTTCAATCAGATGTTTTAGCTGATTTCTCAAATGTGGCAATCTTCATTGTTGGTCCTTGCTAAAATAAAATTGTCAAATGTTGCCCAAACTGAATCTACTTGGAAGATTCAAGCTCAGACTAGATCAATCCGGAAAATTTATATTAATTTGATATTGATATCACCAATTTGTCTTGAATTAACCATGAACGACACTTCCAGCAGATTCAACATGAAAGGTTTTAGTAAGGGAACAGTCCAATCACTCTTCACTTGATCCTCTTTCCCAAACTTCCTTTTCTTTACCTATTCACCAGCTTCATCCTCTCTCCCTGATGGATTAACACAAAACCATCCACTGGCATAATATATTTGTTCTTGCACTTGAATTTTCTTTTTTTTAATCTAGAGCTATATGATTATGGAAGACCGTCCCCCTTCCAATTTTGCTTCTACTGACAAAATGCTCCAAAGTTAAGCCACATGTCTCAACATTTTGTATCTAGACATATCAAAACATGACACTGATAATTAGCAACATTTAATAGTAAAAAATGCAAAGTTTAGTAGTTATAATACTTGACCAAAATCATGTGTGACATTCTAGAGACCTTCAGATTAGATTTAATGAATTTGTTAGGGCATATTATTTACCTCCAGTTTTAATGTTTTCTAATTCACCCACGAAAAACGTTCTAGCACGGTTACCTATTTAAACTAAAAAACAACCACTCACCTCATTTTTGTTCGTAGACTCTAAATTGTCTTCCCCACCAATGATCACAACCATGGCAACATTGACAGTAATGGCAGTGACAATTGATGGTGGTGAAATGGTGATGGTGGAGGAAACAATGACAATGGCGACCAGAACTACACTGCTGATGGTGTTGTTGTCAATGGTCTATGACAGTGACCATAGTAGTAGCAGTGATGATGTCATGGTGGTAGCAGTGATGATTGTGATTGTGAGTGAAAATGCTAGCTCAACTAACCAATTGAAAGGCTATTAGATATTTGAAAATTGAATAACTAGTTGTCTAAGAAGGTAGTTTTCATTTTCTGATTAGTAAACACATCAAAGATTTCAGTTTTCTTAACAGAATTATAGATCTGAAGAACTTTTTATAAATAAAGACAATTTCTTCTATCTTTATTACACTTCTACTTATGGAATTTAATTAGTTTCATCTGAAAATGTTGATATGACAATTAAAGATAGTCAATATTGATCCTGTAAGCATTCTTCAAATTGCATTCATGTGGATGAAACTTGATTCTACAACTACACACTAGGGGTTTTCAAAAAGGCATAACCTGACTACATGTACGATGGTTGGTTATCAATTGTTGATGCAAAACAAATGAAACTAACAAAAATAAATTATAATAACTCGACAACCAATCAGCACAGGATTAGAGCACCTGTCCAATATTCAGACTTCCATAGGATCTAATCACCACTAGCAATTCATGAATCAAGCCCCATTGCAGACAAGCTTTTCAGTATAAATTGAATTACCATGATAAGCAAGAATGTCCAGTCCCCACTAGGAAGATAAACTTGTGTTCAACAAATAAAAAATATCATGAGAGCATGCCACAAATAAGTCCTTCAATTAACACAAGAAAATTCCAGATGCAAAAGAGTGAAGATAAATACTTGAGAAAAAATAAAGTCCTTGACTTGCAAACTACATGCAAAATCAACTTAGTTCTAAATATGGCATTATATGATCCATAAAGAGCATCATAAAAGATTTTTGGATTATTTAGCATACCATTAGGTATGTCCTTCAATGGAGTGCCACGACCCTGTAACCAGACAGATCTTAGAGCAGATATTATTCATGTAAAATAGTGATGACAATCATATAAACCACAAAAAGCATGCAAAGTAATCAAATGAAGAATAAAGTACCTTTTCAACTTGAAACTCTCTTGATGGCTCTTTTTCAATAACTTCTACCAACCTCTCTACTGTTTTCCTCTCGCGGATAGGGCGTTCAATAGATGAAGTCACTGGACTACTCAATGAATTTCTGGCCTTTGTCACACCCTCCTTTCCTTCTCCTTTTTTATCAGCCTTTTGCCCCCTTGATCTTTTTTTATTCAACTTTTCCTCTTCCTTGTCCTCATCAATCTTCTTTTCAGTACTTCCAATGTCTCCTCCTTCCTCCATGTTATTTTCTTCCTCCTTTGATCCTTCCTCCCCTTCCCCCTCTTCTCCTTCTTTTCCCACTTTCTCTCCTTTTGCTTCTTGTTCCCCTCCCTCCTCGTCCCCATCTTCTTTTCCTTCTTCATCCTCTTTTGCTTCTTCTTCCCCTCCCTCCTCTTCCTCATCTTCTCCTCCTTCTTCCTCCTCTTTTGCTTCTTTATCCCCTCCCTCCTCTTCCCTGCCTTCTCCTTCTTTCTCATCTTTGAAATCCTCTCCATCAACCATCTTTACATTCTCAAACTCCATTGCATTCTCAGCTTCTGCGTCAACCATTTTCACATCATCAGCTTTAATAGTATTCACATCTGCAGTTTTGATGTCTACTTCTTTTGCTATGCCATTTTCTTCACCCTGCTTCTTTTCATCAGAATCCATCATTTCTTCAACATGCTTCTCTTCTTCAATGCTTTCACCTTCATTTCCATTCTTACCAGAATTGGGCACAACACTCTTATCTTCAGTTGGTGGACCAGACCCATTCATCATTGTGGTTTCTTCCACTTCTTTGTTTTTACCTGCACATTCCCTCTTTTCAGAATCAACCACAACACTAGTCTTACCTTCAGGTGACAGACCAGATCCATTTGGCATTGTGGTTCCCTCCACATCAGATGATTGGTTCTGTTCTGCCATCCCAGGTGGTACAGAAGCTAGGATGTGTACAGAGGTAACTATCTATTCAAATGTGTTTCACACTACACGACCTGGAAACATGCATGACAGAAATTCAGTAGCTATCGAGCTGGAAAAAGTCATAGAGAAATTACATGGATACAGCTTCTGAAACTACCAATCGACTCAGCTCACTGCAAAGCCTTGATAAAAAATTTCTTATATAAGGCATTTGTACAGGTTATAGGATGAGAGGAGAAAAGGCAAGTTTTATGATGCAGAATAACAAGTAAATCATTAATAGAGTCTTAGTCACCAAGAATCCACAGCAAGATTGCAACTTTAATACAAAGGAGTAAAGCTATCTCAACTGCAAGAAGAAAACCAGCATTAGATATAACAAACTTCGTTAGAGCACAAATAGCAATGATGCTCCAAAACAGCAACTCGTCGGAACAATAGGAAAAAAAAAGAAAACATATATATTACGGAGTTCGAAACGCCTGTTGCTGCACTATTCAGTTTCCAAAAAACAAAAATTAAAGAAACGAAGGGATAGGAAAGAGGAAGATATGGCGGAAGGACATCTTATTGAGAAAGTTTCGAAACCCTAGCTGTATCGATCGAGTTGGCATGGTTCATAATAACAAGCAATCACGACAAGAACACCAAAAATCTCAACTATAGAGAGACGAAAAACCTATGGAAGGAGTTACCTGAGGAAGATCTCCGTGCTTTGAGCGATTAAATCTCCGGAATTTGGCAGCACGGTTTCATACTCGTCCCCCCAGTCCCTCCTTCCCTCTCACTCATACAGAAAATAGTATAATAAGGTGCTCTCTTTTTGTCTTTTGAGAGAATAAATATTAATTTTCGCCTTCGTGTTCGACTCGAAAAGTTCCGGACCTCAAATCCAATCTCAACCGGATTTTATTAGGGCAAGGTTCGGCTGGCCAGACTCCGACAGGGTCCATCTTTGCCTTGCTCATATCCCTCGTTGAACCCACAGCGGACCCCACCTTTCCTTCCAATTACGCTGTGAAGGGGGAAGCTGAACCCTGCCCTCGGACCGAACGGCAAGACGACGCCGGATTTGTTTCGAGTTAGTGGCGCCCACTCATCGAACCCGTTTAAACCAAGCCACGTGTTTGTAGACGTTGACAACAGTCTGTGGGACAAAAGGTGGGCTTCGGTCCGCAGTACGGTTAGCGTTTCCTTCTGAGGGTGGAGGAAGTGCTCGCATCTGACGGACACAGTTCGATCGGGTTCGGATATTAACCGTCCCCTGCCCTCGGACCGAACGGCAAGACGAACGCCGGATTTGATTCGATGTTAGTGGCGCCCACTCATCAAACCCGTTTAAACCAAGCCACGTGTTTGTAGACGTTGACAACAGTCTGTGGGACAAAAGGTGGGCTTCGGTCCGCAGTGAGTTTGGCATATAAATTTACGTAAGAGGTTTTCACAAAATTTACCTAAATCATTTATGTTTTTTTTTATTGGAACCATAAAATTCATTGACTAATTCTGTGTCCAATTAGATATGTTTTGCTTCGATTGTAGAATCATAAAATCCATTGATTATATTTTCTTTTAAATAATCAAAAAATAATTAATACAAATATATATATTATTACTAAATTAATTTTAATTTCCCCCCCAAAAAAAAATGATCGGATTAATTTGACGGCTTTAATATTGTCCCGGTTGCAATAGGGATCGCAATTTTGCGACACGCCGGCCGTCTATGGTCGAGCCCTCCGTGCCTCGCCATTTCAAAGTGAAACGAAGCCCCCCGCCCGAAACCCACCCATTTCGTGTTCCCCTCCCCGCTCCTCGAAACCCTAAACCCTGACCGACCGCTCTCCCTTCTTCTACAAACGCTTGCTCTCTCGCTCGCCTTCCCGATCGCTAGAGATGTTCTCACCCGCGGCAAGGAAACCCCATTTGGCTGCCACGCCCAGTCAGGGCCGGAACCACCCGGATTCCCCGTCGACGCCTCTCGACGAGACGCGCCCTTCCTTCCTCTCCTCCGCCTCTGTCCCTGGCCGTCCGACCACCGGCACCCCCGCGCCGTGGTCCTCTCGCCTTTCCGTCCTCGCCAGGTAGGCTCACTTTTGATTCATCCCTTAGGGTTGCTGTGGTATCCCTCGTTTAGGTCCTCGTGGTTCTTGAGGTTTCAAGATGTCGTACTTATTTGGCTGTTCCGGAATGTTCTCTAAGGATCTTAAGGTATTTCTTGATCATTGGGGTTTTCCTGATGAGCGGATGACGAGACATGCCAAGTTCATTCTAGTTCCATTTTCTAGAAATTTTTTCACAGTTTTGAATCTGCCACATCGAACTTCTAAGACGAGTGAGACTGTGGAATTAGGTTTTATATTTCTCCTGTCCTGTCTCTGCTGTAATAATTTTCTTATTTGTAAACTATGATAAAGAATTATGATCGACTGTTCTAGAGAAGATGAATTATGATGACAAAGTTTTGTTCAAATGAAGCGAAGGCTATTACTTAATATTAAAGAAAATCATCCACTACAAAGCATGTTTCGAGGATATGTACAGTTGCAGAAGATTGATTCGTGGGAGTTACTTTTGATGCGATAGGTTTCACACCAACCGGGTGTGCTAGTTCCCTGAGATATTAGTTACTTCTTCCTTGATATCTCCACCTCTGCTTTTTTATTTTAATAATCCTATAAGAAACTTCATTCTTCTTATTCATTAGCACTGTAAAAGGCCTTTTTTATTAGAGAAGAGTGTAGCAGGCTTGTTTTAGTAATATTAGTACATGTTTGCATGATTATGTAATGTCCTTCATTACCATCTGTAATATCATAACATTTCATCAGATCTCCGTGCCATGGGTCTAGTCCATATGCTTTGGCAACAAACACTATGATTTCTTGTTTGCTACTGGTACTTTGTGTCATCTGGATGCAAAATTTTACTGGGAAGAATGGTGACCTCAATGACTTGATATTTGTATTCGTGTTTGTCTTTTTGTTCAGCTCCCTAGGTCCTTGACATCTGCTTATGAAACCAAAAATGTGTGGCGTCAATGCATTGCACTCACAATGCTCACTCAAAATCTTTATTGAATTATCATAACCTTGAGAATCATCCAATACTTTCTCTTTCTTATTAATTGGGGCCAAGGATTTTTGGTAGTCTGCTGGAGATTTGTTTACTAATCCTCCATGTAACTTTTGATCTTTTTGTTATCAACTTGAATAGTTTCTCATGCGTGTTCTTGATGAGATGATATGAGGCATATATGTCAGACTGGTAATATGATGAACACGAGACATGCTATTAATCCTTTCCTAAACCTGGTAGATTTTTGCACATTCATTTTTCAATAGCTATTTTAATATGGAGCTTCTTTTTGGGACCTTATTTAGTGAAATGTGCATAAGCGCATCATGCACTCCTCACTTTGGGTTGCTTGTTGAATACTTGCATTGTGAATATGCTTGCCACTTGTCTATGACCATTAAAATTAATGAGGTTGGAGGTACATCTAGATGGAAAATTAGAGATGATCTAGTCCAAGTTATTTTACATGCATTGTTGTCAGTGTAGTAATATAAAGAAGCAAAATGTGACATGCTATAGATGCTTGTAGAGATTCACTCATGTCTGAATATTTCCTGTTTATTAAGGATTCCATTGCAGGAATTTTGGTTATGAACATAAATATCTGTTGACCACCCACAATCAGTTGATTCGATGTTCTTTTAAGTCCATGAGTAAAAACATCGGAAGTTTTGGTTGTTTATGAGAACTGTTACAAAGGAGCATTTGCAAAAATACATATGGAGGAGAGGTACAAGCTTTTGTGTTCGAAGCCATGAAGTGTTTTAGAAATCATTACTGTTCAGATAGTTTCATCCCAAGACTTGGCCGATCACTTTGTGTTTCCTTGTCATTTCTGTGATGCTGTACTTCACGCGGAACCTACTAGTGAAAACTTATTCGGTGACTTGCTACCTTCCTTTGCTGTTAAGCTATTCATGTAATGTGGTACTCCTATTTTAGCTTACTTTTTATGATTTATAAGTTTTTTACTTGAATGACTCAATAATTATGTTAGATTGTTTACATACGTGTGTGTTTCACATTTCTGTTATTTGAGCCCGTTTGAGTTTGTTAGACAGTTTATATGCAAATAATAGTTTTGCTTCTGAGATTCTGATCCTGCTAAATGGCCTGTTCTACAAGTTGATAATCTTATACTTCTACACCTAGAATTCCAATTGTAAAAGGAGCTGAGAAGGGTGGGAGTTGCAAACAAATTCAACCGGTGTATGTGGGAGAATTTCCTCAGGTTGTTCGTAATGCTCAAGCCAGTCTTCTGAAGAAGGGTTTTGGTAAGCTTCATTTTCTTTCCTAGTTTATATTGTTGAATATGTATATATTTTCATGTTCAGAAATACTCTTTAGAAAATTGATTTTTTCCTATGTCTTGCAGATAACAGTTTGGTTGCTGGCGGTATGGATAAAGAAACATCGCTTGCTTGGATAATATGTGACACTCAGCTCTTTATATGGAGCTATTTGTCAGGCACGGTTCCAAAAAATTGTTTTGTGCTTGAGTTGCCATCTTCTGTGGTTGGAGATAGGATTGTCGGCATGAAATACACAAATGGTCGAAATTGGATGCTTTGTGCTGTAAGATGGGATGTTTCTTCAAAAAAAGTATTTGAGCAGTGTAATTCTGCTGGTATCATCCTCTGTAACCAGGAGACTGGAGCTGTTGTGTATTGGCCTGACATTTACTCAGAAAGTTTGAATGTTCCAGTTGTTAGCCTTTCTGAACCACAATCAAAAGAAAATGATATTTCTGCTAGACATGAAAGATATCACTCTTTTATTGTTTCTGCAATACCTGGTAGTTCTCAAGAATGTGTTGCTCTAGCTTGTCGGTCAACTGGAGGCCTATTTCTATTTAAATTCTCACCATCTGGAATACATTGCCAAATGGTTTTTCACAATGTTTTAGCTGGTAATTCTAGTAGCTCTTCTCAGATGAATGAACTGTGTGCTAGGTCCCTGGTCTGGCATCCTCAGTATACTTCCTCAGATGATTCTGGTCGTCAGTTTTTCTTGCTGACAGATCATGAGATTCAATGTTGGAATATTGTTTTGATACCTAATATCAATGTTAAAAAACTCTGGAGTCATGAAATTGTTGGTAATGATGGTCATTTGGGTATTAAGAAGGATCTAGCAGGACAGAAGCAGATTTGGCTTTTGGATATGCAGTTAGATGACCGTGGGAAAGAATTTACTATTCTCGTTGCCACGTCCTGTAAAGATCGAGTGAGCAGTTCAAACTACATACAATATTCTCTTTTGACAATGCAATATAAACCAGGTTGTTCTACAAAGACCAGTTGGTCTTCGAATGAAAGACTTCTAGAGAAAAAGGCTCCCCTTCAGACTGTAATTCCCAAAGCAAGAGTTGAAGATAGGGGCTACTTGTTTTCTACGAGGATACGTGTTGGTGGCAAGCCATCTGGTTCCGTGATTATATTATCTGGAGATGGAACAGCTACTGTTACAAGCTATTGGAAAGGTTCCTCTCGGCTTTATCAGTTCGATTTACCATGGGATGGGGGAAAAGTTCTTGATGCTTCTGTTTTTCCTTCTATCGATGACAGTGAGGAAGGGGCATGGGTTGTCTTAACTGAAAAAGCAGGAGTTTGGGCAATACCTGAAAAGGCTGTTTTGCTTGGTGGCGTTGAGCCACCAGAGCGGAGTTTGTCTCGGATGGGGAGTTTAAATGAAAGTGTTGTAGATGAAGAGAAAAAAAACCAGAAAACTGGAGGGAATACTGTTCCTGGAAGGCCTGGTTCTGAAGCATGGGGATCTGGCGATAGACAGAGAGTGGCTTTAGTTGGCAAAACTGCTCAAGATGAAGAAGCGGAGGCTTTGCTAAGTCGTTTATTTCATGAATTTCTTTTTTCTGGTGAAGTTCAAGGTGTATTTGAAAAACTTAGAGAGAAAGGAGCATTTTTAAAAGAAGATGAAACAAATGTTTTTGCTCGCATGAGCAAATCTATTGTTGACACATTAGCTAAACATTGGACAACAACCAGAGGAGCTGAGTTGGTGGCTTCAGCTGTAGTGTCATCACTACTTTTGGATAAGCATCAGAAGCATCAGAAGTACCTCCAGTTCCTTGCTTTAACAAAGTGTCACGAGGAACTTTCTTCCGAGCAGAGTAAGTCAGTCCTTTTTGTGAGGTCTCTTCTATATAGACTTTATGCCATGTGCCTGTCATATCCAGTCTGTGGGTACATGTTAGTTTATGTTTTGTTTAGAATCCAGGATCCGAGTCCTGCATCTTGTTATTTATCATGACATTCTTGAAATGTATGATATTTGTTTTCAGTTTCTGGAGGTCTGGGGTATTTTTTCAATATGATTTTTTACATTTGTTTCTTTTAATGGTTTGGACTGGTTAATTTGTTGAAATATAATGGGGTCTTTTCAGTTTGGGATGACATTTGTTTCTTTTAATGTCCATTAGGGTTCTGATAATCACTATGATATTAGTTTGTTTGATCCTTTGTTTTTCTTAACCAGACAAAGTGCTTCTGATTTGTATCCTAACTTAGTTCACTAAAGATGTCTAATAAAATTGGAGATTAGTTGATGAAAAAAGGCTTTTTCAAAAGGTCTGCGTCAATGAAGTATGTACAAAATATATGAGTTTCTATGCATAAAATTTTTTAATAGCAACCTGCAAAATTTTGTATGTGTTGTTACATCCATTTTTTTAAGAAGTTGCTTATCAGTAGTTGCTGTATAATCTGATGTGCCCTATGATGAATGGACATTATGTGTTGCAGAATGAATCTGAAATTTCATATTACATATTATCGAGCCACTATGTCCTTAATTTAGTGCTTCTTATATGAATATTTGGTGAGGCTCCCAGAATGATATTTTGGGTGTTGTACCTGGAAAATGCATTGATTAATTGGTGTCTTGTTTTATTTTAATCAGTTGGTAATAACTTTTTTTGGTCTGTTTATTAAGCTTAACAGTATTGTCTACTTGGAACTTTAGTGACTCCAAAGCTTGCTACTTCAAACTGGTCTACATATCAGGTTCGCAAACAGATTAGATAAGTGTTGATCCCTATCCAGTCTGAGAACTCTATATTGGATGTAAGCGGATCCATTTTCCAAACTCAATATATACAAATATTGATCCAAAATGTCTGAGCTAGTCGGCTGAACTGCAAATGAGACTAGAGATCTATAAGTTACTAAGTTACAAACATAAAAAGGAGAAAAAAGAAGTTCTAAAGAAGCCAATTATTAACATAAAAGGGACCGGAAGGCTTTCACAACTGCAACGCAAACCAACCAATTTAATGCATCCTAAAATTTAGTCTCGGACAAATGAAGCTTTCAAATTTTGCTCATAAAGTTTTCATATATTTAGAAACCAACTAAATCCATGGAAGCACAGCTAGATCTAAAAACAACAATTAACTATAAACTTCACATTAGAAGTTAAAACTTAAAAGAAATCTGAGATTACTAGATATGTGGATTAGCTGAAGTCTCAGTGGGTACCAAACTGACCATATCTGAGGGAATTCAAATCCCTAGTGAGGAGTCTAGCCTTGTTCTCAATTTGTTATACAGCAAGTGGAGAGATATAACTTGGTTTTGTATTTTGAGGCTATTCATCTCTATCATCTTCAGGTCCTTCCGTGGGTTCACCTGCAAGTCAGAGTTACTGTCATTTGCTTTATTAGTTTTGCTTTCCATGCTGTAATAGGTGCCCCCTGGCATTATCATTAATACTAAGGAAAAAAACAGATTGGAAATTCATAGTCACTAAATTATGGATGACCACTAAATGCTGCTTTGTGAATTAGTATGGCATTATTGGACCTTGCTTTCATAATTACAATGGGATTATGCTGTTTTATTATGTTCAAGTTTGAGGAGAAAGCTGTGTATTAACTCTGTTTTTCCGTTTCCACTGGAACATTAGCTATGTTAAATTAATTGTTTTTTCTTTCTGTAGGACGTTCAACGCTAATTATCATGGAACATGGTGAAAAACTTTCTAGTATGATCCAGCTGAGGGAATTACAGAATCTGTTAAGTCAGAATCGAAAATACTTATCTGATTCTCCATCTTCTCATGCACAAGCTGAAGCCTCTGGATCTCTGTGGAACCTCATTCAGCTAGTTGGTGAGAAAGCTCGTAGAAATACTGTTCTTCTTATGGATCGTGATAATTCAGAAGTATTTTACACCAAAGTTTCTGATATAGAGGAGCTTTTTTATTGCTTATCTCATCATCTTGAATATGTAATTGGTGGAGGCCAACCATTTATTATTCAGATGCAACGAGCTTGTGAACTCTCAAATGCCTGCACAACTTTGATTCAGGCTGCTATGCACTACAGAGATGAACACCGGAACTGGTATCCTTCTCTGGAAGGATTATCATCTTGGAACTGTCAGCATGTAGTTCGCTCAGGTCTCTGGAGCCTAGCATCTTTAATTATGCATCTCTTAAAAGAGGTTCAGGCTATGGATATGTCTGTCGAGCAAGAAATGTGGTCTCAGTTAGAAGGACTTACTGATGTTTTGCTAGATGCTTACACTAGCTCAATTACAGCGAAAATAGAATGCGGAGAAGAACACCATGGTCTAGTAGAGGAATACTGTCAGAGGAGAGATGAACTTCTTGGTTCACTCTATGACCTAGCAAAAAGATTGACAGAACTGAAATACCAGGTGAGTTCCGGTGATGCTTATCACATGCATTTTTTTGCTTTGTACTGATCCTACCGGTATGAACTAGCAAAAAGATTAACAGACTGGTATTCTTCCGGTGATAGACTGATCTGATCGATATTTTTTAAGTCATTGCTTTATAAGTATGACATCCCTTAATTCGTATATTAGTTTAACAATTACCACAATTTTCAGTTTCTAGTGCATTTGAGGCAGTCAGTACTGTATAATTTTTTCTTTCTTTTGGTTATTGAAGTAATCTTGCTGCTTGAAGATTTACTTATTAATTTTCTTCATCAAATTATAGTTACCTTGAAGATTTGAGACCAGTTTTATTTTACCATGTAGTGAGTGTAATATAAACAATCAGTCCTGTTCACACAAGTAACTTGGTGCTGTTATTTTGTCTCTTCAGGAGTCACACTTGAGTGAAGAGGATCTTGAGAGAAGAGAAGCCATATTTAGAGAGTTTACTGAACCTCTTCTCTTGATTGCAAAGAGACATGAAGGCTATCAAACACTGTGGCAACTGTGTTATGACCTTAGTGATACAGGACTTCTCCGAACTCTTATGGTATGGACAAGCTTCTAGTCCTTTATAACTGCACACCTGGATTGCCATGCCATGTCTTACACATGTAACGAAATTGATTGATATTTATGTACTTGGATTATACAGGACATGTTTGTTTAGGTAACATATAGTTTTGGGATAATCCTGTTACAAGATGCTTGTAGTTGTATAAAATCTAAAATTGCCAACCTGGAGTTATTTTGGTCTTAGTTATGTTATATGCATATGAAATTTTCTAATCAATGCTTCAGCTATGTCTTTGCTTCTATTGGTGGGTGATAATACTTCTCTTAACATTCTTAATGTAATATTTGTGCAGCACGAGAGTCTAGGGCCAAAAGGAGGGTTCAGTTATTTTGTTTTTAAACAGCTGATGAAAAGCCATCAATACTCTAAGCTGCTGAGGCTTGGAGAAGAATTCCAAGAAGAGTTAGCTATTTTTCTGAAGGAGCACAAAGATCTGTTATGGCTTCATGAGTTATATTTGAAGCAATTTTCATCAGCCTCTGAAACTCTTCATGCTGTTGCTCTATCTTTAGATGATGGACCTCCTTCGATGACTGAAGAAGAACCAGAGATGGTACAGATTAAAAGGTCGTCTTCTCTTGCTGACAGAAGGCGTCTACTTAATCTTTCTAAAATTGCTGCAGTTGCAGGTTTGGTTTTTCTCGCTTCAAGTATTATTAGTTCTTAAACTAATTGTGTAACAGTTCATGTAATAACAACAATTAGGAAAGGTAGTGTTGAGACATAATCACATGTGACTACCAGTCTGATACCTTGTTTAAGGTGTTTATGCCCAAAAAAAATTTATGATTGTATTTTGCCCTTCCTCTTCTTGGTTTGAACTGTTATTACTTAACACAAAAGGAAACAATATATGCGACAGAGGTTTTTCTTTTTTGCCCAGTCACCAAGATAAACATTACTTTATGAAAGTTGTGTGCCAAATGGTTGAAGTGTTTAATGTCATTTTATATACTATTATAAGGGTCAAAAGAATTTAATGGTTTCCCTTAAATTTGCTGACTGTAAAGCAAAATGTTCTAGCTATAATATAGTTCAAATATTATTTTTAATTTTTATGTGTTTTGAAATATTGTTATCTAATCAACATAATTTTTATGTGTCAGGTAAGGACAAAAGTTTTGAGATGAAGACCAGGCGTATAGAAGCTGATTTGCAAATTCTAAAATTACAGGTTATATTTATATTTTTCTTTTTTTCCTTACATGACAGCCATTTTTGCTCTGTTTAGCAAAATAAATTCTTTTTTATTTTGATTGTTGGCAAAGAAAAGATACTAGGCATTGTTCATATCTGAACCTGATATTTAAGAGGCAATGTATCAATGTGCAAAATAATTGGAAATAGATATTGAGTTGAAACCAATGCTTGCTTATCCAAATGGCTTAGGCAGTTCAATGACCATGCCCCCTCTTGTATCAAAATATATAATCTTGAGCATTTTAATGAAGTAAGCTGCACATATTGTTCCATGTGGTGGTTGGTACCTAATTTGCTTTTGTTGAATGATAATGTTGCCAGTGGTGGTTCTTTTGTCATCATATTTGGCATATACGATCCTAAATTATAGGAGCATTTTGGGAAGCTACCACAATAACAAGCTATAATGCAGTTTGCTACATGAATCTTTTTTGTCATTTAACTATATACAACGCAATATTTCTAATTAAATCAGAATCATTTAAATTTATTTTTATTTTTTGATAAAATTTTAGGTATTTTCTAATTGCTCATTGTACTTTCTAAGTATCTCAGTTCTCTAACCTGTTTGATGTGTATTTCTTTAAAAAATGTTCATGCCATCTTACATAAATTTCTCTCGTTTATTTTTTAATCAAGACTATATATAATGGATGAAATCATATGTTTTTCAATGTTAAAAGTTAATCCATCATTATCTCATCATTCTCATCTTAGCTATTACTAACTTTTGATGATACTCTAATAATTCTCAATACTTCAATTGAAAAAACATACTAATTGTCTGATAAGGTTTTTACTTTTGAAGTGTTGAATATGCTATGATCACACAAAACCACTGAGTCTACTTTATACTTAAACCACTCATAGGTGACTAATGCCTTCACCAAACTTAGATCTAATATATCTAAAACTTTTACCTATTTTCATTCTCTTTAAACTTTCTTTATTTGTTCCAATTTTACAAACAAAACTATGATTTCTAATTTTTTTTAATCTCTAAAGGTAAGTTACTTATAGAATGTTAATTAAATAATAAATAAAATAATATTTTACTTTTTTAACCTTAAGATTATTAACAAGCACATTTTGATTTTCATTTTTTAAGTACTAATTTTACCTAAATCTTTGCTCGATCGATTCCCTAACCTAGCAATTTAATAGATGCTATTTTCCTAACCGTTAACATTTTACTGTAAAAAACATCTCCGTCTATGTATTTTGTTATACTTGCAATAATTTTGCCTTCTCTTTTAGCTACTGTGACTTGTTAAAGTCCCACTGAGAAAATCCTTATCTGTATATATATATAATTTTTTTGTTAATATTTAGAGCATATATTTCATTTTTGTGATTGTTTTTTAAACTTCCGAAAACCTTCATCAGCACTCTCTTGATGCTAACCTCTATCATTAGATCCCAAAAAATCTCCCTGATACACTTTTAATTTTAGTGGTCGTTTATATGGTATTGGAATTGTCTCCATTCAAAATCCAAAAAAAAAATCTCTATCTGATTTTTAGAAATCCTTACATTATTATCTTTAAAATTCAACCAATGAGTCCCGGTAAAACTCCATGACCAGAGCCCGACTTTCTGAGTTTGTATCCATAGTGCCTCCATGCATTTTCCAAAGTTCCTACATGATCTAAAAAAATTTAATTGAAGATATTTTTTTAATAATTCTATTTAAATTCTCTTACAATTTTCTCTTAATTTGATCAGCTAGTTCTATGTGAGGGGCATAGTTTAGACTCTCTCAATTCCTGTAACAGTGTTCTTAGATTTCTTATTTATTATATTTCTTTAGGATGCTCGATCCTTCCTTTTTTTTTTTCTTTTGATTTTATTTATTTTATTTATATTTTGTCTGTTTCTGCAGGAGGAGATTGTCAGACACTTGTTAGATGATAGAGAGGACATGAATAGACCCCTCCCTCCAGGAGAACTGATCGAAGTGTGCTTAAGAGAAGCGAGTAAAGAACTGTGTTTAAAACCTTTTGAAGTGTTTGCATGGACAAGTTCATCTTTCCGGAAGTCCAACAGAAGCCTTCTGGAGGAATGTTGGAAGAATGCAGCCAGCCAAGACGACTGGATAGCTCTTATCCAGGTATCAACAGCAGAAGGTTGGAGTGATAAGGTTGTCCTAGAGGCATTACGAGAGACTGTTTTGTACAAGGCTTCCAGCTGGTGCTATGGACCTGAGTCACAGATCCATGGTGGTGGTTTCGAGGAAGTAATGCCTTTGCAGAAAGATGATGATGAATTTTCGAGTATCAAAGACGAAAGCCTTTCGGTCGAAGGAATTCTCATGCAGCACAAAGACTTCCCTGATGCAGGCAAGCTGATGCTGACTGCAATAATGCTTGCTAAGGTAGGAGACGATGCTACGGTCGAAGAGAACGTGGCTATGGCTATGGATTCTAGATAGTGAGTCGGTGCCTCGTTTCTCACTATTCCGATTCACAAGTTTGGTAGGTCGCCGGTTGGATTTGCAGGCGGGTTTACTCTTCTTTGTAAAGCCCCATTTTGTATTTGTCTTCTTTGGAAGCTTTGATGTGATCAACACAAATAATCTAGAAAAGCTTCTTCGTCTTTCCTTTTTTAACTCACCTAGTTTTCGAGACATCAGGCATTTGGTGCTTAGGGTAACGTGTTTGGTTGTATTTTCAGGCAGGTTGGTCTAATGTTTCTGTTGTAGTCTTGACAATGATCACGCCATGTTATCCTTCTTTACTAGCCTTACTGATCGTGTAGAATATTCATACAGGTACTCTTATTCATGTTATCCTTCTTTACTAGCCTTACTGATTGTGTAGAATATTCATACAGGTGCTCTTATTCTTCTCTCCGTGTCTGCTTCCATCCGGTGCGCCCTTCATACCTTGTGGAGGATGAGCCAGGCAGCGTATCAGATAAGCCTAATCACGTATCTTTATCTGATATTATGTTTTGTTTCATAAGCTGAAAAAAAGAAAAAAGGCATAATGCATCGGTCAAAAATTGTCTGAATGGGGGGATTGGCCGATTCCACCGATAGGAAACAAGTGATATATCATTTACTAAATAAAATTAGGGTTTGTTGCTTGTGGAATGCTCGAATGCTATTTGTACATTTAGAGCAGATTAAATCAGGGTTTGAATTATTCTCTCAGAGGTTAAGATGGTTGTGGGTGTGAATCGAAGAAGAAAGATGTGAGCCCTCGACTCTTTTGAGTGACGCGATTAATTGCCTCTTCGCCCGTTTGAATTATTCTCTCAGAGGTTAAGATGGTGGTGGGTGTGAATCGAAGAAGAAAGATGTGAGGCCTCGACTCTTTGCGTGATGCGATTAATTGCCTCTTCGCCCTCCAGTCGGAGCCGCCGTCCGGGTACTCTCTTGGCCCCTTCTATTATTTCCCTCTCCTCCCGATCTCTTTCCTGACCCCAAACCTCTTCTCATGAAAGGAACTGCTGGAGGAAGTCGAGCAACTACCTCCGTGAGGCCGCTAAGGACACATAGAGTAAGTGGAATCATTTCATCAATGCAAACTGTGAGGGGTGCAGGTTCGATTCATTTCATCATAAAAGAGGAACGACTGCTTTCATGATTTAGTTGCCTTCCTTCCACTTGACTCTCGATCGGCTTAGTCTGAAATAAAGCAATCTGATTCTTGCCATTTATGTAGTCATTTTAGTCCTTACAGCTTCAGTATTGCTGTCTGATGGGTAGAATTTTTAATGTATCAGGTAAGGACATAAACTCTGAGATGATGAAGACCCGCCGGCGTAGAGAAGTTGAGATGAACATTATAAAATTACAGGTTATATTTATGTTGTTATTTATTTTGCTTACATGACAAACATTATAATTCTTGTCTGTTTTGATAATTGAGGAAGAAAAGATATTAGGCTTTGTTCATATCTGACCCAGAGTTATTCGAGAGGCAATAGATCCATGTATTGGAAATAGATATTGAGTTGAAAGTTGAAACCAATGCCCGTTTATTTGGTCTGAAAAGATATAATCTTCGAGTGTTGGAAGGAACCAATCGCATATTGTTCCATGTGGTGCCATTCGCTTTTGTGGGACAAATAATGTTGTTCTTTTGTCATCACTACTAGCATTGGCATATCCAATCCTAAATTATAGGTGAGAGTTGGGAATTATTTGTGGGACAAATTATTATTGTCATTACAATAATAATGATCTCTTTTCTTATCGTTGAGCTATGTTTAATATAATATTTCTAAATAAGTAAGAATCATTAAAATTTATTGTTTTTTTTTCCTTGATAAAAGCTCATGTCTTCCTTTCAACCCAATATAGAATATTAATATATATATCGTGACAGATATTTATTCATCTTGTTTTTTTTGCATGGTTAAAGCTTTGTACAATCCTTGGGAGAAATGTAAATATTGCTCCACTCTAAATCATATGCCACAACAAAGTTTTGTTGCATGTAGGAACCGTACACGGAGGAGGCTTTAGAGTCGGTGGCAATCAGGGTGGAACAAAGATCCCGTCGTTTTGGAGCCCCATGCCGAAGGACATCTCCACCATGCCCGCCTTGGGATCGTCATCGGTGCCGGCGAAGGTGAAGTACTCGGTGCCGACCACACCGACAAGTACAAGGGATAATCCTGCTCGTAACACTCGACTCAAGGAGTCGATTGCACCCAAGTCACTCCATTGCCCGTGTCAAAAATGACCGAAAGAGTAAGCGATGGAGTTCCGAGAGTGATGTTCATCGGATACTAACCTTGACCACGAAAGATTGGTGCTTCTACGGAATCAGGTGATACCATGTATCGATGCCTCGCTTTCGAGTACCGTAAGCGGGCATTCGACCGACGCATGAGGGCTTCCTCCTTCTCCGCATAGTTCGCGTTGAAACCACCAGAGGCAACGACGGAAGTCCGATATGGTAGAGTGACGAGTATCACGAGGGCGGTAAGGAAATGACGATATCAGGTGATACCATGTATCGATGCCTCGCTTCCGAGTACCGTAAGCGGGCATTCGACCGATGCATGAGGGCTTCCTCCTTCTCCGCATAGGTCGCGTTGAAGCCACCAGAGGCGATGACGGAAGTCCGATATGGTAGAGTGAGAGTATCACGAGGGCGGTAAGGAAATGACGACGGCCCGCCATCGAAGCTTCCCTCGATATGTGCACGATGGGTGGGCGGAGGAAGAAGACTCAAAATATAAAAAGGGGTGGCAATAGAAGAAGACTACTTGGAAATGTCTTCAATCCTCTCCATCTATTAACACGAATAAGAAGGATGCAAATCCTGAAAGAGTACACATATTTTGGAATGACTGTAGCAAAAAAAACACAAAAATCTTTAGATAGATAGATAGATACATTTAAAGTTAATATCTAACACGATTTGCTTCGATATGATCCATAAAAGCAACTAAAACAAGAAAGAAAAGAGAAATAGAGGGGGAATATGGAATAGGAAAAGAAGGCAGTCATGGAGATATGATTTTTCAGAGAATTGAAATGCAAGCTGGAGTCGAAGACTAATGAAAGTGATAGTGAAGGAAAGGTTAAGCTTTGATGGAAAGGTAATATTTACTTTTTAGAATCAAAAGGTAGAACATTTAATGACATGGAGAACTTGATGTATGAATAATTAGGAGAGCAAAAAATACATCTCCTTTACCATATAAATTTGCCATAAATCATTTGGATCATCTTAGAAAGGCAGAGCAATGACTGTCATACATAAGAAACACCAATAAACTATCAAGCTTGATATGTTTATATAATCATCACAAAAGATCATTGCAATGAAATTGCCAAAAAAAAAAAAAAAGGCAAACAACTGATTCTAATAACAAAGATTAGGCAGATTTAGTTTAGAATCAACATAATAAATGCTTCATTCATGCTAATGATCACAGACATCTCAAAATCCATGTGAAAACCTAACTTGTGTTGTTTCCTACTGTTTCATATTATATTCAGATCTCCAGTTAAGGAATGCTTATAAACACTTCCCACCTTAATCATCCATCCAAGTTTCTGGATTATTTCAAGATGACAAGAAACTATCTCATTATGGAAAGTTGAGTATAGTAATAACCAGTAACAACACTTAAGTCGCACTAAAGCAAGAGAAGAGAATTAGACTGCATGATGATCATGGGGAATCTCTCTATATCTAAATGGGATGTTTGAACCGCCTTGGGGTATTAAAAATTATTGCAACGAATACGAGAGCCTTGTAACTTTTGCTAACCAATTATATAAATGCAGTGCTGATAATCATCACCCTATAAAGAACTGACATGTGAATGCCAGCCGTTAAAAAAAAAAAATGATGAAACGCATGTCATCATAAATCACAACAGAAAATATTCTCCAAATCACGAATGATTCGCAGAATGTTTCCTTGACCACAAGCAAGCAAGAATCCTAGACTATAAACAAGGGTCATTTTAGCTACGGTACAGATTTTTCTCTCTCCTCTCATTATTCTATATGTTTCACCTCAGAAATCCCTCTTCTATTCGACTTGAGCATGGGAGGGACCATGCCAAGAACATACTCGTGGATCTTCGCTTGCAAGATGGAGTGCAGAGGTTTAGTTCAACTCTGGCCCCGGCAACCATGGTGGCCGCCAACCTTAGAAATCCTTAGAAATTGTAGATATTTCAAACAAAAAGTGTAAGGCATCATACTTTTGTTAGATACAACTATGAATTAAGAACGTACAGTGACATATCTAAGACCACCTTCACCTCCAAAAAAAAAAAACTCAAAACCTCTGCAGCTTATTAAGATGTCAAGGACCATCTGAGTGCTAAGCAGAAATACAAAAAACAAGGAGGGTCTTGCTTCGTCAGTGCTGCTGCTATCGTTACCAACCTAAAGTCATATATGATTCTTATCTTCTCATGAAGCAGTTGTTTCATTCAGCAGAAGTGTAATTAATGTGAAACAGATCTTGCGATACTAAATCATGATTCAACACTGATATTTCTAAATCATAGACTACTACATATTTGTGTATGCTCAGGAGCAGAAAAAATGCACTTCTTGAACAAATTGCACAATATCTCAACATGTGATAACACACAAGCAAGAGCAAGATCCATTAATGATGCTTAGCTACCGAGTGTCAGAAAGCATGTTGTGACTTTGTATCTCAGCTTCTAATGACAGCAACATATATACGTTTGTATGTTCAAAATTTTCTCAGCTGAATCACGTGAACTTGCCTCATTGGTTCTTTGTTGCAGGTGATGTTGCTTGCCACTTCCAGTCGCTCCTTTGACATAACCGAGGACAAACTTCTGATAAATTCTTTCAGTTATATTATGGTTAATCATGCTCGAAGCTCAGATTGTGAATGACAAGGTTAATCAACAAATGCCAATTCTCAATGGTTTCTGATGCTAAGGGACAAAGACCAACAAGGAGTTCTAGATCAGTTGTCTTGACAGATTTGTTGACTGTTGGAAAACTAAGTGAAAAATTCCACAAGTCTGTTTAAACATCAACATGCCATGGCATAAAGATCAAGCATAATGAACATCGTTTACAATTTAAGTTTCTTTGACAAATGAGATAACGTAAGAATATGGGTTCTTTGTAGTTAAAACATTTAAAGCCACAAGGACCTTGTCCACATGGCAAGCAAGTATACTTTTGATTGAACAAGTCCAGGACTACATGACTAAATATTTTTTAATGCTTAATAAGCATAAAAAACAATTATTACAATCTTAAAATATTTAACACAATGATCAGAAGCTTAGATTGAGATACTACCCGAAATAGCTCCAATGCAATATAACACCTCAAATGTTGATGATCCATTATGTGTCAGAAGAGTAAGCTAGCCCAAGCAGCAAGAAATGCAAATCCACCATATGGTGCAATAAAAGAGATATTTCTGTCTTCAAGAAAAGCCACCATGTAGCACCTAAACAAACCACAGCAACTTGTAATGAGATACTACGCCCATAACTAACTACTTTCAGCTTGAAACAACTCTGCTAGTACGAAGCAACAACATGAATTGCTCATTATATTGTAGGTTTTAAGATTAAGAGAAAACTGCTACATAACTTAGTTGGTTCACTAGTACAGTTAATTATCTGAAACCATTATTCTACAGGTGTAAATTGCCAGGCTAATGATTCATGATGCAGCTAGATCCCAGATACATAAATTTTATCAAGGCAAGACAAACAACAAAGAAGTCAAATGACATGGAACAAACAATGTCAATAAATCTTCATGTTTGCCCCCTTTTCCTTAATCAAAATGGTCTGGTGCTACAGTTTTTTTTCCTAAATTCATGAAGACGAAGAAGGATGTGAGGAAAAACAAATCACAAAGAAGGATGTGAAATACCATACACAACAAAATACTTTACTGAATCTTCATCTTGGCTCATTTCTTCAATCAAAATGGCCAGGTTCTACATAGCAATCGAAGGAGATAGAAAAACAATTTGATGGAATTTTATCCCCACTAATAACTCAGAGAGTAGCATCTGTGTAAGAATGTAAGAAGTTAAAACTGACCCTTGGAAAAGACCTATTTCTCTATGGACACTAATATGCCATGCAACTGAAAACATTGCGTCCTTGCTTCTTCATTTCCACCATACAAGCTCCTTCCATATAATAATATATTTACTGATCATTTGGGTGTGAAAAATATAATTAGTGTTTTCCCCAGCAAATTAAAAGCAATTTGTTTAATCTCGGCAAGACTGCCCTCCGAAAGGCATGAAGAAAGTTCAGATTTTAGATTCTTGAAGACTACTGCATTCTTGTTCATCAGCACTATATCTAGTAGTGTTTCACTTCTCACCATCTTATCTATGGTCTTCATGTCCTTAGGCTGCATATGTAAGGACCTCTACTCTAGCTTATTCTTCATTCATGAACTTGAATAAGAAATATTGGTCAATTACATGATTTGATCTTAGATTGGTCAAAACTACAGACTTTGTTTCTATTATAGCTTAATTTTTTTTCTTTTACAAAATTTACTATAAAAGTTTCAAGGTTTGACTTTTCTTTGCAACAGCTTCCTCGATCCTAAATTGGCCGACTGAATTGTTATAGCGGAATCTCCATATTCTTACCTTATAGACTAAAATTCACCAAAATGTGAAACGATCTTTTCTTTTGTACAGTAATGTCATTATGGACATTGAACCATTGATTTCTATCCACATATACGAGATAAAATAAAAGACAAATGAAAGAAGAGAAAGAAAAATTGATGACAGAAACGATAAAGATCGAAGGAGAAGGAAAACACACTCACGTTCCCGAGAACCCGACGATACCGGTAGTTAGAAGCCCTCCAAACTGCACACACAAAGAGAGATTAAGAACATGTGAACATGATACTCCCATCAAATTCTTCACAGGGGAGAGAGAAAGGAAAGACTAACGATGTTGGGGCGTTTAGCGATGGGAGCTCCCACTAGGGCGGCCGTGTGGACCAAGTGGTAGAGGGAGGCGGTGTGCCAAACCTTCCAATTTCATCGTTCAACCAGCACAACAGAGGAACAAAAAGAACAACAACAATAACAAAGATCACGGGAAAGCCCCAAAAACTTTCTGATCGATTCGAAGAAAAGAGAACACAGAAATTGCAGCGCGAACCTCCTTGTAAGATGGGTTCTTGGGCCTGAAACCATGAGCGCCGTAAGTCCCCAGACCGATAGCAGCAACACCTGATCCAACCGAAAAAAGGGGCAAAGAAAGCTCAGATCGATCCAGGAACACAGCAAGCAAGCAAGCACGAAGAGGATACCGGAGATTGCAGCGACCTTGTGCCACATCCTGGGATCCATCATCGGCGCCAATTGCCTTCTGGTCTCCTTCCGCCGCTCCGACGCGAAGGTTTGGACCCGAGCCGAAGAGTTAGGGAGCCTCGAGAGGGGTGTTATCGGGTCGGATCCAATTAAAATTCGTGTCCGACATTGATATTATCGGATTTTGTGCATGACGTCGGATCCATTTTAAATTTTCTATGGTTCATTTTATTTATCGTAAGATCTAGTGCTATCTATAATAAGTCATTTAATATATATTATAAAGTAATTCTTGAGTAATTGATTGACAATTAATTTTATCCCTGCAGGCAGTCTATTTACAAGTTAATAAATATCACCAAAGAAAGTAAAATTAAGTTGTATTTATCAAATGACAAGCAATACTATTACTTGATTCGATAATTAAGTGACGACTCCTCTGCATGATAAAATTTTTGTAGTTCGTAATAAGCAATTAAATGTATATGACAACTGAACTCATGAATACCTACTCATTAACCAATCTTATCCATGCAATTGATTTGCTTGAATCGAAATATATGACATATATATCGATAATATCTATGATGTGCAAGTATGTTAGTGTGTCTACATACAATAAAGTTGAAAGGGTCCCTCCCAAAAAATTTCACCTCATTTTCATTTATTATCTTAATTATCATATCAATCTTTTGTTGAAGATTGAATGGACAATTTTGGAAAGAAATACCTTATCACCTTCCTATGGATAAGAGCATAGCACATGAACAAACACCAGATGCTGTTGCAGATTGCAGGATGATCCAATTCCAACCAAAGAAACCATGCTATTTTCCATCAGTAGCTACTGGCAAAAATACAAAAGCCATGGAGGAACTTGCTACTACAGTGCAGTTGCTATAATTCTTTGAGAATAAGGTTATAACACCAGAAAATTATAGTTGCAAGTAAATAATTTATTACTACAAGATGCTTGCATGACATGGTGAGCAAGGAAACTTATGATTGAATAAGCCTGCAACTAATGCCAAATATTAAAGAGTTCGAACACTTTATAAGCAACAAAAAGTATCACTGAAAACATCCAATTATTTAAGACAATGATTACAATCTTAAATAGACCAGTATACTGCACTGAGGCACAGAGAGCATATATAAAATTCATGCAATAAATCAGAAGATTAACTATCATACTGCACTGTTGCTTTCATGCAATATAAAATTCCCAAATGTACATTATATACATCAGAAGAGTAAGCTAGCCCAAGCAGCAACAAATGCAAATCCACCAAATGGCGCAGGAAAAGAGTAATTTTTGTCTTCAAAATAAGCCGCCATGTAGCACCTAAAGACATCACGGACACTTGTAATGAGATACTGTCCGATAACTTACTAGTTTCAACTTGAAACTTCCACTCAAAGAAGCATCGACAGCATGAATTGCTCTTGGTATTTTAGGTTGAGAGATTAACTCAGAATTGCTACTCAACAGGATTAGTTCACTTACACAGATTTATTAGAATTAATTTATAAAACCATCTTTCTGCAGATATATATTGCAAGACCAATGACTCGTAATGCGGGTGGATACCACATAAATGAATTTTATCGAGGATAAAAGAACAAAGAAGATCTGAAATAATATTATGAACAAACAACTTTGGTTACTCTTCCTTTTGCTCAATTCTTTAAGCAAATATCATCTTATCTGTGCCCATGTCTAATTCTCTCTCATTATTCATGAGGCAAAAAAAATGATTTGTGTATCAATAAATGTTGTCATTAACAATTAATAGAGTAGCATATGGAACAAATTTTCTTCTAGAAAACAGCAGTTTCATTCATAGATGAAGAATAAGAATATGATGAATAAAAATTTCTTGTTGTCATTGTTGTATTGAAACAATTCATTCTAAAAAGCAGCAGTTCTCAAATTATGTCTTGTTGTTGTACTAAAGAAGGCCTATTTCCACTAGAAAATACCTTTCTTCCAGTGTGACTGAGAACATTGCTTCTTCATTTTTCCTATACAAGCCCTTTAAATGTGAATAAAATCATTTAGGTCTAACTAAAAAAGTATAAGAACAAGGGGAAAGATTAGCATGGAACCAGTTCTTGTTCAAAATTCCAACAAATTAAAGCAACTGATTTAGTCTTAGCAAGTCTTTCATCTGAAAAGCATGAGGACAGAACTCATACTCAGATTTTTTTTTTTTTATGATTACTGCATGCTTTTTTATCAGAACTCTAATAAAACTAGATGTTGTCTCACTTTTGAGCCACTTAACTAGTCCTTGAAGACTAGAGACTGCATCTACAAAGACTCTTTCATCTAGCCCATTCTTCATTCACATGCCGCGAATTAAATAAATTGTTCAGAAGCTCCAGTTTTGTAACACTTAATAACTTTAAAATTCTTCTACAAAATTTACTATGACAAGTTTGAAGGGACTATCCAATTTTTAGTCTTATAAACCTAAATCCATTGATCATTTAAAATGTAGAAGCAGAAGCTCTATCTTTTTTCTTTGTAGCAGTAATCTTAACATATCAAAATCACCAAAAACGAGCAATCAAAATCAAATTTCATGAATGATTATTTCTTTCCATCTATAAATGCATGTATATGCACACACTTATAAAGAAGCACATTAAAAAGGGACCAAGAAAAATCATATTAATTTCTATCCATATATACTCACGATCCCGAGAAGGCCAAGATACCGGCAGTCAGCAGCCCTCCAAACTGCATAAATAGTGAGATTAAGCACAAACGATGATCGTTTACCCATCAAATTCAGAAGGGGGGGAGTGAGGGAAGACTAACGATGTTGGGGAATTTGGTGATCGGTGCTCCAACCAAGGCGGCCGTGTGGACCAAGTGGTAGAGGGCGGCGGTGTGCCAAACCTTCCATTGTTGATTGTTCGACGACCACAAGAAAGAAGGGGAAACGGACAATAGATCACGGAGAGACCCAAAGATATCTGATAGAATCGATGAAATGAGACAGAGTACAGCTCATACCTCCTTGAAAGATGGATTCTGGGGGCTGAAGACATGAAAGCCGAAAGTCCCAAGGCCAAGCGCAGCAACGCCTGATTCCGTTGCAGAACACAAAGAATCTAAATCGATCTCGAAACGAAGTAACAAAGCAAGAAAGAGAGAGGTTGATGACGACGATTTGTACCGGAGATTGCAGCGGCCTTATGCCACACCTTGGGATCGATCGTGACCACCATATTGCTTTCGGCCTCCGCTCACCGCCGACCAACGCAGCCTTTCTTCAGAGTCAACCACACGGAACAGATTATGAGCTCCTGTGTTATCGGATCGGATCTATCTAAAAATCCGAATCCAAAAAATGTAGGATCCAAATACGAACTCAAAAGAAATTATTTATAGAATAACGAAGATAAAAGACTACATTAGTGACGTCATATTTCTTTTGTGAATTTTGATGTTTGTTTGGAGTAAGGTCAAAAGATTGAAGGATCGACCACTCGTATGAAAGAACTATCACGTCCCAGTTCTAAGCAGGTGTTTTCGACCTGCATCTGCACACTTCTTTCTCCTTCATCCGCTTTGTTCGATTCTTTTCTCTTCAGCAAGGAAGAGAAACCATGCTAAGGAAGCAAGTGAACTGCTTTCTTCTTTTACTTTTCCTTTTTGACAGCCTGCTGGAATAGATTCCGCTTAACCAATGCAAGAGAAGCTTCACTCACGCTGGTCATGCAAAATCTTTCATCACAGGATCTGGAATTGAACTCAAGAATAGTACTGCACATCTTCCTCTTCCGCTCATGAAGTAGTTCTACAAGAACCTGATGATGCCCCCAGAGTTGCAAGTCGGTAGCAGATGTGTGATGGAACTGCACGATCTGCAGCTTAGCACAAAGATTGCAGGATACTGTTTAAGATTTCAGAGATAGCTTGTTCTATGATCATAAACATCATCTTTTCATGTGGCGAGGATTTCACTTGATCCAGAGAAGCCGATGTCATCCAGCACAGACACCGGCGGTATCGATGAGGCTCTGCATGCACTCAGGTCAGCGAGCAGTTCTCTGCAAAATATTCACTTCCACCAGTCTCAAATCAGTTCAAGCTCTTGCCAGATAGCAGAGAATTCGATGAGCGTCAACATCTCTACGAACAGAGAAGGTGCTCGATTCCTCTGTCAGCTTCTTGGTGAGATGGTAGTTCAAGGAGGCAGCTTCAAGAATCTCATGAACTTGGCATTTAATGGAATGCAGTGGGAGCAGAGGCAACTTGAGAGCTTGTGTTCGTTGCTCGATGTCAGTCCAAGCCTCACATACCTGGAGTTCCAAAGAAACAGGTTCCGCAACGAAGGCGTGCGAGAGCTATCAGAAATGCTCGAAAGAAATAAAGCAATCAAAGCAGTCATATTCTCCGAGTGTCGGATCGAGGCGGCCGGTGCGAGCCTTCTGTCGTCGGCGTTGACGAAGAACGACACACTGGAAGAACTCCAGATATGGGAGGACTCGATCGGTTCGAGAGGAGCCGAAGACCTCGCGAGAGCGATTGAGGTGAACCCAACACTAAAACTGCTGATCGTATTCGACAAGGAATCCATCACTGCAACACCGCTCATCTCCGCAATACTAGCAAGGAGTCGGAATATGGAAGTTCATTTATGGAGTAGAGATAATGATGACAGGAGCTCCAAGGTAGTCGAGTTCACCCCTGAAGACAACACCCTGAGGATCTACAAGCTTGAGGCTTCAGGTTCCCGGAGAGTGGCCTGTGCATTGGCATGGAATTCTACTGTTAGGACCCTAGACATGTCAGGAATTCGTCTGAGATCGAGGTGGGCGAAGGAGTTCAGAGTGGCCTTAGAACAGAACACAAGCCTGAAAGATGTCAGATTATCAAGAACTTGCCTTAGAGACAAGGCAGTGGTGTATGTAGCTGCCGGGCTTTTCATGAACCAGAGCTTAGAGAACTTGCATCTGGATCAGAACTCGTTGACTGGAGTCGGAGTGGAGCATCTGCTGTGTCCCCTGAGCAGGTTCTCTGCGCTGCAAAATCAAGCAAACACGACACTGAGATCATTGGTTTTCGGGGGAGGGAAAACAAAGATCGGAAAAGCAGGTTTAGCAGCGATCCTTAGAATGCTGGAGACGAACCAGACTATTGCTCGATTGGGCATCTGCGGTGATGCTAGTTTGAAGCCAGATGATATCGTCAAGATCTTCAGGATCTTGGAAAGAAATGCGACACTACGGTGGCTATCCTTGGAGGGGTGTGCAGGGGTTCAAGGAGAAATGGTGTTGCAGGCCATAATGGAGACCTTGCAGGTCAATCCTTGGATCGAAGAGGTCGATCTTGGTCGAACACCTTTGCAAATCGCTGGGAAGACGGATGGGATCTACGAGAAGCTGGGGCAGAACGGGAGCATGGTGGCAGAGGATGACTCGGTTGATGACTTGCCACTGACCATGCCCAGATGCTGCAGAATCTTCCTCTGTGGCCAAGAAGATGCAGGCATGTTTTCACCACTGCTCATCGTAATCTAGCTTCACCGATCATTTTCTGTTCATCTTTATCATGCCGAATTCATGCTAGTTGTAGATCTCGAAAGGAACAGATTAGTCCATCCTGATGCCAAGGGTTCATCTTCATATGCAGGAAAAAGCACCCTGTGTAACTCCATCTTCTGCAACATGAACTCTTCGAAGCTACCTTACGCGGATCAGATGAGAAGTCTGGTGACTTCTATCGAGCAGATCATGCGAAGGGCAGTCATCAAGATAAAGACTGTATATGATGGTGATATAAAGATCTCGATCTGGAACCTCGCTGGTCAACATGAGAACTTCGCATTACATGACCTCTTCTTTCCAGGCTATGGAAGCCCCTCGTTCTTCCTGATAGTATCCAGCTTGCTCCAAAAGCCCGCCAACAAAGAACCGAAGAGCCCGGAGGAGATCGAGGATGACCTCCTCTACTGGCTCAAGTTCATAGTTTCAAACTCCAGGAGAGCAACAGCACAGTCCATGCTACCATATGTCACCATAATTCTCACCCACTCCGACAGAGTGTCGCAGCAATCGGGCGTCCTGCAGTCAACTGCTAATTCCATACAAAGACTCAAGGAGAGGTTCCAAGGTTTTGTGGATTTCTATCCCACTGTCTTCATGGTAGATGCAAGATCATCTATGTCGGTGAGCAAACTCGCACATCATCTGCGAAAAACCAGCGAAACCATCCTCCAAAGGGTTCCCCGAGTCTTTGAGTTGTGCGATGACCTGCGAACAATCCTGTCAAATTGGAGGTCTGAAAACTTCAACAAGCCAGCGTTGAGATGGAAGGAATTCGGTGAGTTGTGCCAGCTTAAAGTCCCAGCATTGAGAATTCGATCGAGGCACAACAACATCGACAGGGTGGAGCGGCGGCGGCGTTCAGTAGCAAATTGTTTGCACCACATCGGAGAGGTGATCTTCTTCGACGATCTCGGGTTTCTGGTCTTGGACTACGAATGGTTCTTCGGAGAGGTGCTCAGCCAGCTGGTAACATTAGATGCAGCAAACATGGAAAGATTCGAGAAAAATGGCTTTGTGAGCAGGACAGACCTGGAGAAGATCTTAAGAAGAACAATGCAGCATCAGAATCCTCTGATGGGCTCAAAAGTGTACGACAATATGGAGGCTGGTGATCTCATAAAGATGATGCTAAAATTGGAACTGTGCTATGAACAAGATCCTGGTGACCCACAGACTCTTCTTCTGATACCATCAATTCTTGAAGAGGGCAGAGGAAGAAATCAGGGATGGCAACTGAGCTCTCCTGATTGTGTCTATGTTGGGAGGCAACTGGAATGTGATCACTGGCACATGTTTCTGACAAAAGGCTTCTTTCCCAGACTACAGGTGTGTGTTTCCACCCATTTCATTGTGTCTATGAAGAACAATGAATAGTTTTGTTAGGGAAGACATTACATTGTCATAGTGTGAAAGCTTCAACTCTAGCATGACAGTAAACCATGTTAGATCTTAAGATTGTTACACAAGCATGGCTTTCTAGCTATAGAAACATCATACCTTTTATGATATATTGTGAGCTAAAATTCAGGTGCATCTATACAACAAAATACTGGGATCCAAGAACCAACAAGGTGCAGTTTACAGCCTAGAGAGAAACCTCATCTGCATGATCATCAATGGAGTCCATGTCAGAGTGGAAATTGGGGGTCAACTTGGCTCCTACATCGATGTTCTTGCGTGTTCTACGAAGACCGTCACGGAAACTCTCAGACTCTTCCACCGTCTCATAATCCCAGCAATCCAAAGTATGTGCCCCAGCATCACCTTCGCAGAGAACATTATAAGGCCAGACTGTGTCAGATATCTGATACCATCGAGGTCGAGGAAAACCCAGTGTGTGCCTCTGCAACAGATCAAGCAGGCTTTGCTCTCCATGCCCGCAGACAGCATGTACGATTACCAGCACACCTGGAGTTCACTCGTGAGCAATAACAAGCTCATCTTGCAGTCTGGTTCAGATTATGCAAGAGATGTACTGTCCGATGAGGATTTCCGAGAGGTGCTACACCGGAGGTACTACGATCTGCATCATCTTGCCGTGGAGCTGGCCGTGCCATTTGAGAGCTCGCAGGAGTCTGCCAAAGTGGTCGTAAACGACGCTCAACACACCATCGAACCCTCTCTATCGGGCATCGCGAAGGGCGTAGAAGTAGTTCTGCAGCGGCTGAAAGTTCTGGAGCAGGAAATCAAGGATCTGAAGCAGGAGGTTCAAGGACTCAGATACTACGAGCATCAGCTTCTCATCGAGCTTCACAGGAAGGTCGACTATCTCGTGAGCTTCGACGTCCAGTTGGAAGAAAGGAAGGTGCCGCGTTTGTTCTACTTCGTCCAGGCACAGAACAACTCCAGAAGACTGATCACGACACTGCTTCCGGGCATGACGTCGCTTCGGCTGCACATGCTGTGCGAGTTCAAGAGGGAGATGCATGTGGTGGAAGACCAGATGGGCTGTGAGCTGGTGCAGGTAGATAACCAGGCGATCAAGTGCTTGCTGCCTTACATGAGTGGATTGATGAAGCTCCTGACTTTTGCTCTCAAGATAGGAGCGCACGTTGTGGCAGGGATGGGGCAGATGATACCTGATTTGGCAAAGGAGTTCGCTCACTTGATCGACTCGTCGCTTCTGTACGGAGGGGCGGCCGCCATGACCGCCGGGGCCATCGGATACGCAGCAACCGGACAAGGAGGAAGAAGGTTCAGAAGCAGAAGTGGAGAGAGAAACATGGCGCAGGAGGTGATAGGTGCCCAGCAATGGCTACTTGATTTCTTGAACTCTCAGAGGATTGCAACCGGAAAGGACATAGCTGAGAGATTTGGCTTATGGAGGGTGAGGTACAGGGATACCGGTAACATTGCATGGATCTGCAGAAAACACATGATACTGAGAAGAAATGAAGTCATGGAGGTGCCCGTTTGATGCAGAAAGATTTATCATCACATCTATCTTGTTACTTCGTCGAACAAAATCAAATAATTTAGACATCTTAATTGCTATGTAGATCCAAGAGAGAGCTTCCTACTCCACTCCACCTTCTACAGTGAGATACCAAGTTTATAATTTTCTTTGTTTTTTTTACAAAAGATAAGTAATTTCAAGTCAAGATCTTACGATAAACTATCAAAAAAAGAAATTATCGGATTCTTCAGTTCTTCACTTTTTGAACAATAATTACCAACATTTGGTAATATTTTGAGAGTCATTTGAAGGCTCTCCTGGAGCATATATGAACTCCATAGGATTTCGAGTGAACAAAATTGACATTGATGCTTAGGGGTACAACTCCAGATCAAAACATTCCTGGTACAATCAATTGAATTACGAAGCTAAGAGCTGTTTCAGAGCACAAATTTCCAAAACAAACCGCATAATTCCTTTAATCAATAATCTCAACGAAGGCTGTTTAGATGAAACATTTGAGTATAAACAAGACTTCATCATCCAATAGATTCCTTAAAGGAAAGAAATTAAAAAAAAAAGGATAGAAAGCCATATTTTACTTGCAAATTGTGCACTCAGCAAACTGACGACTCTTATCTGCAGCAGCATATTATCTGAACTGGCTAATGAGCTAATCTATTTGCGTGGCTCAGTCAAACATGCAATACTGATACCTGACCTCGAGAAATGATTGCTCGATGTCTTCATTTATCCAGTCTTCAGAAGTAGAACAAAACCTTCTTTCGTTTCCTATATATACCTCACAGTCACGAACCAACAAAATCCATATTAGATACCATAATATGAATCATGGTAACAGTGTGATGGTCTTGGATAACTCGAGACTCTCCCGGATAATCTTTGTAAGTTCACGTATTGCTCTAACTACAGGTTGAGTCACCCATTTGCTCTGAACTGATAGATATAGCCTAAACTAAAAAGGAAGAAAAATTATCGATTCAAGCATTCAATTTTCTCGTATCTAAACTTTGATACAGCAACGACAAATTATGCAGACATCCATAGTAGTTTCCAGAACCAGGAGCTGTAAAATCTGTGAGATGAGTGTTCCCATTAAGCATCAGATGCAGTGACGTGGGAGACGACAACAGTAATGTCATCAAGTTTGCCTCCATAGTATCGATATCCAGCATCTTGGGCAGCAGTTGAAAAAGGAGTTTGCCGGTTTTTATCTAGTGCTCGCTGTCGTGCAAGTGCAGCTATCTTCTGAGCTGTTACCTGAGGCCCCAGGCCAGCTCTTGTGGCATGGACGACAACAGCCGTAATTTCATTATTGTACAAGTTATCAAACAGTCCATCCGTTCCAGCAATGATGACATCACCAGATGCAACAAGAAAGGTAAACACCTAGAACGAAAATAAAAGAATAATTAGTTTTTGCTTGAATTGTGTCAATAGTAAGCATTATAAGCACACTAATAAGCAAGCTCTACAAACCTTACTCAGGACTAAATATAGATTTATGAAGAAAAAGGACCCCAGTTTAACACGTGATAACTTCCCTAGTAGCAATCTCCTAATATGAGTATCATATTTTGCAACTGTTGTTCCTGTTATGATATGTCCAATATGCATTGATACCACTCAAGGTGATCCGGTTTTCATTAATTTCTTGGCCTTATAGTCAGATTTTGATCGGAATTGAGTTCGATCAATCAAACTCAAGCCATTTGCGCATTCTAGACAATTTGACTAACAAAAGAAAGAAAATATGATGCTAGTTGTGAAGGGAAGGAAAAAAAGAAAAGTTAAAGACAAAGACATATAAAAGTTGTGGATATGATCATGAAACGGAGAAGATATTGCTATTAATGAATTTGCTATTTGTTGCAGCTCTAGTGTTGGTCATTTACCAACATTGTTGTAATGTTAATTCACCAACATACAAGACAGAAACAAAGAATATGAGAGAACAAAAGAAAACATATCTCTTAATCTCTTACAAAACTTGGACATGTACATAAAGGAAGATGTTAAGAAATTCAATATCAATACCAAGGTTCACAAAACTTCCTGGTACAATCCGGTATTCGACCAGTAATAGGTACATGGACTAGGGTAAACCTATAAGGAGTGACACACCACCCAGTATGCCTGGCACTGGAGCTGTACCACCCAGTACTTGTCAGAATGAAATCACAAGTTTAAAGGTTTGTTTGGAGAAATATAAGTGTTACACTATGACAGATTACTCATGATACCAAGCACTCATTATCAATTAAAATTATCCCAGAACCCAATAGATACATTATTACACTTCACTAGAATAACAGGAGAAGCCATGATATCAAGCATTCATTATCAACTAAAACTGTCCCAGAACCCAATAGATATATTATTGCACTTCACTAGAATAACAGGAGAAGCCATTGAAACCAACTGACCTGTGCAGCACTGGGAAGATCACTGCCATTACCACTCTCAAGCTGATAAGTGAAATTGAAATCATGCTGTTGTACAGGTGACCTAATGATCGTGCACCCATCTCTCACAACTATGAAGCCACTATCTCCTAGATTGATTGCATGAATGCCCTGCAAATAGAAAAAAAAAATGAATAGGCATAAAAATTTCGTAATTGTAGAAAAAGCAAAATATGTGAGTTTATTTTTATTGTACACTTGCAAGTTTCATAATTCATGATAACAAAATGGTGAGACAATTTAGCAAGGCATTTCAACTACAATCTTATGCATCTGCACAGCATTATCTTGTGCTAGGTTTGAGAACATGTTGTATATGATGGAAAATAGATGCATCAATGATTTTAATGTTATGCCAAGAAAACGTAACATTAATGTGTACCATGTAGCTTCATCTTGGATGTCGCTCATGTCATAATAATTGAGACCTAACAAATTGGCACTGTATATGATAGCAGAAGAATATCAGCTTCATGCTAACCGGAGGATACATATTAATCTCTAGAAGTGAAATATATATCATCTGGCAATACCTACCAGAATAATACATCAGTTTGGCTAACACTAATATAGAGAGACTAAAAAAATCATATATTTAAATGTGTTTCAGGTAAGTTGCAGATGGATCAGACAATATATCCATATGTAATGTTTTATGTTCATTAATTGTGCTAAAGGCACACGATTAGAGAACTAGAGCGAGTAATAGTTCTTTCATCTTTTGAAAAGATTTTTCTTGTATTAGGAATCACAGTTCAAAATTTCAATCTGGAGCCTAACAATCTATGCCGCTTGAATAATACATCAGTTTGGCTAACACTAATATGCCGAAATGCTCGTTATATGCAAACCTTGAAATGTACCAAGAGCATCCTGCCAAATGAGACTGTTGACCTCTCTTCCCCTTCCTGTTCTCAATCCACTGAGGGTGTCTAACGCAAGCTTGATATCAAGTATATTGATAAATGCATTCATCCATCAATTGCCACCAAACAAAAAACACTTACAATTATTCCTTCCTTGAGAGTAAAACTAACGTAATCCTAGCCAACTCCTTGTTTGTTCCGTTACATCCACCCAAAATTATTCCAGCATCCATCTGTGCAAGTTGAGGCCCTAAATCTTATACTCTAAATCAATCACCATTTTCCATCCATCTTCTACAAAATCTGAAATGGTCCCTCATGCATTCTCTATTTTTTCTAATTAAGTTTGAATCATTGTTCAATATGTGACCTTTGAATAAAAAGAATCTATCCTCTAGCTTAAATCAACAATTAACTTGTAATCCCAATTTGTTTATATTTGCCAATACAGGGATGGAAGGTGAAATATAATTGGATCACCATTGCTAATAGAAAACATGATAAACAGAATGAAAAACAACTAGAGCACAATGCTAAAAAATATGAACCTGATTAGAACAGAAGAGAAAAGTAAAAGCAGGAACAGTACTATGACAAAAATGTATCCTTTGGGTCTTAATAGGCACAATAGTGAAAAAAATCAAAACTACTTAATAAAATCTACATAAACAAAAATGTATTGGAGAAACAGTACCATGACAGAGAAACAAACAAATCAAAGATACAGGGAGTATGTTTAATGCAAACGGACATGGCAAAAAATAAGCTGAACAATACAGAACAATATTTTTATTTAAACTATATCTAAGGAAACAGAATAAATTTAAAATACTTGTGCTAATAAACCATGGCATTGGAAAATAAAGCAATGTGAGATTTGTTGGAAATAAATGTTATTAACTGATAAGTTTACAAGGAAAGACAGATCAAAAATAAAAATGTAAGTACCTGGTCAGTGAGTGCAATGATGCATGCTGTCGAAGATCCCCTGGCTTTAGTTATTGAGTAGGCTTTATCAAGAACCCTTGCAGGATCGACACTGCCTTTTGGCTCTTCTTGAATCGCGTTTACTGAATTAGACATAAGTTCTCTGGCATACTGTCCTGCATCAACACCAAGATCAGCCCAACCACCAACACCATCAGCCACACCAATGACTTGCTCATTAACACAAATAAAATGAGCATCCTCTCCTCCAGTTTCCTCCTTTTTAGGGTGTGGTAGATAACAAGATCCAGAGAGAAGCTTTAAGAACTTGTCACCTAGAATTTTTCTGCAACAGAAATAGAAAATTATAAAAGTTGTAGTAGTAGTTTCATCAGCAAGTTAATGCAAAAATAGAGGCGAAATCACCACTGAAGACTTTCTTTAACGAGCTTCTTTAAGAGGTGAAAAAAAAGTATTAGAAAAGAACAGAAACTTAAAGAAAATTTGGAAGAATATCTTCCAACAAATGAATCAACAAATGATGATGGACAATCCAACTACTATTGGAAAAAAATAGAAGCAATTGTAAACTATCAAACAAGCATCACCTAGCACCCTGAATGATTATTGTTAGTGCTAGTCAATTAAGGTGGGACCAAACAAAGAGCTAACAGCACAGACAAGGATGGATTTGTGAACAGAAATTATTATCCAAGGTCTTAAATACCAGTTGCACTGGTTATTGCCACTATCAAAGCATATTGCTTGCTCCAACTGGTACTTATATATTTGTTATTCTTTTTCGATGATCCTGCACATTATAGATCAGTGTCACCTAACATACCAATACTCTACCAATCTGACAAGGTGGATTGGACTGAGATTTTTTTAATTTTGTATTATGTTGTGGTGAATTTATTATCATTCTAGTGAATCCTTTTTTTCCTAAAAGAATCACATTTGTTTTTTAAACCAGTTTTAAGACCTATAATCAAAGATATTGGTATGTGACCAACATGACGCTGGTACATGAGAGGGTCTAATAAACATAAGTGATAAGACAAGTCAGTATATCCTGCATAATCTGATCACAAGCTTTCATGAACTGTTACATCTATTGAAACTTTAGAGCACCAGAATCATAAATTATCATGTTTAACCATGTGATGAACCATTGGTTGGACTTTAGTGATCCGTACAACATATAATGACAGTAGGATGACAGGCATCAGTGACTAAAAAATGTGTTGTGCTGCAATAGAATAGCAATATGCAAATCATGAATTCTTAAATCGCAGCTAACCTAGTAAGCAGGCCAAGTAGTATGAAAATGAAAGGGGAAAATGTCCAGTAACATACTGTTCAGAGTTGAGATCAGGAGTCTGAAGCTGCTCCTCATGCATGGCTGCATCAAAGGATACATCAGGAGCCACCCCCGCAGAGTAAGGTGCCGTACATGATGTCCGATAATCTTGACTCCCCGGTTCCACCAAGGATTTCGATCTCCAATTCAACCCATATGCATTAGACCAGAAACACTTGTAGATCATATTAGTACCCCAAGGTTCCCGATTTTTCAAGCTCCCACTCGCTCTCCTGCAGTGGTCAAGGCCCTTGTAGCTATAACCAATATCGACCCGCATCACACCGCTCAGACCATTCCCAGATCTGGCGTTATCCTTCGCCAGGTGCCTGGCGAAGGAATCGGACCCTCGCAAGAAAGCACTGCTGGCGGACATTATGCTCCACCGAAACGGAAACCTCTGCGCCGGCTGCGAAAGCTGGTTATTGACGCTCCTAAGGAGCGTCCCGATGCCGGATTGAGTGGCACGACGGTCGCAGTCGCTGGAGGACGGCCTCGAGAGGAGATGGAAGCCGGAGCCGAGCGCGGAGAAGGGCTCGGAGAGGACAAAGCAGGTGTTCCCGAACAAGAAGCTCCGTCCGCGGCTACGCAGGAGTTCGGACGAGGTCTGCAACCCTTTGTGCTTCGGCAAGAAGGTCGATGGCATCTTCTATTACCCTCGCAAGATGGGAGAGCAGCACAACAGCACCGGAGATTTCATCACCGTCGGCTCTTTCTGGTCCAATTTTAATGGGGCGCGAATCGAATCAACCCTGACGAGGAAAATAAAGATTGCAGATGAACAGTATAAACAAAAAAACCGAATAGTAGAAAAATTAAATGAAAAATTCAAAACAAGAAGTTCAAGATTACCTGCTATCTTGACGACATCCTCCATCTCCCTCCTCCTCCTCCTCTCTCGTAGTCTATCTCCATCTATTTCGAATTGAAGGCGAGGAATGAAGGAAGGAAAGGAAAGGCGAGGAGAGGAGAGTTGGGTTTGGGATAATTTGAGGCGGAGGCGCAATGAAGACGGGTGGAGAAGCGACGAGAGGAGGGAGAGGGGACGGATAAAGCGAACGTATTATGTATGTCCCTCCTTCCGTTAACTATTTAGCGTCCGTCAAAAAAACCATAGCCGAGTCTACGGTCCTGATAAACGTGTCGCTTTTCTATCTCCAACGAGTCGTGCTTTAAACTCCTCATCTACATCGGCGTCTACCTACCCTGTGATTGGAGACAGAGGTGGGTCCCATCCTTTGCCCCTTATCTATTGATGATCACAGAGCTGGTACATCGGTGAGTAACTCTTGCTCAGGTTGGAAGTGTTGCTCATCGTGCGTCTCCAACTAGTTCGCCGCCACCCACCTTCCTCCACGGACGGACACAATAGTGGGCCCCGAAGCGGGTCCCAGCAGAGTTCCGTTTCTGTCTAATAAAACCCAGGTGAGAACGTGGGTCACGTTCAACATCTCGATAGCAATTATTGTACGTTTTTCTATAGGTTTACTTTTCCTACTAGAAAATATATAAATATGTGCTCTTAATTTTTTATTTTTATGTTAGTTTTATATTACATATATATATATATATATATTATTTATTAAACTCTCATTCTCCTTTCGATATGACCTCTTCCCTTCTACACGACCTTCTCTAATATAATTTAATTTATTTTAAATTTAAGATCATGAATTTAATTTTTAAATTTATGGATTTGAGTTAATCTTTGATAATTTAAAATATTAAAATCTAATTTAATAAGAGGAGTCTAATTAAGATCTAACCTGAGTTAGGTTGATTTGTCAAACCGAGTCCAGTCAGCCCTCGTGGTCATGTACAATCTAGTCTTTGTAGTTAGGTATAATCCAACTCATATTGTCATGAAAGACCTAACCCATGTGGCAACGTATGACCAAACTCATGTGGCTAGATATGACTCATATGATGTGGTCAAATATGGTCTGACTTATATGGTCAAGTACGACGCAATCAATATGGTCAGACACGATCTCAATTCATGTGTCTAGGTATGACCCAACCTGCAAGTCAAGTATGACCCAACTTGTGAGTAAAGCTTAACCTAGTTCACAATGTTAGGCCTACCCAACTATGTGATTAACATTAGACATATCGTCATTTCTCTATCAAACACATTGTACCTTAACCTAACATATTACTTGGGACAAGCACATGTTGTATGCATGACTTGTTCAAGACTCAAGAGGATTTGTTCGGTTTAGATTAGCGCTATACGACATAGTCTAATTTTCTCTCCCTTTACTAGCTTGAGCTTCTTAATCGATTGAATTAGATAGGCTTGATTGGATAAAGTTAGTTTAGGATGATTCCAAACTAACTTGACTAGTTAAAACATGCTTAATTTAATCAAAATAAATTAAATCTAAATTAAACTTATCTAGGATAATTCCAGATCGATTCTTATAAGGATTTGAGATTGGCTATGTTAAGTCCTAATTATTTAAGTCTAGTTCGAAGTCAATTAAGTTATTCCAATTAGGATTCTGATTGATTGAAGATTATTGAGAGATTGATATCTCATATTTGATTTGACGAACTTAAAAGTTTTATCTGAATGTATAATTTGAAAATAATTATTATTTTTATTTTATTTTTTTAAATTTATGATATTGATATATTTGTTACCATGTAATATATATATATGTGAATATGCTATTGGTTCATATTGGAAAAGCAACATATTAAAGGAGCTATAGCCTCATCACAGTGTGAAGCCATCGATGGATATAGTCTAGCAGATCAAACATCAATCATGGTCCCTCATAATATTTTATCATACTATTTCTTAGATGTATGTGTGAATGAATGGATGAATAAATGAATGATCATGATTATTTATGTATCACTGTTGAGTGTCGATAGGGTGATTCCCTATCTACGTGACGGTTAGATAGTTCATCTATCAATTGTTATGAAAAATGTGCCATCACTTGGGCTGATGAGGGATACCACTCAATCCACTATCGGGAGTATGATATAGGTTCTCTTCATCTATTATGGAAATGGATCTATCTCGTAGAATATGTCTCTCCATTCGTTGTTGGAAGAGTACATCATCGAGTGTGATATACGTTTTTATTATATGATTATTATGTATGTGTTGCATATAACTAATGCATTATTATTTTTATTATATAAGAATTATTATTATTATTTAATGTATGAGTTTTATAATGGATCGATATATTATTATTTCATATTAAATTATTTATATTTATATATATTATGAATATTGAAAGTTATTTTTATGATTTTTCAAAGATCTTACCGATATGTGTGATTGCTTTATCTTATATATTTTTTAAGTAATTTACTGTTTTATAATACGTGAAGTTTGGATGGAAGAAATTTGTTTGTCACTTGTGTTTCTACCAAGAAGATATGATCAATTTTTTAATTAATAAAATATTTATTAATATAAAGACATGAATTTAAATTTAGAATAAAAAAAAGAATATAAATAAGAATAATAAAATGATGATTTATTATTATTTTTTTATAAATCAGGGATGCGACAGAAATGGTAAAAGGCTAAGAGAATATGTGCTGATTATCTAATGTTACAAGTGCAGTCCAGTGGAGATCGACTAATAATACACGAGTTCTTCATCCTACTTTCCTGGGAATATTAGAGTGCAGAATGATTTCCTCACGAAGTGGGTAATCAGTCATAGACTTAACTGATGAATAGTTCCTTTTTCTTTCTAGATGTTCAAAAGTAGATCTACAGTGTGGCAGCAAAAAAGATGCTTAATTATGAGGACAATTGGCTTTACAGATTCCTCCATATTAAACTTCCCGTAGAAGTATGCTAATCGTTTTCGTAATACGAATGATTCGTTGCCTGGGAATTACGATTTCTTGTCACTAGTTTCTATATAAACACCTGTTGGTGAAGGCTGCATCAGTAGGAAGAAGTGTTAGTAGGCAATGGGTGCCGTGTCATCACGATGGAGAGAAGCTAAGGAGGATGCCAAAAACAAAGTTCCACACAAGGTGCAGTTCACCAGTGGGACGGCAGCAAACCCCTCCGTGGATGAGAGTCTCGAGGATCACATCTCCCCGGGCAGCTTCTTAAGCAACAACAGGAAGGTTAGCCATAGCGTCTGCCCTCCTCGTTGTGATTAACATGCATCTAATTTTGAGGAGAAATCAATTTCTTCTTTTATTGTTTGTTCTATTCCTGTCGAGTTTGGAGAGGAAGAAAAATATTCAGCTGATGCATTTCGCATGTGATGCAGAAGTATTGGGTGGATGAGAAAACTAGGGCAAACTGCTTCGCTTTGGTTGCTAGAGACCTATCGATTACTTGGGGTGATGACCCAAGATACTGGCAGTGGCTTCCGATGAAAGAAGCAGGGTAATGTTTTCCTCCCTCACTGTAATTTTCTTCCAAGCAAGACACCGAGAATGAACAGTTGTTCCTGTTGTTCGTCAGGGAAGTGGAGATCGAAGTGGCATCACTGAAACAGGTGTGTTGGCTGGAAATCCATGGAAAGCTTGAGATGTCGCATCTTACACCTGCGGTCACGTACGATATCTTCTTCGAAGTGATGATAAGCGAGGAAACTGCTTATGGCTGGGGAACACCGGTGAAACTGAGGGTGAAGTTCCCCGACGGAAGAGTTGAAGAGCACAAGGAGAGCCTGCTAGAGAAACCTAGAGGGCAGTGGATTGCTCTTACAGTGTGCAAGCTCAAGACACGCCCCGAACAAGCAGGAGAAATGGAGATCTCCTTGCTCGAGTGCGAAAGTGGACAGTGGAAGCGAGGCCTCATCGTTAAAGGTGTCATCGTTCGCCCCACGAACTCATTCGTCTGAGTTCTATTAGTATTCTGTATGATGAGTGAAGCGTGCATGAAATGTTATCATCTTCTGTTGTGACTTGCTGAACGTAGAAATTGATGACCCACAAAATATAAGAACAGGAAAGATAGAGAAGAATATTCTTCTCTCTCTTCTTGTGTTGAACGTAAAGCTCTAATCCTTCCCACCTACTAAATCGCAATCAATTTAAATTCGATGGGAGGATAAACTAAAAATATTGTTTTGTGCATTTTTAATAATATAAAAAAAATCTATATTATTATATTTGAAAGGAATATGTACGTAATAATTACGATATATTTCAAAAACCTGATTTTACGAACTATTATTATATTTATATATGTACATGGACTGATTCCCTAACAAAAATAACTTCATTTATCTAATGTGCTATCCATATATGTGTGGGCTCACAAACCTAAACTAAACGAAAGTTGTAGCAATATTATATCAATTAAATTATTAATGGACACGTATTATTCATTATTTTTATTTTGGATGATGACTAGTTTGGATGTCGCATTAGATAAAAATGTTCTTATGCCTACACATCGAGGAGGACTACTTGTGACCAAGAATGGATTCATAAGAAAAGAGTTATGTGTGGCCCACCCACCCTTTAACTTCTTCCCCCTCATGAGTTGAGCAAGAAATCTAACACAAAAGTTGTATTTTCGGAATATTACTTTGTCGGGGAGTCTAAAATGATTGAAGAATTTTGATATAGATGTTAAAGAATCCAAGAACTTATATTGCAGGAAACATGTAACCAGATGTATATAATTGAATATAGTAAACTGGTTTTTATGTTTATCCCTCGATTTAACTTTACTGTATATCCATATAAATACACAAAAAACCTACATGTATGTTCTTGTCGCCAATATTTATGTATTTTATGAGTCTCTTGTAATGGTAAGAATTTTAGGGATATTTCATGTGTTTAAATATTTAAAATTTGATTTTTTTTCTTCAATTTAAACTAGTAGTTGAGAATCATGCTTAGTATTTGTCATGATGATGATTATATTTAGACGAAAATTAATGACACAGATATATAGCCATGTAGCTTATTTTGTTTAACTCACATATTTTATAAAACCTAAAAACTTCGTATATATATTTATAAATCTATCCTTTGTTGTTATCAGTGTGAGTGTAATGGATTAGAGTATTTCATATTTTTAAGATGAATCTAGTATATTCGGAAGGATTACTTGGCAATGTCATCTTATAAATACTTTTATAATTTACTCTAAAAAAATAAAATCATACGGGTTCATTAAAAAATAGATAATTCCTTAAAAATTCTATTGATGATGATAAATGATGACTTAGACTGTGGCTAGAAAGAGAGTCTATAAGACATCAACTCTCATATTAGAAATAAATAGTGACTTACCAATTAATACTAGAATATGAGTTCACGAGTTTGTTTCTCTTATTGTGGGTATTAAGAAGTACTAATAATGACGAGTCACATGTGTTAGGTTTGTACTTTACTTATAGTTTTTATAAAGTTTATTAGAAAGAGGTTAATAAGATAGATATATGTGAAGGATATTCTACTTGTAGAGATATGTATATTAATATATCTATATTTGTGATATCAAATTTACAAAGACAAATATGTTATTTCCACATTTCGAAAGGATTGATGCGTAAATCATCACTATATCGAGTAAAACATCCAACAGTACAACCACGGAGAATGTGAAGACCTATCTTTTTCTTTTACCACTTGCACTTACCCGCGGACCAGATCTCAAGGACGGGCCCATGGGACCGATGCTGTTCCCAATAAAAGAAAGGTAAGTTTATCGGGTAGTCTCAAAAGTAAAAAAGACATTTCTTATTCGGTTCTCCTTCGGCTTGATAGCGAAGATAAAAACTGCCATTCGAAACCGAGAAGCCACAAAATTAAATGGCAGTGCTTCAGCACCCCAACAAAGAAACCCAAAAAGATACCTTAGTCCGAAAATAACCAAGGGGAGAGAATCCATCCACGATGAAGCACGTGTTCTGCGAGATCGATGGTCGTAATCGTAAGGGTATAATTATGGGTACGGTTCGTCGGTGCCTGATGCATTTCTAAAAAATAATGATACCAATAAAGCGTCAACCACCGAAAGCTGTGTTCGGTGTGCTGTTACTTCTGCTCTTTGTTTCATTTGTGCCATTTCTTTTCCTCCGTCCCTGCGCTCCTTTGCGTTGTCCCTCTCGCTTTCGCCTTCCCAAACCCTCCTACCCTTACCGTCTCTCCCTCGCTCTCAGGATCGTATTTTTCACCTTGTATTCGATCTCCGTTTTCGGTCGTTCCAAGGCTACTCACTTGGCATGGCTTCCGCTGCATTGCTGGCAGAGAACGCGGTTCTGTTGATCTCCCACTCTTCGCTGTAGCCCAGAAAAGCAGAGCGGAGAGAGAGGAGAGGAGAGAAGCGGGAAAGTTGGTGAAATTGGTTTGGTTTCATCGGACCACTGGGAGATTTTTCAGATGGCTCTCTGTTCCTTCTTCTGCTGTGGGAAGACATCCGATAGGTGCGTTGTCTTTTGATATGTTAGAGATTAGGCGCAACTTTGGATTGGATTTGGGTGAAGGTATATCGTCTTTGGTGCTTTTTTGGATGGTTTGATGACGAAAAGACTGCGGCTTTGGTATGTAGGAGGGATAAGTGGAAGAAGAATTCCTCAACTTGGAGGGTGTTCTCTTTAAAGGAGTTGCAGTCTGCCACCAACAACTTCAATTACGATAACAAGATCGGAGAAGGGGGATTCGGCAGTGTGTATTGGGGCCAGCTCTGGGACGGATCTCAGGTGATACGAGATCATGCCATCTCTGTTTCTTCATTGACTTCCTTTATTTGTTCGTTTAAATTTATCAGCCTTCAATATTAGATTACCGCTGCAAGCTGTTGTTGGAGTTGATAAGATGATCGATTCAGGATTTTGATGTTGTGTGAGTTTCAATTGTTAGAAGAATTGCGCTCGGAATAAAGTGACTTCTAATTGTTGAGAAATTCCAGGATTATGACTTCTATTTGGATCACAATCTTCGATATGGTTGTTAATCTTTCTAGTAGATAGTCTATTCTAAAGCAATGTGGGTCCTAAGTGGCTGTTGGTTCGTAGTTCTCAAGATATAGTGGAGTTGATCTCTAGTGATAGGAATGAACTAATTGAGAAATGCTTGATGATTGAGGTGTGACCCCTAAAATAATCTCTATACACTCGTTTGTTCTTCTTTATCACTCCTCAAGCAGCTTATTACTTACAATTGCTGAAGAAACTATCATGTCCCTTTTTTTCCCTTTTGGAGATCTATGGTCCAACCGAATTCTTCCTTTCATAAGAGCAACTAAGAGAATCTGGAATGACATATGCTCAAGTTGCTTATCATCACCCCACCAACATGAGGGAAAAGAAAGAAGAGGATACATAAATTATATTACAGATGAAATTTAAAATCACCTTTAACTGTAGATAGATTAATTAAAGCATTGCAATATCCCATGGAATAGGATATGACATTCATGCATTTGTGGTGAAGTATTTCTTTTCAATCTGATGGGATCACAAGCTCTCTACTGTAATCTCATTATATTGTAGACTGTAGATTCAATCAAAGATTACTTTTCTGGAACTAAGGATGGCTACAGTAGATTGAGATCTTACAACCAGTTGCATGTGAATTGGAGTCCAACTGGATCTTTAGATGTCATGAAGTTGGTAATCTTTTGATGTTATATATATATATTTCTTCTTTTTTTTTCTAATCAGTTGCTCATGTCTTTGTCTTCTCTGTGAGCCTCCCCTCCTTGTTCCAAAACCCAAAAAAAGAAAAAATCTAAAAGCATCCTGGTTTTTTCGTTGGCAGTACATAGAGCATGAAAATTTGAACAGTCGGTCTAGATGATACTTTAAGGCTCTTATTTCTTGTCACACAAGCTTTGAACTTTTTTCTGTAAAATTAATTTTTCATAGGATAGATATGCTACTTGATTATTATAATTTATAATATGATACATTGTAGTAAGCTAATAGAAACCAAATTTGCTAAAGAATGCAAAAATCTTATATGTTTGTGATACTTCAATAAATTTTCTTGTTACTGTAAGCGTGCTGTACTTGAATCTCTTTCTTGAGATTGACTACCTATTTCATGGCATATCCATATTTGGCACCTATTATAAATGCTAACCTTCTTATGATTTATATTTTCAAGGTCCATAACCATTAAGCGCTCTAGAATCATCTATTACCAACCAACATGAGGGTCTTCAGCCCATAGTAACTGAAGAGTCACATTTGCCCCCAAGGAATAGCTCCTGAAGCATGACTCCACAATCATAGCAGAATGACAAGTGATGAACTCTTTTCACTTCTTAGGAGATTTTGATCATGCCTTCACCAACCGGTGGTAAAGAAGTTATACGTTGGTTGAATGAGTGAATTAAATTGTTGGTTACATGTAGATAGACTAGATTTACTTTGAGACGACGTGTGCATATTTTGAAACAGGTTGTCAGCTTTGACCAAATATTATTCACCATGTTTCTCGAGTTGGTTCTTCTGTAAAATCTCTTCGCGGTAGTCCATTGGCTGCATAACAATGTCTTAAGTTTGATTTTCTTTTATTTTTGTTTATATATTTTATATAAAATACCAAATTTTGGGTTTTGCTTTTTTTCTTGCCAGATTGCAGTCAAAAGATTAAAAGTCTGGAGCAACAAGGCTGAACTGCAATTTGCTGTCGAGGTTGAGATTTTGGGCAAAGTGAGGCATAAGAACCTCTTAAGTTTGCGAGGATACTGTGCTGAAGGACAAGAGCGTCTTATAGTTTATGACTATCTGCCAAATCTCAGTCTAATCTCACATCTGCACGGACATAATTCAGCTGAGTGCCTTCTTGACTGGGACAGGAGAATGTCCATTGCCATAGGGTCAGCTGAGGGGATCGCGTAGGTCTACATGCTCATGAACACCACCTTCAGCATTATTTTACATGTTTCCTGTTACATACCTTGATCCGTTTTCTTGTTTGACAGCTACCTTCACCACCATGCAACACCTCGTATAATCCATAGGGACATAAAAGCAAGCAATGTTTTGCTAGATTCCAATTTCCAGGCACGAGTTGCTGATTTTGGCTTTGCCAAGTTCATCCCTGATGATGCAACTCATGTTACAACAAAGGTGAAAGGCACCCTTGGCTACCTTGCACCTGAGTATGCCATGTATGGAAAGGCCTCAGAGAGTTGTGATGTATATAGCTTTGGAATAGTCCTTCTTGAGCTTGCTAGTGGAAAGAAGCCTATAGAGAAGCCGAGCCCAACAGTGAAGCTACCAATTACCGAGTGGGCTCTACCTTTGGCTAGGGAGAGAAAGTTCAAGGAAATTGCAGATCTGAAGCTCAAAGGGAACTATGTAGAGGCAGAACTGAAGAGGATGGTGCTTGTTGCTCTCATATGTGCGCAGAGCATGCCCGAAAAGAGACCAACAATGCTGGAGGTAGTGGACTTGCTTAAAGGGGAGTCCAAAGAGAACCTATCTGATTTGGAGAACGATGAAATGTTCAGGCCTGAGCCAGCTGGGATTTCTCAAGTACTATCAGGTCCTAATGGTAGCTCAGATTTCATATCCGAAGAGGAGAATTCCGAAGCAAATGCAAATGAAATGGTCTCATAGAGGCAAAGCATATCATCTCGTAATACATGCGTGAACGAGTTACATGTCCAGATGGATCTTCGTCTTCTTCGGTTTGAGTGACGTATCTGCCTTCTTGTTTGAGAGTTTCCTGATTGTAAATGGAGTAATGCATTGAAGTTAATGTTTTGGTTGTCAGTGTTTTATGTTGGTTTTAAATTCTGAACTTATATTGTTTGCTCGAATACAAGGACATGATGATCTGAGTCAATATAATGCCAGTCGCATGGCACTTGCTCTTCTTTTTGTGCTGAGCAAGCTGTGTAAGAAGCATGATCTATATAATTAGGCAATATGCAGCATTTTCTCTCCCCTCCTCCCCCCTGCATATGGCTTTGGTTCTTCAAATGAAAGTATTATCATGCAACAGGGCATTTTGAGCCACTGGCCAACGTGTGAATGAAAACTTTTAAGCATTCGTGAAGAATTTGACTGAGTTTGAATGGCTTCTTCAGAAACACAACAATAGTTTCAGGTTCGGTTCAACGAAGAACGAGAGACTTTCTTTAAATTTCTTCTAGATGTACAGGGATTCTTCAAGTTGTGCCCGTTCCATGGCTAATGATTCTTCGAAGGAAAAAGCATCACATTCTGCAGAGCACCAAATCCTTTGCTAAAGTAAAAGAAAAGGAATGGCTTTATGTTCTTTTCCGACGACCCCATCTTGGACAAGGTCAAGGAAAGAATATGGACATGGTATGCAAAGAAGGGCATGAGGAGTCGCAGTTGTTTGGGAGACTGAGCAGTGGTCTTCTGACATCAACATAACATATATTACACATCAAATTAACTCCTCAAGTTGACTGCACTTTCTATTTGACGCCTTCAAATAAAATCATCTACATGTTCACTTGATTTGATGAGTTGGTCGTCGCAACAGCATCAGCTATTGTCCACATTCGACCATGTCACGGTCACATATAAACTTCAAACGCGAGAGAGAGAGAGAGAGAGAGAGAGAGAGAGAGAGAGAGAGAGAGAGAGACATTAATTGTGTTGACTCCCCTGGCCCGCGTGTGCTAGATATTTTAGGATGGAAAGAACCTTCTCTTGCCCTGTTTTGAGCAGTCTCCTAGTCTTGCTAGGTCATGACATCAAAGATGGGAGAGAGTGGGTAGATGAATTAGAGACAGATTAAGCAGCTTTTTCTATGAATTAGATGGACTTCAGCTTTCTAATGTCCATGTTGAAAAGTATTGGAAGAAGCAGTTGGCAGGGGCTCTCACAAGAACTTGCTGATCAAAATTGGACTTTTAAGCTCCTCAACCACAAAATCTCAACAATTACACTAGTCATGAGTGTCCAAGAACAGCAGCTGTGAGTCATATCACATCTGCACCATGATTCCTAACATGAAAATAACAGAAAAAGCAAAAGCTCATCATAGTTTCTGAAGAAGAAGAAGAAGAAGAAGCCGCAGCAGCGACATATTTCTTCTTCTTGAAATGATTAAAACAGGTTGTTTATAACTTGAGAGCAATGGTCAGCACAAGGAAAAAAGAGAAGGAAAGAAAGGAGAAGAAGAAGAAGAAGAAGAAGAAGAAGAAGAAGAAGAAGAAGAAGAAGAAGAAGAAGAAGAAGAAGAAGAAGAAGAAGAAGAAGAAGAGGAAAGAAGTGGACATGGGTTAGCTTCTATGGATATACACCCTTTAAGTTCATATAGCAGCACAAGGGAGCTGATCGACACAAAGGATCAAAAGAGCTTCCCACCTTTCGTCTTCATCATCTTCTTGAATTCATCGAAGCTCACCTTGCCATCGCCATCCTTGTCCACCCTCCTTATCATGTCTCTGCAGTCCTCCAGCCTCGCCCCTTGCTTCAGCCCTAGCGAGGTCAGCACCGTGGCCAACTCCTCCGCTGCTATCACCCCATCTCTGTTACCATCGAAGACGTCGAAGGCCTCTTTCAAAGCCGTCTCTTCTTCCTCCTCTTCGCCACCATCTCCGCCGCTTGGTCCTTGACCTCTCCCAAGCGCAGCGTACAGCTCGCGGAACTCCTCGAGGTCTATGAGGCAATCTCCATTGGTATCGACTCTTTCCAACATACGCATCGCCTCATTGCCCGTGACCGCGAGGCCCAACCTCCTGAGCGACTCCTCCAGCTCCTTTACGGTGATGAAGCCATCGCCATCCTTGTCGAAGGTCGAGAATATGCTCTGGAGCTCGATGTTGTCGTCGTCGTTTCCCTTTTCCTCCTTGTAACATCTTTCCACTGGCTTTGGCGGTGAGGAAGCTGCCGGAAGAAGTGAGCAAAGCCATGGTATTAGCTTCGAACGGGGGAGGAAGCAGTAGTAGTTGATGATGCCGCAGGTGAAGAGAAATATGGCGAATAATAGGAGGATTTCCATCGCCTCTCACTGTGAAGAAGAAGAAGAAGAAGAAGAAGAAGAAGAAGAAGGGGAAGAGTGGCGAAGCGATCGAAGAGGAAGAAGAATAAGCGACGGCGTTAATATCTCCACTTTAACGAATCATACGCGTGGTTGGAAGCACCGAATCCACGAAACCGCGTGAAACCATGGTGACGGCCCATCCATCGCCTGGACCCACGGTTCGGATCCGCTGTAAAACGCGTGCAGCACAAGCAAAGAACCGTTCAATCCTCTTCAAGATTCGTGCACTCAAACCCAAAAAATAATTGTAGGTGCAATGGTCCCATCATTTAAACTACGGCAAATAAACTCCAAGTAGCTACTCTTCAAGAAACCGCGTGAAACCATAATAACCGCCCCATCCAGTGCCTCGGGCCACAGTTCGGATCCGCCGTACAACGTGTGCAATACCGAGAAGCCACTGTTCGATCCTCTTCAAGATTCGTGCATATCCGACTTGGGTGGCACAGTGACGTGGAAGGCCCAGGTCGAGCCTTGAGGCCTCATATATCACATTGTCCGAGGAGACTTCTCACCGTTGTGGTTTAGGCGATGCATATGCTGCTAATGTACAATAGAAGTAGTATTGGAATACTTAACATATTAAATATCATTAGAAAAGATTTAATATCTTATTCCATTTTTTGAAATTATCATTGACTCTAAAAGGGGTTTTGCAATTTTTAGATGGCTCGCTAAGACGAGCGATCTCTAATATCAAATTAATTAGAATTATTATCTTATACTAAATTTTATAATCCTTCACTCTCCCTATCCATTATTAGAATTGGGACAAGGAATATTAATCATGTATTTTTCACCAAATCCTATTAGAATAGGATTACATAATTAAATAGAAAAAATAAGTGTAGGTGCAATGGTCCCATCATTTAAACTAGGGCAAATAAACTCCAATATGATTTTTCAGATATTTTTTCACAAAAATATAGTGGCTTACAAATATCAATTCGGATGCTTAAGTGAGTTTCTCAATAATAAGTTGACTTTTATATTATTTATCATGATTTGACCTTAATTGACTTATTATCTTATGAAGTCAAAAACGATTTTTCGACGAGTGTTAGGTATAAATTTATATTCAATCCAAGATCTATGGTTACAATAACTTGATCTTATTTGGATTTGCTACAATTTTGTGGAAGGCTCTGAAATCTTTCTAAAGATTAGATATAGGGGTTTTTTTCCTCATGTTATTTTTGATGTCCTCATTTCCACTTGAATACCCTTTGCACACTTGTAGAATCTCTGTGAAGGGACTCTTATGAGCCTTGTGTTCTCCATATGATCTGTAAAAAAAGTAGATATAAATATATATTATCATTGATCAAGATGGAGCTCAAACCAATTTGGTTGATGAATTAATTTGTATCAAAACTATGATAGTAGAGAGAATCAAGTCTGGATGAGAAGAGTGTACTAAGTTACACATCAACTGGCTTTGAGAGAGAGAGAGAGAGAGAGAGTAATCTGAAAAATAAGTTCTTCAGTTAGTGCCCTTTTATCAAAGTTCTAAATCAGATAAGAAAAGAAACTACAAATCAGTTAGTGCTCCTTTGTTCAATCAAATCATTTTTCTATCACTTATTTTTGGGGTAATGAATCATCCATTATGCTATCCTTATCAAAATTGGCATGCCTATTATTGAATAGAAATCACAAAAATGCAAAACAAAAGATACTTAGAGAGCTGATTGACAACCTTGTTTAATGCATTCCACCATGCCTAAATATTTAAGGAAATGCAAATAGCCCTATCCTTATGCATCAAATTACTTCTAGATTGTGTGTGTGTGTGTGTGTCTATTGCTATTGGAATTTCTAGATATCCACCTAAAATCTAGAACATCCAGGAACTCCATTCCAGAACTTTCTAATGTCATGAGATATTATTCCAATCCGGCCAGTAAATCCACGGATCTACACAATCTATTACACAAGTCTTCGACTAGAATATAAGGCATTGATTGAGACAAGGCGATCAATATAAATTCCAAGTCTCCAGCTAACACAAACATTGTTTACCATTTGTTCGGGAGCCATGCTTTTGACTCGATCCTTCCAGCCTCTGCATATATTCCCACAGCTTTCCTGAACTGTTGTCTTATGCTGGAGTTCGCCATCCACCCACCACCCTCTGCAACTCCAACAGTTCAAGAAAGCTGTGGAAAGAGATGAAGAGGCTCGTTTCTGCTCTTCCACTCCGAAGACGAAGGAAGGATCACGCTAGAGAGAGAGAGAGAGAGAGAGAGAGATCGCCAGGTTCGACTTCTGCCTTCTTGTCATTTGCTTTTATAGCACCCAAAAAGTTAGCAGCTTCATTATTATCATGGTGTGTTGCAGTACCTCTGATGAAAGTTAAATCCTCATTTCTGCTCCAACCTCTTCTGCTTCTCGACACCGGTAACCCTTTCGCAGTCTCTTGGCCACCAACGTATTTTTCACATCAACGAGAAAGGATATACCATGCTGTAGCCATAGCAAACTCTAGTTTCACCGCAGGCTCCTCACTGGCATCCCATGAACATGGAATGGTGAAACCGTAGGACACGATGACAACGTCCGCTTTGGCTTCACTTTAATTGCAGTACACCGAGGAGAGAATGGGTAACTACGACAGTGATAATGTCGATCCAAGATACACCGATGCTCATCATTTCCATAACTCTACAAAGATTCTGCAATTTAGGGGTTGGATTTCGGAGAGATCTGATGTCCGGAGGAACTTTCATTTTACGGATTATAGAGTTGAGATCTGTGTACGTATACATGGCAATGGTTTTGGGAGAAACCTCAAACGAGAGGACTCTTTTTCGCTTTACCACGCCATGACCGCAGGGGAACAACCTACTTTCCCATACGTTGCTGGAGAAGATACTGTGTTGTGAGCCACTACACATATATAGGACAACGAGGGTTCCCATGATCGTGAGGAGTCACGTACTATTCTACAGAAGAGCAGTATGGCCTGCAGGGATTGATAGGATCCAAGCTTTGTGTCTTCGGATGATATATAGTACCCGAACTCAGTCCCCATATACATACATACCGTGCTAACTTTCTCCTCCGCACAAGGGGAGCACGATGCGCTCGCATGCTGCACGCACTGTTACCATGTAACTCGTCGGGCCGATGAACACGCAGCCACCGTAGAGATGAAATCTAGAAATGGCAACAATAATGGATCCACCGACTGTGCCGCCCACCATATATGTGCAGCGAGAACAGCCTGTTGCAAGGTCCCATGACTGCGACCCATCCCCCGCAGAGTTAATACCTTTCGTGCACTCACTACTGCTGCTATTTGATTAAGCTCGGTGCTGCTTTACTCTGATGGAAGAAGAGGAACTGCGAGACAGGTTGTCGTGGGGTAGGGTTTGGTGGTGCATGGAGCAATGTGAGACTGAGCTCGGAGATGGAATCAATCTTCTGGTACCACCGGTGAATCAGCCCCAGAGGCATCTTTGCGTTGGCCGGCTCCACCGTCACATGATGGCTTGTCGATCCATCGTTGTAGTCTTTCGGCACGCCTACTGTTGGCTCATATGTTCCCGTATGGCCTCGTGGCTCCACGATAAGGCTGGCTTGTAGTTACTCTTCCTTCAGCTGGCGCGCGGAACAACTCCTTCGAACGCGATTCCTGGATTATGCCGGTGGTGGCGGTGAGAGGACTGTCTCTTCTTCGTCGTCGTCACGCAAAGCAAAACGCCATTCTCGCTACGGGTGGGACGGGGACTCGCAACGAGGAGTCGCCATCCATCGTGCACTGTTCTTACTACGCGTAAAACTAGCTGTAGAGTGAACCCAAGATCTGGGAGTAAATCGAGATGGTGTTTCGACTCAAAAGCATTAATCCCCAGAGAACACCAACCACCAGAATCGTAGCTTGTAGATAAGAAAGGTGCATGATCACCTTGGCCTGGCTTGCCTCTATAGTCCGGAACATTGTTGTAATGATGAGAAGATCCGTACTACGTTTCTGTAAAGATGATCCGCTGCGCGTCAAACCCCATTTACCTCGTATTACCAACAAAGTGAAGTACTCGGAGCATTCATCCCTCTCACAACAAAGCGAAGTAGGGTTGCTTTGTTTAATGGATCCACCGCTGAAGATTCCCGTTTAGGTTATTGAAGAAGCTCACTGGCCTTTTTGTTTTGTCTGTTCATATATGTTCTACCTGGGAGGAACAAGTGTACAAATTCATCATGATGCAGCGGAAATCAGTAAAGATACAACACGGTTTGGTGGTATACATCATCATGGCAAAAAAAACACAGTTCCCAGACGATCTTTTCTGCTTCATCTTGGCAACTCAGTTTCTGACAGCGCTCTTCTTTAGGATTAGGAGGAATCACGTTCGATCGCAGGCTCCCCTGTCTCCATTAGTTTTCCTACCGCATGATGCATTCAAGATTTTTCATATATGATGTTTTCCTCGAAGAATCAACACACTCTTGTATAGAAATATTCTCTTACCTTCGTATTCCCTTCCTCTGACGGAGGCTGAGAAATTTTGTTTCGACAAGAAATGATGTCTCCTCTGTTTTTCTTGGCTCTAATACCTATTCTCAGGCGACAATAGCCATTGCATGGCTGCTACAGTTCTCGACAATAGCCATTCCATGTGAAACTAACTCCAAGTTCATGGCTGACATCCTCATCACTGGAAAATATTCACAATTTCTACAGTGTTATTTCTCCTTTGTTCTACAGTGATAGGAACACTATTTCCTAATGAGAATGAGCTTAAAATCACATCCTTCCATGTTATATCCATAATACTATGCTTTGAGTCATCCCTTTTCTGTGAGCATTAAGCTCAGCCATGAAATCATTGTTCAAGAAAGCTTTCATTCTTGTACTACTGAATACAAGATGAAGGAAACAAATAGCTCTAGATGTGCAAGAATGATTAGGGTAGATACTTCCTTCCTGATCACCACATTCAATTCCCTAAGAAACATTCCTTACCAGGGAAGCATTTGTAAGTTTCTTTACAGTTAGGATTGTTCCCAAGGCATGTAGGGCATTGGTCGTGGAGAAACTTTATGAACCTTGTATGTGACAGTTAATGATTGGTACAATGTTTGTCCTTTTTTTTTGCCTTCACCAAAACCTAATCATCACCAAGCCATCATCACATGTAAAATTTTTCTACCACTTGGATTGTAAAGAGATAAGGAAACAATTAGGACCCTCAAATAATTCAGACATCTTTGCCTTCTTCTCTTATTCTTCTGACACTCTCCAAACTACATCATTTTGGATCTCTCTCATGTTTTTTCTGCAAAGCATGCAAAGAACAGAGGAGGCTTCTGATAGACCAGTGATGACATGCATGCAAAGTGGTCACCACCCCAAAGGTTGGCCTCTCACCATACCCACACTCTCTCTCTCTCCCTCCCTTTTGTTGTTAGCTCTTTCCAATGACAGCTTTTACAGCAGCAAAAATGAACATAAATCGCACGGAGGTTATATGTATTGTTGTCACTCATTCCAGACTAGAAAGCTTTGCTACTTCTTGTATAGCCATGAGATCGGAGAGAAACGGAGTCGCTGCCTTCCAAGTCCGTGCCATTCCCTTCCACAGCTTTCTTGAACTTCTCCTGTATAACCCCCCAACACAGAGGTGGGAGGAGGAAGCGAAGAAGAGGGTCAAGAAATCTGTGGGAAGGGATGACAATTCAGGGCTTCTTTCAATGCGGAAAGAAGACAATTTACATTCCTCCTTCGCTTAGGGATGAATACAGATTGAATTCATCGATTCCTTGTCGAAAATTTCAGCGTCAGTTAGTCAGTTTCTCTCCTTATATTTTAGTAAGACCTGCTCACAGTTGCTCCTCTTACATTTCTATTGCCAATTGCATATATCTACCATCTTGAATCTGCTACCAAAGCGTCTTGATTTGTCTTTCGATGTACTAAAAGATGCTTCTTTTCAGCAGTTTTCATTCTCGACGATGGTTCTCCGAATGGCCAAAGAAAAAGTGAACGGCATAATTAAGTCCTTCAAAGTATTCAGATTTGCCAAAATCTTTGGTATTATAGGCACTTAAGTCCGATATTTCTTTAGCAGTTCGACCAAAGAACACAGTCGATGAAAAATCGATAATTCATGCTTGATATTTCGGCCTGTGATCCACATGAGAGCTTGTCTTGCTACTGAGAGTTCTTCAGTCCAGCATGGAAAAGATCTGGTAAATACTATCGAGCAGCTCATTCATGATGAGCAAGATCTACCACTGGAAGAAGAAAACTGCAAGTTCATCGAGCGACAATGGAGAAAGCTGTACTGAGTTTTCTTCTCACGTACAGCATGTCTGCTTTCACCATTCCTCTGTGAACAGCATTGCAGCCTGGACTTCACAAGCAGATCAGGATGCAGTTTCTGAAAGGCCGGCGTTTGTGGATCGAGCAATTCCATGTCCTCTCGGTTTAACTTCACTCGAAGCAGAGGAAGACTGCAGCCCTTTTCTGATACCCATTTCTCCCTGCTAATCCAATTCCTGGTTCCACTTCCTGCTGGTAATCTACAGGAACATGTAGAAAGGACATTGCAGCAGAAGAATTCTCCTGCAGAAAATTTCCATTCTGTTGTCTTCGAACACACTCTTCTTATATAAGCGCTACAAGTGATATCAGCTACACTAACCAAAGCATCAATTAGCATGGTTGACAAGTTCATTGAGTTCATCACATGTAAATGTCGGCATGGATTCATCTTGTTGTATTTTGGTAAGCCGAGTACAAGTTGGTGAGAGGCAACCCTTCACTCAGCTTCTGAATTCAGGATGAAGATTCATGTCTTCGGACATCATGAAGAGCTTTAATTAGAATTGGTGTGTACAGTCAATCTAAATAGTTCTATGTTGATGATAACTCGAGATAATTGATCTATGGTGAACCTTTGGAAACAACTCATTCACTGCTATCGATCGAACACATACATCTTTGTCTCATCTTCCTTATCTCATCTCCGAGGCATACAAGTTCAGAAACATACCTTGTCACTGCAACGCATCATATTTTCCTTGAATCATATGCTGCACTGTCGCAAGATGAGCATCGAAAGCTAATCAGAAAAGCCATTGTTTCAAACATGGATCATCGTCTATGCACATCAAATCCACAGGAAACAGCGTACGATTTGGTTCCTGCCAGGGTTGGTGGCACATCAGATCGAGCAAAGCCCAACCACTGGCGTGGGAGGAGGTGACCGAATCCACTAATCGGAGGCTTTGTTTATTAGTCCCCAAGCAACAGCGTGATTAGATTAAAAAGGATTTGTGGTCAGGTCGATGTCTCCCTTCGGCCCACCGTCGCCGTCTCATCCGGCTGTCTTGTTGGGGCGCATCACCACCTCCTCTCCGACCCATAGCACTTTCCCTCTTAGTGTTACGTTCCCCGTTAATGGTGGGCGTGGAACGCTGGGCTCTGACACCGTCTGACTCCCGTTGTGCCCCAACTTTCTTCTTTATTCATTATATGTACTGCACAAGTGATTTGGAGTCGGGATTGGTTGCTCGAGTCGATCGTAATTCTTCTTCTGTAATCTCAGGTTTGATCTAATGCTTCTGATCCTGTGAAATGATGATAGGTTAGGGTTCAGTCATGGCTTATATTCTTCTCGGGATTGAGTTCTCAGTCTGCACCCAACAGTACTCCTCTCTTCATCTATAAATAGCCATATCTTCTCCTCCCTCACTCAATGCTAACAGCGTCTCTTCTTCTTAGCTTGTGCCCTCCTCCTCCTCTCTCTCTCTCATGGAAGCTGTTTACGTATGATCCTATTTGTAGTCTTCCACAGCTTTCTTGAACTGCATCTGTTCTTCTCACACTGGGAAATTGCGGTTCAATAAAGCTGTGGGAAACTACAGGTGGAGATCAAATAGCTGAATTCTGCGTGCCTCTCCGCAACCTTTCTTCTTCTTCACTGAACATGTCTCACAGGTAGGTGTTGGTGCTTTATAGGTTGCTCTATGATTCAACGGCATCATGGCAGAAAACATATGACAATCGATTTAGTAGATCTAACATGAGAAGATCAGTCGTAACTCAATGATAGAGCTTAAAACTCCACCAGTTGCATTCCACATTCCAATTTCGGTTCATAACTATTCAGATACACCCACATCTTCTTCTTCTTCTTCTTCAACCTACCAAAGACAGTCATGGAATGACTTGTACCGATTTTGTTCCCTCATCATGTGTTGCTTGTTTATACTCTTTCCTTCCATATTTGCTGTAAAAGTCTTGATCTATTTTCATTCATCTTGATGATAGCTACTGGTTCTGTAAGATGGAATGAATTTTTGTAGAAGACCTCAGGCATCTTATGCACACCAAAACACCATCAGCTAATTGTTCCTTTCCTTGTTTTTTTGGTATACATTCAGTTATATGTATAGGTAATATTTCAAAGGATGCATATAATGATTTCCTTTTCTTTCTCAATCCACTCTCATCCTGGTTTATACAATCACTACTGCTCAGCATGTTCTACATAAAATGATGTATAATTGGAAGAAGATATCATAATAAAGAGGTGTATCCCAGCATGATGTGTATCTCTATAAAGTTGTACAAACTAAAAGGACATGATTCATTAACCTTTCTAATCCGATCCGGCTGTCATTCTACTTCAGGAGATCCGTGTATTTATGGATAGATGCATTTTGGAGGGCGGCTTAGACTTGACTATTTTGGTTGCTTGTGATGCTTAGAGGCACTGGTTGTACTCGCTTCTTGTACTCATCATTCTACGTTGATATTGCGTCATCGATGATCTCTATCTGAGCGATCATTCTACCAAATTTTATATGCTTCTAAATACATAAAAACATAGAAGGAAAGGAGAACTGCCTTCTTTGTTCTAAGGTTTACGACGGACGAGCTTCATGTTCTTCTGCGACATACTCTCGAAGCATGCATGATTTGTATCATTACATTCGTACAGCAGGGGAAAGAAACGAGTGAGAAGATAATGACATACTTGTGATGTGAAGAACAAATGCAAAATTTGAATCATTAGCTATCGACCACAATGAATTCCCATCTTCCCCTCAGTCGTCCAATTTCCCCACCAATGGATCTTAATTTGCCTACACTTCGACCACTACATTGTGAACTCTCTGATCACCCTTGGGCATGGCTTCTAAATGAAGAGCCAGGAAACCAGAAGAAGAATCATAAGCGAACTCTACATCCACAGAACCCAGCGAACATCTCCTCGGCCTAATGGAAGAGTATGCTCCAAATCTACCGCATCCCTTGACTTCCATGCATATTATCGCAAGAGCATCGGGTCCCCTGTTTGCCGGCGGCGGCGGCGGGGCCTCGTTCGACTCGCTGCCGCCGAATCCTGAACCGGACTCCAACATGCTGGCTGCACTCAGAACATGGTATGTGAGGCCTTCTACTGCTGCTCCAGCATTGAACATGTCCGCCAGGCCTATCGGCGCAAATCTGATACCGGGTGCCAGATCCTGCATCACAAGCACAGTGATTGATGAGAGAGGATGAAACGATCCTTGGTTTTCAGAAAGACAAAAAAAGCGCCTGGCTGTGGGAAATGAAGCTGGCAGACCTTGATGGGGGAGACTGTGAAGATCTCATGCTCCAAAACCTTCAAGGAGACGGGCATGGCAGCTCTGAATGGGAGGAGGACAAGCTCTCCGTCTCTGTGGCGGAAGGCAACGCAGTCACCTTTCCAGTCTCGGTCGGTTGCAGCCTCGGAGACGAGATGCACGTCACTTCCTCTCACGGCGCAGGTCAGAGCCTCCGATGTTGTTTGGTGGAACATGTTCTTCTTCTCCGTGGAGCTCCACGCTGCACCTTGGCAATTGAAGACCCCAAGAACTCCGGTGTACTTGTTCATGTTCCATATCTTGAGCAAGCTAGAACAGAAGTAGAGCATAGCATTAATATGTATATGTATGATCACCTCCGTGAATCATGAAGGGATCACCGGTGCTCACCTCACACCATCACGAGCAGGATCAGAGAAGAGGCAATCACGCGTAGGACGACCGGGCAATCGAGCGCGAAGAATGGATCCATCGGGCAACACCAATTTCTTCAGCAACTCAAAGTTGTGCTTTCCGGGGGCATCACTACACGACCAAAAGATCGAACTCCAATTAGATGAACAACGCAAGCAATTTACTCCTACCAACAATCGGGTTCTCGATAACTCACCTTACGTATATCGGTCCTCCACTAATCGCTCGAGCTGATGCATGGTACTCTGCTGCCGGATGCAGAGAGTGGAACATGTCCCAATCAGGGAGCATGATCTCACCGAGGAAGATGCTGTTGTACGCAACTGAGGCGATGTGGATGGTGTGCGACACCGAATCCCTCGGGTAGAAATCATCCGACGCCCGCACCACCGCCGTCTGCTTCGAGCTGGATTCGTTCAAGCAGCAGCAGCACCAACGAAGTATATGTTAGCACCATGTTCTTACCCTGCTATCTGAAATCGAGAGGGAGGAGCACAGACCAGTAGAGAGCATCGGTGTTGTGGCTCATGCAAGCGATGCAGCCATTGTCCGGGAAATTCTTGGCGATCGATGCATCGAGAGCCCGGTGGTACTGTCGTGTCAGCTCCACCCTCCCACCGTGTCCGGCACCGAGGGTCTCCAAGATGCACTGCACGTCGACCTTGACCCCGTCGATGCCGGCGGCCGCCAAGTAGCTATGGAGCTCGTTGTAGAACTTGTATACGCTCTTGGGGTGCACCAGGCCCAGCCCCTGCATCGTGAGCACGTCCGTCTTCATCCCCGGCTCGTTCTCCACCACTCCCGGAGACACCTTGGGGTACTGCATCTTGGAATTGTAGTCCTCCATCCCCTCGACCCCCGGCCGCACTCCGCCCCAGTACCCAGTGATCGCGTGCCAGACGTAGACATACTTGAGCTCGTACTTGTCCTTCGCTGTTTGCACGATTGTCTTGATCCCGGCGGCGGGATCCTCCTTGCTCTGGAACTTGCCGTTCTCCTTGATTCCGGTCAGCCGTAGCAAAGGACTCGGCTTCTCTGGCTCTTCTGCGGATTGATCGGAGCCGACGGACTGCCATCCGTCATCGATGATGACGAATCGCGGCGGGGTGCCGCCGGCAGTGAGGCTTCTGAGCCCGGCTTCGACGCCCTCCTGCGTGACGTCCTGGTAGAAGGCGTCCCACGTGCACCAGCCGAAGTAGTCCACGACGCCCGGGAGCTTCTTAGCGCTGCGGTGGCGGAAGGACTTGAGACGGGACTTGACGGCGTCGATGGCGCATGATATGGCTGCAAAGGGGTCGGAGCTCGCGGCGCCGACGAACAGGACGTGGGAGAAGGAGGCGGACTTGGTGTCGTCGTCGCCGCTCTCAAGGCACAGTTCCAGCTCGTCGCGGGAGTTACCCTGGAGGCAGGCCCGGAAGGGGCCTTCGACTAGCGGGAGGAAGACGGTGTAGACAATCTCATCGCTGCTGCTGCTGCTGCTGCCGCTGCCATCCATCGCCGTAAGCTGAGATCCATCCTTGGATTCCAGGAGGAGGAATTGGGTCTCATGGGGGATGTCCCTCCCCTGATCGCCCATCTTCTGAGACATCCACCACAGCTTGAAGCGGAAGCTCGCCAAGAATCGAACATCCCTGCAACGATTCAAGATCCAAAAGACTCAACCAAATAATGCGCTAAGCAACATAGCCTTCTCTGCAATCGATAACAGAGGATCCACGGCTAACCTCAGCGTGCCAAGAGACACGACATGACGACATGACGGCTCAGAGAACTGAGCGCCGAGGAAGATGCCGTCGACGGGGCCGGAGCTGACGGCAGAGCTAGAGATCACGTTATCAGGAACGCCGGAGAGGACGGTACGGTCTTTGATGACCAGTTTCCTATCAGAAACCCGGACCGTTTTGGTGATCGTCATCTCTTTGGGCTCTCCGACAAGCGATCCCGACTCAGATGCTGCCTAACCACAAATCATCGGTACAAAAGGCATCGAAAAAAGATGAAACGAGAATGGGTATCCGAGAGATCAAATCGATACCTTGGAACAAAAGGTGGTGAAGGGAGTTGTGACAGGAGAAGACAATCTAGGAGACACTGCAACAGATCTGGAAGGAAAGAACGAGATGAATTGAGAGAAGGAAGGCGGTTTTATAGGGAAGGGAGGAGAAGGGAGGCGGGCATAAATAGCACTGCCCCTCATTCTAATTGCAAGGGGTCGACAGATCTGGTGGTGATATGCTCGATGCAGCACGGGCAACCTCTGTCGACCTGTCCAGTTGCAGATGGGCACGCAGCGGCACCCAAGTAGGGAAGAGAAAGGAAGGGTGAGGGATGAACCTCGAGACCACGCTGCAGCGGATGCGATTGTGGATGAGAACAACACGTCGGATCCAACGAAGCGGGTTGTCAACAAAGAGAAGGTGAATGGGAGACGAGTTGACGGGACGCGTCATGGGACGGAGGATGGGGCGGGCTAGATTTCGCGTCGTGTGACAGATGACGGCGGTGTTGGATTCGCGTTGGATCCACGTGAATCTGGTGGGTTACTGGGTAGATTGTGACGGTGCTGCTCCCGCTCCCGATACGTTTCGCTACGGCACGACTCTTGGCGTGTTTTGATGGTGTGGTATGGGTTCCGTTTGAGCCGTGTTCTCGTTATGTGATATTTTAATGCAATTTATCGGAAAAAGAACTCTATTTTTTCGTTCTGGATTTTGCTCCTTTTTATTTGGTGTAGTATTTTGATCGATTCCTGACCTTTGATATTGTAGATTAATCAACTAAAATTAATAAAAATATTTAGAAACACTGATATATCAATAAGGAAACCAAATTTGTTGATTTTGATATATATTAGAGTAATATACTTATATTCCACCACTTCAATCTGCCCAATCCAATTTCAAAGAGACACCAGAGAAAAAACAGGCCAAGATAGGTTTTGAACCCATCTTCGAACTTTGTGGAATGAGAATTTGAATTCGTCTTTTAGCATTAAGTAGGTGTAAGATTTTGAACTTTTAATTTTTGATAAGTAAATCTAAAACACTATCATGAGATATCTTTTATATATTAAAGCCCGTCCAATGTTAATTCAATACATAGTAACTCCAATGTGGCTTCGAGATAACTATGAGTTAGAAGTATCGAGCTTTCGAGACGTCACCTGTACTAAGACCGATGTTGGGGGAAATTTCCTGACCCAATTCCTCCGATGTTTAAGTTAGTTACTAAGATCTTTTTTAGGTATGGATTTTTCTCAAAAAAAAAAAAAAAGAGTCATCCCATAATAGTATTGGATTTTTCTCAAAAAAAGAGTCATCCTAGAGATCTTTTTGATCTACTCACGGAATGTTGGATGATTGATAATGTCTTATTATCATATAGCGATTCTGTCATCTTAGTTGTGTATTTGGTCCTTAGACTTAAGACACCAAAGATGTCTTGTATGAGTACTTCACTCTTTGATACCAGACTTATAGGTCTGAAAGTTTCAGATCTAATACGTCTAGTCATCGGGAGTGACAGCTAACCTTACAAGGGCTATTGAGTATCGATATAGGATCATTCGCTTTCGATATCATGAGAGAAATATCTCATATATTCTTGTTGAAACAAATCCCTAGCCATGATCATTTGAATTAAGAGAGAAAAAGTTTTCCGAAAGAATCCGATTAAAGCGAAACTTGAGTAGAAACTATATGGGCCTGACAACACCATACCCAGTATATAATCTCTGAGATATTAGATGGATGAGGGACTATAGATACACTATAATCGAGGACAGATAGGTCCAAAGGATTGGATTCCCTTATATCGTCTAAGGATTGTAAAGTAGTGGCATAGTACGTCCGCAATCGATAAATCGAGTAAACTATTATTGAGATAATAATTCACTAAACTAGAATGAGTACTAACGAGTATTATTCACAGCTAGCTCGATATTGGACCTAGAGGGTCACGCATATATAGTACATGTTGCGACGAGTAGATGTTCAGATATGAGATATTCGTTGGAGCTCTTATCTTATTGGATATCAAATAAACATCTGAATTAGTGGATCAGATAGATAAAATCCAATAAGAGCTAATAAGATATTATTGAGTGGTTTGGATAGTTGGTTGGAGATATAATACCCAATATGACATGATCCATTCTGGTTATTCTTTTTGGCTACCACCTCCTATTCTCCTTTCTCTCTCTACTTCTTAACTTGCAGCCCCTATTTGGAGCATGTGGACAGCAAGAAAGGGTAGCTACTTTTTTATTATGTGATGTGCGTAGCGAGGAGGATTCTATAGTGATTTGAGGAGCATATTTGCAGCCCCTATCATGTGGATCACCACTAGAGAGGAGGATAGTTAATCTCTTTCATTCTCTCCCATAAATCTACAGGAATTTAGGGATATACGATCTCCCTAGGTAATACAATCTCCCTCATACGTGTAGTTTTTTCGTTTTGTGAGTTTTTGTATACCAATCTTTGCACGACAATAAAACCTTATTTTATGTTCTTCCACTACGTATATGTTGTCGCCTTAGATTTTTCAACAATAGGTCCATCGATAAAGATATTGATTTACCTCTCTACCGACCCTTGAGATTGGGGCAAGGGTCCCCGATGCCTCCGAACAAACCTCTTGAGGTGTCCTCGATAAATGAGTTTTTCGATTTGCTTTTTGAAATCATGATAGTCCTCGATGTCATAGCCATAATTATGGTGGAAGCAACATTACTTAGATTTATTCCTTATCTCTAGATGTGTCTTTATCAATTGATGAATTTTCAAGAGTCCTTTTTTCTTTATCTATAAAAAGATTTTGGTTCTAATCATGTTCAAAGGAGTCGACTCATCTTGGGTGAGATAGCTTAGATCGATCATTTCTTCTATGTTGTGGTGACCTCGAGGTTGGGGCCAATGGTAGTCACTAATGTATCGGCTTTTTGTGTTTTCTCGTACTTACTCGAGATCATTACTTCCGCGGCAATGTATTAATTAACCTTTTGGAGCATCTTGAACATCGTCACTGATAGCCTCTCCACCAATGACCAGAAAAAGTAAGAGAGCTTGAGCCTCATCATGAAGGTCTGTATTACAAGCAACATATGAACTTCTTGCACGTCTCAAATCTTGTTAATGAATCGAGCGATGAAGTCAGAGAGTGTTTCTTCCTCCCCTTGCTTGAGTCCAATAAGTATCACTACCAATGGCCTCTTAACGTTGTCGAGAAGACATGACACATCTAGGCTTCTGTGGTGCTATATAGTAACATCTATGTGTGAAAGACGATAATGTGCTTTATCGGATCGGTACTATCATCAAAGACATCCAGCAAAGAGAGATAGAAAGTTTATTGAGAATGACTCCTCTTAGATGTTTTGAGTAAATAAGGACCTACCCAAGATGGGATTGTCTGACCTTTTCTCTCAGGATTGTTGGACGAAAGATTAGCATCCTAAAGAGTTTGTAATGGAGTGTTGAAATAATATATTTTTTTTTTCTTTTTAAAACAAAGAAAAAAAGTATATCATATCGTAGGGTTGAAAGGCTTCACGTGAGCCACGTTGGAAAGCGATTGGCTTCTTCTCTGGAAACGATGAAAGTGAAGGAGGATCTTTTAGGAGGCGGACGAGACATCAAGCAAGCACGTAAAAGAATACAAGGGAACAGTTGGCCGTTAGCGATGGATAAACTTGTTATTATTTTTAATATCTTTGACCGAATCAAACACATCGACATAGACTGATCTTATCGGCAAATAATGGGCCACCTCAATAATTATTATTTAAACGTACTAATTTTTGTAACGTAGAGACATTGTTCCCCTATTTCCTTTCTCAATAGTTTTATATTTTTTTATTTTTTTAAAAATAAAAAAATCTATTACTTAGACATCAACTTGACACAGAAGTCATATCACTTATAACACTAATCAATGAAATAATTTGTAACAAAAGTCTTTTACTCTATTTCCTAAAATAATTTTTAACTATAGCATCCTCCACTAATTTCTAAGGTTACGAAATTTCGAAATTTTAAAAGGCCCTCCCAAGTGACCTTTTCATTTCAAGACATTCTTGAAAACATAAAAAAATATTCACACACATTTATTTCAAGAAATTTATTCCCTCACGAGAAATGTTTTATATTAGACAACACTCATTCTCATCGGTTCACTGTATTTGATTCCCATATCCAAGCTAAATTGTTCTATTAGACAACGACCCCTGCATAAAGCATCGTCGGCTCTACCATCTCAACTTCAATAATCTCAATCTTAAGAAAATGTCCAATTTCACCATGGTGAAAGAATTATCCAACATCAATCAACAAAAACCGTTTTAAAAAGCTTGTGATAACCATTTCTTGGTTCAGATACTAGTTTGAAATAAGAAACCATGAGAAAGTTGGCAGGTAGGGAAGAGAGGAAGACAGGAAGAAACTGTTCATCTGATTTCTCTTGCTAGCTCAAGCAGGAAATGATATCAGATTGATAAAAACAGACATCACCAATAATAGACAATATCATTTTAATTACAGATCTTTCCAAAAGGTAGTCACATCAAATATGTCAACAGACGAACTGAAACCAATATAATGCACGCACACTCAATAGATATGTTGGGTTCACAACTTGTAACTACCATAGGGAAAAAAAAAGAAAAAAAAAACTCATTCTACCTGATACAAGATGGCAAAGCGATGCCATGGCAGACAAATGCAAGCACCACATATATTATGATCAGAATAAGTAGAATCAGTGCAACCCTGCATCACAAATATTAAGTCAGAAGATGATCTTATAATAAAGCCTAAAAACTGAATGCTTCGTAAAAGAACATAGGAAAAGGCAGTAATATTTAAAAATGCAATAAGGCTGTAGATGGCTAAGTTGTGCAGTTGAGTGAATGCCTATAACAGAAAGTATTGTCCACAGGTATTGGAGTAGTGTGCAATGAACAACTACAAAATTGTAGAACAGAATAAACTTCACAGTGCTACAACTCGATCCTAATGTTACACCAAAACTCAATTTAAGCTGTTTAAATCTATGATGTGTTATAGAAACATAAGGGCGTTTCTGATGAGAATATTCTCATCACCACTTTGGATTGCTCCATGTGCCCCTGTTGAGGAGAGCATAGGATGACGATTTACTTCTAGCTTGAAAGCATGGATCTCAGGATGTGATCTTGAACAAAAAGTTGTAGATTAGAGCATATTAGGCTTTAGCAAGCAGTTAACTAATGTTAGATATAAAAGGTTCTGCTTATAATTCATAAGAAATATTTTAAGCTCCGGGTATTATGGCTACGGAATTATAAGATTATAAAGAGGGTAAAGACAAGACAACAACATTTTAAATACCAGTCTGATACCAGTTTCAACTTGTTGAACAGGTACAATACTGAGATACTGAGGTATGTGTACTGCCTAGTATCATTTGAAAAAGAATACCAAAAAAGTAAATAAGAGGTAAACCAAGCGAGACTAATAGAAAAAATGCCAAAGTCAAAAAAGTAATAAAATAAATGCATGGAAAATAAAAAGTCAGTACTTCAAAATTTTATGGGAAAATTTCATACGTGAGTTTAACATTTCTCCACCAAACAGTATTCCTAAAACGACGAGCTTGTTTCCTAAAGCGAATAGTGTTTCCTTGCATGTTTGTAGTTTTGTCAACCAGCAACTCCAATCGCTCTCCTCTTTCTAGTACTTTGTCAATATTCTCTATCATGACATCGCGCACCTGGTATTTATACAGCCATCAGAATTAGTTATCAATTGGTCAAGAAGTTGAAAGTTAGAAATTGGTTAGATGCTGCTAAGATAGAAAGTGACTAGTAGACACTGCTAATATTTCAGATAAAAGAAGACCCAGACTGCAAAAACAGTCAACATGGTTCCATACAACGAGAGAGTACAAAATTATAGTGGACAATTAGCCAAATGAAAAGTATCACATCAATTGAAAGCAATGACGTAATGTAGCATGACGGATCAATGGAAGTCATCAGCCAGTTTGGTGCATTATGTATACTGAAGCCTGTAAAATCACATGCCAAGGTACATTGTTCCATTAGATGTTTGATGTTGGATAAAGGTCACTGGAATACATACTGAAGTGACATGTACCAAACATGGATGAATGGGCTACTACATGATTCCTACTATGCATGATGAATTGACATGAATCTAATAGACTGATGGGCACTATAGTATTAAGACAAACTGTGGATCCTATTCCGAATTCTGAAAATGTTGGATGTCACATAAAGGTCTAAGCAAAATTCTCATATTATATATATATATATATATATATATATATGTATTATATACACACACATACAGATGTCTATATGTATGTATGAATATTAACACATCCATTTATATGCATTTATAAATTTGTATGTGTGTATATAGTATGATGTTCACCAAATTGAGCTTTCAATCACACTGCATTAATACTGAAGCAGAGGCACCAACCTGTATCTCGACTCCATAAAAATAATCCACAGTCGCCAATAAGATATGAGCAAAAATTGCTGTGTTTCAAACTCTCCAGATGATATATCAAATAGACAAAATCAAACTTGCATAATGAAAGAAAATATGTAAATGATTGCAAATACATGTACAGTTTTGATCAAATAATGGTTTTTTGTGAAAAACAAGAAATTCAGTGTTCAGGATGTCAATGAAACAAGTTAATCTGGCTCGAAAAGTGTTATTTAACTAATGCAAGCATGAAGAAAATTCTTAAACATCATAATTTGATTAATTTCAGATACCTGACTCATTTCACCCTGGATGCGATTCATCCTATCTGCATTAGGATCATTTGAATAGTAGTCCATCTGTTGACTTAACACCCGAGAAAACTCATCATTCATTGCATAAGCAGGGGCAGTGTGACAAGCATGACGATATGTCCTCACAAATCTTCCATGAATATCCTCAAGAAATGCAAAAGGAATTCTTCCTGTAAAAGTCATTCAACAAGTCAAAAATGCCATGTCATGAAAAATGTCTGTAAAATGCAACTTAATTCAAAAGCAACAATGTGCGAACAAAAAAGAAAATTTTCATGTAAGCCGCTACAGAAATAAAAATTTTCATGTTCCCCACTCAACATGTTTAAATATCATATACCTTCTAAATTGCTGGAATTGGCACATTTTGACAGTTTAAAAATAAATATGCAATAATATCACTAGTTAAGACTTTAGGGAACACCATAACAATGGTCCACTCTGAAGGAAACAATCAGGAGTTTGCTTCATAAAACTTGCTGATGAAAAATATGCAGCATTCCTATAATTTTCCATACAACCAATAGGCTTTAGTGGCTTGCTGACAGAAAAATCTTGCATCTTTTGCCTCCAAGGATGCTTGTTCATCACTGGTTGTGCATATAATTGCATATATGCCTAAACAACTCTTAAGAATTACTTCTCCAACAAGCTCAATATGTAAGGTTACTCAACACGAAGATAATCCACATAAAATAGAACTCAAGACTGGCATTCAAGAATATGGTTTAAATTACAAGTTGAATCAGTTTGTACTGACTGACATTTACCAATTCGGCCAAGCACTCATAACAGACCATACATCATGGTACAGATACACCGCTCATTTTAAATTTTAATATTTTATTCAACGACAACTGAGTGATATATGAATCAGTATACTGCCAACATCCCATTACCATACTGTCTTAACAAGTTGTCAAAAATAGAATATAACATATATTTAAAACCTTGTTCAAGAGAAAATCACCTATAGTGCGGATAACTACTCCTCAAGTGCCACAGATAAATTTACCATTAAAATAATGAATAGAAAGGTTTGTGGCTTAGTCTCTAGCATAGTGACAATATGCCCCATAAAGATAAGTAGGAACTGAACTAAGACAAGTTGAAATGAAATTGATATTTAGCTCATTATGAACCTAGTCTCAGATGTTTATCTCATGCAAGTTCAAATCAACAAAAATAATAACTTCAAAATCATCTTAGAAACATGTCACAATGTCAACATCCCCAAAAGTCAAATCATATATGCTAAAACATCAGCTATGCAAATTTACAAGTAACAAAAGACTTTGGTTGCCAACAAAACTGCAAAAAGAACAACAATTACAATCCATAGTGACCCATCTATGTGGGTTTGGCTACATGATCTTCTTCCACCAACAAATTCTGTTTCGGGCAATCACTAGTCAGAAAATTCTGAGATGGAGCCCTGATTGCGCTAAATATTCTGGTATCAAAAAGATATAAAGATATCAATTAGTCATCAGCTACGCATATACTTTGCCACTGTTGAGCTTTGAACTTTGCTAAGGTTATTGTCACTAGTAGGTCACTCCCAAGCAAAACCTCCTAGCCAACCCTGTGCTCTTCAAGGCATCGTGTTGACCTCACACAGAACCAATAAACCCAAAATAATTTAGTTTGAACTACTAGAGCACCACAGTTTTGGAGTCAAAAACCCATAATTCCATGCAACCAAGAATGGGTACTCCTAAAATTCTTACAATATAGATACTCACAATGAAAGAAGGAAAATACAGCCTTCATCTTGGGTACATATTGCAGAGTGAATATTAATGCCTTTAGCCATCTTTGTTTAACTTAAAAGTCAATTATAAAACAGACTATCTATAATATGAAATATAATTACATATCATTGCTCATTTTTGCACTAGAATGCAAAAAATATATTGTCCTCACCCATAAAATAAGTATCAGGCAATATAATATATTATCTAAAGCATAATTTTGTCTAAAGAAATAGTAGACATACATCCCCCCTATAACTATGAATCTATAACTTAATTTTTTCACTTCATGAAAATCAGCCAATGGTATCATAAAAACATTATATCAATCGATACTGAAGATGGTTGTTGGACTTGAGAGTAGCATTCTGTTAGAACTTCAACAAATCTATGAGTACAAGGCATCATGGTAGATATGTGTGGAAACGCCCAAAAGTATCAGACATATCTAAAGGGATTATGTTGAAGCAGCAACAAATGTAGGACTTCTTTGTATCATCAAATTTATAGAAGTGGTCCAGTGATGGTTCCATTTTGTTAGAAAATCCAAATCATTATCAGTATTTAACTGATTCAGAAATTAGTTGCAAGATTGATGATTAATTGTTAAACAAGTTTAATATATTTCTTCACATGGGAAGCAAGAAAGAGACTTGTGCTGACCAATTATAGTATGATGAAAAAAAAGATAAAATTTCGATCTCTTGTGTGTGCTTGAGTTTCAGTCCTACACTCATGATCTGTATTTAGATGTTAATTGGCCAAAGATGTCGAGACCACTTTTCTAACAAATACGACAACAGAAGATCACCTACGGGGACCGGGTAGCTTTTATGGAAATAGGAAACAGTTTCTTTCTTGTTTCAGATTGCTCCCTTGGGCGATTAAACCTAATCCAAGATTTGTAATCTTCGAATGTTTTGATATTGTTTCATCAAGTTAATTAACGACGAGATTTTGAACATGGGAGGCCTGATCAAGAAGATCGAGTTCTTTTCCGATTTTATTTGGGTTTCCAAGAAAAAACCTTAAACATGATCAAGATCAATCCACAAACATCCACCGGCGTAGATTTCGATGAAAAAAGAGGGCATATCATGGATAGAAGAAATCGGAAGGGTAGAAGGAGGGGGGACTCACTGCCGGCGGTGTCGTCGGCGACGCAGAGGACCGTGATGCCGTCGGTGCGCTTTACGTGGAAGATGTAGCGGTCCTGGGAGTACGAAACGTGGGTATCGGTGGCACCGGGTATGCGCTCCAGTACCTGCCGCGCCACGGCGCTCGCGTTCGTGGTGGCCCCGCTGAACTCCGCCAACACCACCGATCCCCGCGCCACCAGAGCGTAGAGGATCGCCATCTCCTTGTCTCCTCTCCTCCTCTTTCTCCCTCTGTGTAATTAATTTCACCTAATAATCTCAAGAGTTGACGAGGGGAAAAAAAGATGGAAAGGAAGAGGGCGAGGAAACGAGAAGGAAAGAGGAAATAGGAACGGAGATGGAAACCACCGGGGCGACGTCACGGTGGGGTGGGCTCCTTGACGGGGATTTACAACCTGTACGTCTCAAAGCGCACACAATCAACTTCTAGCTGTGACGGGAGACATGGGGTCCATCCGGATCATGCATACCCTTCGTTGTCGAGGAGGTACTTTTGGGTCCTTGCTGTGGGCCGCGAAATTATACTCGTGATTTTGGTAAATCATTAATCACAATCGAACGAGAATGGCGCTGCGGCATCAGCGGACGGTCGAGATGATAAAGCGGCCTAAACGCATCAATTCCCGTGCTTGATGACTTGTACCCGTTGCTGCCACTGCGTCATAATGTTACAGCCAAGCCGGCCAAGAACTCGTTTTAGACCGCCAAGCCGGCCAAGAACTCGTTTTAGACCGCCACCCGTCCCGCTCCGGTTCGTTAGAATCGACGAATCTACGATGGAACGGTCGGACCATAAATTAGAGCTTATGATTGGCTAGATCGTGCCCGGCCCAGTAGCTGAGTGCTTGGACCATCGACTCACTCCGGTTCAATCACCATCTTGCATATTTGCACATAGTAACCAAAACATATTACAGACCTCATCTTTCTTGATCCACTGAGCAAGCGAAAATTAACAGCAGCAGCAAAACCGGCATTAGGAAGAAAAAGAGGAAGATCTTGATTCAGCCGGAAACCGCCAAATCTCTCACACCAGCTTTATGTTGAGCCTCCTCAGCCACACCGAGTGCAGGATCATATGGAACACATCAAACCTCTTCGCTGGTTGGTTCAACACGAAGTGGCGCTTCACTGCCTTCACCCCCTCCCTCAGCCTACTCAGCTCCGCCATCGATACGCCTTCCAGGACCTGCTTCAGCCTCGGAATGTCCTCCACCGCGACCGACACAGAGAACGACTCCCACCTCAGCACATCGCTGAACGGCAGCACGTAGCTCTTCGATATGATCACCGGCACGCACTCGGCGTAGATGGCCTCCACCACCCTGGGGCTCGCCACCTCGTACCCGCTCGGGCAGAGGCAGAAGCGGGACCTGAGCATGAAGGAGTAGTAGTCGAGGCCGTGGGGGAGGTACTCGTGAACTGGGAGGCCGGCGTCGCGGCCCTTCCAGTGGCGGAGGAGGAGGTGGCGGATGGGGCCGTGAAGGCCGCCGGCGAAGAATGCGAGGTAGGGGCGGGAAGCGAGGCCGGGGAGCCGCGGGGACAGGAGCTGGCGGGGGACGTGTCCGGTGTATAGGTTGATCTCCGGGATGCTGACGTCCTTCCGTGGATCGAAGCCTTCGGAGATGTTGGCGTTGCAAAGGGCTCGGATGGAGTTCTCGTAGAGGTTAGGATTGGATCTTGATGCATGAGGACCCTAATTCACATTGGAAAACCTTCTCATATTATTATTATCAAGTATATTTCACAAAATAATATATACATAATAATTAACTGTATTATGCACACAAGTGACCACTTTATTAGTTCTCCTAATCGTTTCCTAAATGTCACATGATGTTCATGTCCTTATAGCCTTTAATGTCTTTTCATAAATCTATTTAAATTCCATTATATATTTATATAAAATTAATACGCTTGGTTAATTCCCTGCTTCGGCCGTCGAACTTGGTAGATACCTTATCTCCCTGGGGCTTCCAAGACTCTTGGGTGACGCTCAAGGGATCTTACCCCTCGAAGAAGAAGAGAAGAAGTTGAGAGCTAAAACGCATGCGTACGTACCCAGTCATGGCAGGAGAGCATGAAGTGATCGGCCCCGGCGGAGCGATTCCAGAAGGGATGCTTCGACGCGATGACGTCGACGTAGTCGGCGACGAATCGTTTGAACTTGGTCTGGTCGTACGGAGACGGACGGTGGATGAAGTGGACCATGTTGGTGACGCTGAAGGGGAGGAAGAACGCATGAGCTCGTGCCGGATCCCATGTCCTTAGCCTTCGTCTGCCGCCGGAGTCCGGGCGGGTGATCTCCATTTCCTCGATGAACCTCCCCTCGGTGGTGTAGATGTTCTTGCATGGCCCCTCGTGCACCAGCGGCGGCTCCCCCTCTTCGTAGACATACACTCTGAACCTCCTCTCCATCTCCGTGTAGCTCCTGCAAGCAAACCAAAGGAGAATTCACAGATCAAAATGATGTCCACTCCGGTGAGCATAAGCAGGTAATGATGGGGGAGGGACAAGATCATTCTATCTACGTAAAGCAGAAGCGTTTTCACCGCGCGTGGGAAGGGCATTACTTATCACCGTACTGTTCTCTTTTGGGAAAACAAAAGGCTTTCTTATCGCTATAAAGAAGGATCAATTTCGTTAGAAAAGAGAAAAGGGACGATTTACAAGTGTGGTAGTAACATATTATCTTGGTCTTGTTTCGTTCCATCATGACAAGTCCCATTTAGTTGTGGAGGCGCGTCAAAGGAAAGCCCTACAATTGCCAGGGAAACAGTGTGGGAATTCCAGGAGGGATTAGGTGAGTTGGAGACATACCGGAAGAATGCTGTGGGGTTCCGGTAGATGGTAGATAGTAGAGGCACGTCTTCCCCGTGAGCAGGAACCGAGGAGGCGTTTGCTCGTCGGGAGGCAGCTCTTCTGATCGCCACCCGTGCCATGGATAGTTCCTCTTCCACCGTGCCATCATCGCCATCGCTCTTTTTCTTCTTCTTGTTCTTCTGCTTCTGAATTCCGGCCCGCAAATCGTATCAGAGACCATGGTAAATGACAACAATGATTCGAGAACTACTCACCTGACGGTGAGTTCCTTCAGAATGAACGGTATGATCGTCGAGAAGACTGGCATTAGAGGCTAGGCTTTGCGAAGATCTAGCGATCGGCGTGGCCGGCGGCGAAAGGAGCATAGAGTCGGCGAGGCGTAGCAGCTCGACAGTGGCAGCCGAGGCTGAGGGGGCAGGGATACTGATCGGACTCGAACAGTGGTTGAAGGCAAAGAGGAGGAGAATGACAGCGGAGGAGACGAGGGTGACGAGGAGGGCATGGCTCCAGTAGCCATGGCCGCGGCATTCCATCCCTCGACTGAGAGTGCCAGAAAGAACGCGGAAAGGGTTCTGTGAGGAATGAAGCAGGGGAGGACGAAGAATAAGTAAGGCTTTAGGTGAGGAAGATTCACTGGTTGCTGATTCTTTGCTTGCAGGAATATGGAGATTCCTAGCCTCCTCCATGAAGAGAAGAAGTGGGAGGCCAACACGGGCCTCTGTGTTTTGTGACGCACTGTTGTCCCTTAAGCATATGCTCTGCTCGTTGCTCCCTTCGTAGTGTTGAGTAAATTACACGAGCTAAGGTTAGAGTAGGACACAAGTAATGATGGGGTAGGATGAGCTTCCAGAATGCAACACCATGAAAAGTAAAACCATAGAGTGTAACGCGTTTTGGTTGTGTTTTTAATCAAACAATTATATATTAATTCATTGTTTCAAGATAGCTTTTTTCCATTAAATCATTTCAACCGAGACAAAGAAATATGTATAGGGAGAGATGAGAGTAAGATTTTATACGACTACAAATGCTGTCATACTTCTCAAAAATGATGTTATCCTGACGAGCGTGTTCGGAGGAATCATATGGGTTGATTCAAGCAGAGGGTACCAGAATTCTTATTTACTACTCTTTCTTGTGCTGCAAAGGAAGCTTCAACAAGAAGATATATTTGAAAGCACTGGAATCATTCATGTTCCAGAGCGTGTGATCTGTCATTCTGCGGAGGATGATGGAGAACATTTGTTCTTCAGCTGCCTCTTGGAGATGATGGAGAACATCTCGACCTGAGTAACAAATATTCTTCGAATGTCTAGCAGGTAAAACTTAGATGCGCTGTTTTTACTTTTTTTTTATTTTTATAGAGGACTCTTCCTAAGTCGAGGGATCCTATAAGATGATAAAACACATTCGACACTTAAGTCAGAGTTTAAGAGAATCTACTTAGTTTGTTATAAAGTTCTTATAAGCAAATCGTACTCGGTTGGTGTCGGCCCGATCTTTACGGGACGACGCTGTACTTGATCGATGTCATCCCGAATTTTACGGAGACGACGTCTTGCTTGGACGACACCGCCCCAATCTTTGCGGGGCAACATCATGCTTTGAACAGTGTCATCCCGATCTTTGTGGGGCGGCATCGTACTCGAGGGGCGTAGTACTGACATGATCCGCTATGTTAACCTTAATGCTTAATGCTGATATGACTTGTGAGAAGTTTTTAGAGTACAGGTTACCAAATTGTGCCAGAAACAAATCCAGCTCGCTCATTTTCGTGTTCGGAGGAATCATATGGGTTGATTCAAGCAGAGGGTACCAGAATTCTTATTTACTACTCTTTCTTGTGCTGCAAAGGAAGCTTCAACAAGAAGATATATTTGAAAGCACTGGAATCATTCATGTTCCAGAGCGTGTGATCTGTCATTCTGCGGAGGATGATGGAGAACATTTGTTCTTCAGCTGCCTCTTGGAGATGATGTAGAACATCTCGACCTGAGTAACAAATATTCTTCGAATGTCTCGCAGTTAAAACTTAGATGCGATGTTCAAGTTGATTGCTCCACTTTTTTTTTTTTTTTTTTTAGAGGCCCCTTCCTAAGTTTATAAGATGATAAGACACATTCTGACACTTAAGTCAGAGTTTAAGAGAATTTACTTAGTTTGTTACAAAATTCTTAGAAACAAATCGTACTCAGTTGGTGCCGTTTCGATCTTTACGGGGAGGCACTATACTTGGTCGACGCCATCTCGATCTTTACGGAGACGACGTCGTGCTCGGACAGCACCGTCCCGCGGGACAACATCGTGCTCAAACAGTGTCATCCCGATCTTTGTGGGGCGGTGTCGTACTCTAGAGGCGTAGTACCAACATGATCCGTTATGTTGACCTTGATGTTGATAGAAGTTTTTAGAGAACTGATTACCAAATTGTGCCCTCCGAGAAACAAATCCAGCTCGCTCATTTACCTGAATCACTCGATGACAGAGATTTGACTTCAACAAAAGTTTAGCTGCGTTGCTACGAAGTTAGACAGACACTGAGAACATCTTTACAAATATACTGACAGTCTAGAAATGTAGACTTGGATATGAGTTGCACGCACACCAATTAGAACAAGAACAGAGAATCTGAACAGGGTTTGCACGGGAAAATGAAGCCGCTTTCAAGGCCAAAGAATGTCAACAGTAGCTGTACGGTGAGCAGATGGTGTAGACTGGGAGGCATTTCACACTGGTTGCAGAAATAATGGAGTCAGGGAATCAGATATCTGTGACAAACGCCCTTGCTGTTCAGCCAGCTCATGGATGTCCCTTACGATGTCGAACACTGCATCGGGTTGTGCCAGTTTCAGGGCATTTTGCGACATTTTCTTCAGCTCCTCTGATTCGGGGCCGAACCACCGGGCAACAAGGCTTGCTGTTTGCTTGGAGCTTCTGGAGAATACTCCGGCCCCGTTGTCGACAACGTAAGGAACATTGCCAACCTCCTACGAGGAAGAAAGGTACTGTTGTAATGCTGCACTTGATGATTACCACAGAGAAAAGGCTTAAAAAAGCTTTAAATTCGACAACTTCATGCGGAAACAAACCTGTCCAGGAATGAAATCATTTAGAATAATTGGAAGTCCCCTTATCAAAGCCTCAGCGATCGTACCAGGTCCAGCCTAACGAGAACATAGAGCAATCTCAAAAAGAATCAGCACTGCAACGAAACTAAGAAAAGAATCATACCTTTGTTATGATGCAATCACATGCTCCCATCCATTTCTCCATTTGGGTTACGAATCCCTTTATCTGTCAATCACCAATGAATTCTTAGTGGACATCCTGCAAAATCAAAGATCATGAACCTGTAATGGTAGATCACTTGGATCTTTAACAAGTTCAGCACCTTCACAGGTATCTTCCACTGAATGGCTCGTAGGGTAGAGCTTAAAGTTTGGTTACGGCCACAAATGACGACGAGTTGCCCAATCGGTTTGCCAAGCTCCTTGTCAAGCAGTGATTCACCGAGGGCTTTGGCAGTCTTCTTAACTGGACCCATTCCCTCACCTCCTCCCACGAGCAAGACCGCAGGAAGTTGAGGATCCATCTCCAGCTCTTTCCTCAGTTCATCCTGTAAGGTGATATAGGCATCTATACTTCCACTCCAGAAGAAAACTCAGTCGGTGCACGATTAACTCAGACAAACCTTGACCAAGACTGCACGACAGAAGGAAGGTCTGATGGGCAAACCGAAGACACGGATCCGTGAAGGCTCTAGGCCATCCGCTGAAGCCCTCTTTGCTACTTCCTCCGATGGGCAATAGCATCTGTTAACACCGGTGTGGAACCTGAAACAGCTACGGTTCTTCCATTAATTAAAGGTCGTGTACAGAGATGGCAGCATGAGCTTGGTTAATGTGGTTGAACGCACCATGTCGGGTGGCAGGTGTTGAGGTCCGTGATGACAGTCGCAAAAATAACTCTTTTCTGAAGGTTCTGCCATTTCAGCACCCACAAAGGAATGTGCTGCATGAGAGGATGGACGCTGATGATGATATCAAGCTTGTACTTCTTCAGACCGGCCTCCATCTTCCTTCACTCGTAGATAATGCATGGATTAGAATGTGTCCGTAGTTGTTTCTTCGTCATTAGCATTGATGGAGAGCACATACTGCATGGGAACAGTCCTTACTTGGCGTGGAAGGCAGCGATGGCAGCAAGATAGAAGTTATGAACCCATCGAGGAGAGGTGCTGTGAAAGGCCACCTTCCACAATTGCACATGCTTCACCATGAACTTGTAGGACCTCTCCATATCGTTCAGCGGCCATCCCGCATGCTCCGTAAACAAATCTTTCACAAACACCTGCATATGAAAGGGAGAAACATACATCACATTGTACGTGCCCTTATTCATCAATGAGTTGTTCGAGAAGAGGCATCGCAAGAAGAGGTAATCAGACGAGAAATCGAGATTAGCAAGAAAATATTCAAATTAGAACACAGCAAGCATTAGGTCTGAGATCTTTGATAACAACCTGTACACTAAACCGATCGCTTAGCACGAAGGACGACGAGGAAAGGGGAGAAATCAATGACGGAGGCCTACCCTGTACTCATCCCCGAACTCGATACGAAAGGCATCACGGATGGCCTCCGCAGAAGCCCGGTGACCGCCGCCGGTGTCGCTCATTAGGATAAGCACGTTCTTGGTCCGTTCGGCCCCGATCTGGGCCAGCTCCAAGCTGCCCTCCTCCTCCTCCTCCTCCTCCTCCCAGAACCCGATGTCGCCGTCGTCCCCGACCGCTGAGCCGCCGCTTCCATCAGCACTGCTCCACGAGAGGCTCTTCCTCTTCCGCTGCTGCTGCTGCTGGGCGTGGTAGGCCGTGACGCTCTGGATCACAACCTCACGTATGGACCGCCACGGCGACTCCACTAGCACTGCCATGGCTCACCACCCTTCCCCTCTCCGCGTGGTGGTGGTGGTGGTGGTTGTGGCAGAAGGTTGAGGAACGATCGGAGAGAGCCGCCAAGTCCGAGCGCTTCGGCGATGGAAAACCAAAGGTGGTGGTGTTTGAAATCGTGGTATAGGTCGGAGCAACGCTTGGGAATAGTAGTGGCAGAGCACAAGGAAGAAGGGAGAAGAGTAGGCCAAGCTGGCACAGCGAAGAAAGAGGGATAATTCCGGGAAATTTGGCTATTAAATGGTAGGAAAATGTGGTTGGGGAAATATTGCAGATACCCCCTTGACATTTTTCTGATACATGAAGAAAGCCTCCATGTTTCTAATCGATGTCTCGGGTGTAACGTTGACCCGTCTACATCACAACCGACGATTTCAGCTATATCGAATTTGGAATCAGAATCAGAGTCAGAATTGATTTTGATTGTCGATTCACAAACCGACAGTTTCGATTCGAGAATGATAATTTTGATTTCTATTTCAATTATTAGTTTCGAATCAGAATAACATATTTTTTTATTTATTCTAAAATATATCTTTAATTAGTCATTTACTAAGTTATTAGAAGGGATAGATTCACAATATACTAAGTTATTAGTCATTTCCTATATAGTCCTATAACTTTTTATTTAAAATTTAATTATATAAAATTAAATATATAATGTCTATAAATAAATTCAAACTTTGAACATGTTAGGTCGGATGGGTTAACTGGCCTATCAACTTCCTTTAGCTAAAATCATTAACCAAAATACTTAAGTTGAAGTTGGTAATAGTACACTCATCATATCTTTATAAAATAGTCTTGCCCACTTCCAATATAAGACTAATCGGGATATTATAATTTTTTCCACTCAAGGGTTTGACATCGTTATCAATGCCCAACATAACCCAGGTTAAACCTTAGCATAGTGCATGAACCTTAGCATAGTGCATGTGATGCGTAACTCGATAATAGTTTCACAGTAAGACGAGTCTTTTGACTCTAAACATGAGTAAAATGTAACACATCTCGATGATATATATAACGGTCAAATAACAAAGGTATATATCACATCCGATTGTGCACTCTTTCAATAATATATGAAAATATGTACTCTATGAGATGGATTCCTCTCAATAACAAATGGAGAAAACTCGTATCACACTTCTAACAGTGGATAGAGTGATATCATTTACTTATCCAAGTTGAGACACGTTCCTTTCAACAAATGATAAAGGAATCGTTTAACCATCATATTTAACGACTTACTAATCCTCGAAAAGAATCACCATACATGCCCTTAGTAGGGATACATAAACAATCATAATCATGCATGTATCCTATGTTCATTAGTGGTTTCGTACTATGATAAGCCCGTAGCTCCTTTCACATATTGCACTTCCAATGTGAATCACTAGTATAGTTACATATATTACATAATAACAATCACATTAATATCATAAACTAAAAAAATAAAAAAAATATTTTTAAATAAAATATTTAAATAAAAATTTTAAATTCATCGAATTATAAAGATATAAAGGAATTGGTCTCTCAATAGTTTTAATCAATTAGAATCTTAATTTGAATAGTCCAATTGATTTAATCTAGACTTAATTCAATTAAGACATAATTGAATCAACCTCAAATCTTTATAGAATCGATTTGAAATAGACTGATTTAATTTAGATTTAATTAATTTTAATTAAGTCTAATATGTTTGAACTAGTCATCTGTTTCAATTAATATACGGACGAGGCAAAATTAAATTCGAGACAAGTATAAGATGGGGACAAAAAGCAAAAGACATGAAGACCACTATTCTCGGGGTGGACAATGGATTCCCTTTGGAAGCCACACCGTGCCTTTGGAATTTTCTCCGCTTTCGTGTAGTCTCACATCCACTGATATATATTAGATATTTTAAGCAATTGATATTTCATATTTGAAGCAAAAGCAAACGAATATGCATATTTATTGAGAGACTTTAAAATAAAAAGAAATCAAGAGGGATATATCTGAAAGTCGGCAAATATTTACATGTTTTGATATTTTTTATATGCATCAAGGAGATCATATTTATGAGTAAAATTAAATGTAATGAATATTTCTCATAAATTAATATAACATTTGAATTCTTCTCTTTTAACTTACCTCTAATCGATTGTCGAAAGTATAAATGCACTCAAATATTTTTCTCTGTCAATCAAATCCTTATTCACTAAAGGCTCTTAGCGTCGATCAAAACTTGCCGATTGGTTGCCACAATGAAACTAAGGTGAAGGACAAATGATCATGTTAGTCGTTGGGGGCAATGGCCCCCGGGCGATTGATCAGACCCGTGCCCCCCTTCTATTGGTCTCTGTGAGCAACTAGCTGTAGAGAGTTGCTCGAGCCAATCTTATCCGAGGTGTAGTGGTCCCTAGGTGACCAATCAAATCAGTTTTCTCCTTTTTATCGGTATCTATGACTGACAATCCACATAGAGTTGTATGAGCTAATTATCCACAGGGATAAATGACAAAAAGAGAATATTATGATAATCATAAAGGGTCTCCTCGAATAAGTATAAAAGTCAACTCTCAAATGCGTAGAGAGATCTCTAGACACTAAATCTTCTCATCCCTAGTACTCTTGAAAATTAACTTGTTCGTAGAAGGGTTGAAAAATCTCATATTTGTAGGATCATCTTGACCCAACCACCTCAGCCACCTCACTTCCATAACGATTGCCCTGCAGGATCATCACGAGGCACACTCTATTGACTCCCGATCGACGGCATCGAAGTAGCATAAATCCACCAGCTAATGAAATTGATGTGATTGATGGGGTTGTCCTAAAACTATGGAGATTCCCTCAGCTGTCGAAAGCTGTGCTTGCGTTGGGAGTCACGCTCGGTGGTTGCTTCCTTCCTTGTTGTGGTCGTCTCTTCCTTCGTACGAGAAATAAAAAGAAGCTACGGCCAATCCAACTTGAAATATAATAAATACATTGCCATTCATCCTCAACTCGAGTCGTTCGATAGATAATGCCAACTATTTTTTTTTCATTATCACAAGGATTACTAACAACGATCGATTATCTTCTTTGAGTAGAATTAAGTGAGTATATAGTAGATGGAGGTCGTATGATCAAAATTCTTTGAGTAGGATTACTAATTTTTTTCCTTATTATATGTACATGTGAAAGATGCAATATTAGCTGTGAAAAGTGCATCCATACCTTAACTCATCACCTTCTGTAATTAAGGAATCCAATTTCTAGATAATTTTATTATTTTAAAATATTTAAAATTAATAATTATATGTTTATTATATTTAGTAATTAAATTAATTGTTACGTAAAATTGGATAATTAAATTATTTCTTTTTTAGTTATAATATTTAGTGCAAGCCAAACGGTGGGACGATTTGAGGTGGCTAATAAGTGGAGAGGGTAGCAAAACATGGCGTCATTGGTAAGTGGCAATTGGTAGGAAAAGTAGATGGGAAACATCGTCGATCTTATCCGTTAAAGAGTCTTCTCGGAGGCAGAGATTATTTTAAAAATACTTAAAATTAATAATTATATGTTTATTATATTTAGTAATTAAATTAATTGTTACGTAAAATTGGATAATTAAATTATTTCTTTTTTAGTTATAATATTTAGTGCAAGTCAAAAGTAGACGGGAAACATCGTCGATCTTATCCGTCAAAGAGTCTTCTCGGAGGCACATTTCCCGTTCATCGCTTTCCGGACTTCTTGCGGTGCTCCAAAAGCCCAACACCCAACGCTACACTCTCTCCGTTGATTTCTCCACCCCCATCGCTCTCCCCCTCTCTCTGTTTCGCATCTCTCTCTTTGGAATCATTCCAAGCTTGAACGACTGCAGCAGCGACAGAGCCTGGCAGGAGTTGAGAATCTTGCATCGATCGATACGAAATGTCGGGAGGAGAAGAATTCTTCATAGGATCGATCGATCAGGGCACGACCAGCACTCGATTCATCATCTACGATCGTCACGCTCAGCCAATCGCCTCCCACCAAGTAGAGTTCACCCAATTCTATCCCGAAGCCGGGTACTGTTGTTGTTGTTGTTGTTGTTGGCATTTCTTCTTCTTCTTCTTCTTCCTCCCACATCAGGTGATGTTAATGGTAGTTCGGATGATGATCGCAGATGGGTGGAGCACGACCCGACGGAGATCATGCAGAGCGTGCGGGTGTGCATGGCGAAGGCCCTCGACAAGGCGACCGCCGCTGGCCACAACGTCGACGCTGGCCTCCGTGCGATCGGCCTCACCAACCAGCGGGAGACCACCGTCATCTGGAGCCGATCCACCGGCCTCCCCCTCTACAACGCCATCGTGTGGATGGACGCCCGCACCAGCACCATCTGCCACCGCCTCGTCCGCGACCTCCCCGGCGGGCGCGACCACTTCGTCCCCACCTGCGGCCTCCCCATCAGCACCTACTTCAGCGCCCTCAAGATCATGTGGCTTTTGGAGAACGTGGACGTGGTCAGGGACGCCGTCCGCTCCGGCGACGCCATGTTCGGCACCATCGACACCTGGATGATTTGGAACCTCACCGGCGGCTGCGGCGCGGTGGACCGTGAGGAGAATCCGGTGCACGGCCTGCACGTCACCGACTGCTCCAACGCCGCACGGACCATGCTGATGGATCTCCGTACCCTAGACTGGGACCGCCCCACCCTGGACGCCCTGGGGATCCCCATCGAAATCTTGCCCAAGATCATCAGCAATTCGGAGAAGATCGGCGTGATCGCCAACGGGTGGCCCCTCGCCGGGATCCCTATCGCCGGCTGCCTCGGCGACCAGCACGCCGCTATGCTGGGCCAGCTGTGCCGGAAAGGCGAGGCCAAGAGCACCTACGGGACCGGCGCGTTCATCCTGCTCAACACCGGCGACGAGATCGTCCGCTCGTCGCACGGCCTCGTCACCACCGTCGCCTACAAGCTTGGCCCCGATGCGCCCACCAGCTACGCCCTGGAAGGCTCGATCGCCATCGCCGGCGCGGCGGTCCAGTGGCTGAGGGACGGGATGGGGATCATCCACACCGCCTCGGAGATTGAGGATCTGGCAGAGCTGGTGGAGAATTCTGGCGGCGTGTACTTCGTGCCGGCGTTCAACGGGTTGTTCGCGCCGTGGTGGCGGGACGACGCTCGAGGGGTTTGCATCGGAATCACTAGGTTCACCAACAAAGGGCACATAGCGCGGGCGGTGCTCGAGAGCATCTGCTTTCAGGTCAACGATGTGCTGGCTTCCATGCACAAGGATGCTGGGGAGCGAGGGGAAGCGAAGACCAACGGAGGGGAATTCCTGCTTCGGGTCGACGGAGGCGCCACCGTCAATAATCTTCTTATGCAAATTCAGGTAACGCATAGCATAAAGCTTCGATTTTGATTCATCTCGGAGTTCTTTCAGCTTCTCTGTTTTCTAAGTTTATCCAAGTAAATTGTTATATCTGTATGTGGACTGCTGCTCCTATGGATTTGTCGTAAATTTACTGTGAGAATTGACTTGAATTAAGTATGACAATAGGAAAAAAGCTAAAACAATAACGTTCTGAATTTTTTGCATTTCAACTGAAGTAATTAGTTAATATGCTTTTTATTGAATCTTCTGATGGTGTTTTATCGCACAAATATATATTTGGGGTTTCAATTTATCTTGTAAACTAAAACCCCCAAATACTTGTGGTTACGAAGAAAATGTTTACAAGGAATTTTTTTGCATTAGAACGAAGTTATCTGACTCTTACATTCTCTTTAGCATTAGTAATTGTCGATGATAGATGATCTAATAAGCGAATTCTGTTGTTACCGAATTACAGTCTCTTTGTTTTCTGTTTTGAACTGTAATTGTCATGATCTTTTTGGCTTTTTGTGCTTCTAATTATTTTGCTGCTGGTGATCCTATTCAGATCTAATAATATACGATTACGTTGGTGCGTTAACTTGGAGTCAGTCAGTGTGATTCTTTCTGTAAACTTGTTGTTTCGCTTCTTAATGATTATGAAGTTTCTTCATGAACTGTATGACACATTACCTGATGCTTGAATTATCATTTTTGGGAAAAAAAAATTCTCGAAAGTTGATCTGGAAGACAAGATTCGACTTCTTAAAGCTAAAGCTGATTCGGTCGTTTTTTGTTCCTAATATTATTCATTGTTGTTCAATTTTGTTGCTTAGTAGATTAATTTCTCGTAAAACCGAGAACAAGTATTACTACGCTGATGCTCTCAGATTATGCACTAAACTTGTCTCAAATATAACAGATTCGAATTTGGTAGTTTCATCATTTAGTTTTTGTCGTTCGCGATGCTGATTACATTTAGTTTCATCATTTAGAATTCCAGAGTAACCCTTACTATCTGTAATATCTGTTGTAGGCTGATCTATTGGGGAGCCCAGTTGTTAGACCCGCAGATGTCGAAACTACTGCACTCGGAGCAGCATACGCAGCTGGATTAGCTATTGGTGTGTGGACCGAAGAACAGATATACTCAGCGGGGCACAAAGAAAAAACCACAGTCTTCCATCCAAAATTAGATGAGGCGAAGAGAAAGAAGAGGTCCGAGTCTTGGAACAAGGCTGTGTCTAGAACTTTTGATTTGGCTGATCTTTCCCTTTAGTTTAGAATCACTGTTTGCACCTCATAACTTTCATCTGTAAGCGATACATTTACTAGATCTTGTTGATTCTGAATAAATTACTGTGATAGAACTGAATCCATCTAGTCTTTGCTGCTCTGGAGTTTGTCATGTAAGCATATACAAAGTTGTTTGATGATCTATCGATCTGCTCTTTAATCTAAATTGTTTAGTGTACGGAACCGTTATGTTGATTCTGAAGATATCATTATCCGAGCATTATAACTTAGCTGTGTTGGTAATTTAGATTTTGAGCCTTATAACTTCATCTGAAGCGAGCCAGAGAGAACATTTCAGCACAAGAAATTAGCCTTGAAGGATGGATCTGCAAGAGTTGTTCATAGCGCAACAGACCATCGCAGGGTAGCAAACAATGTTCTAAAGGTCTGTGCATCCCTCTGTTTAGAACATTGTTTGCACTCTGTTCTATTATTTCCACCGAATTGCACTCTGTTCGGATGCACAGACCGCACGCACATATTTCCATCCAACGTTTTTCACGTTTGGGGTGAGGCACTGTGTCGACATAGCTGGCAGAATGGCACGGAGATGGAGACCATTTACTGGCATCGAGGGTGGAATGCTAATGTAGCTCAATAAATTATTAGCTAAACGTGTACGTCGCGAACTCTGTAGGTTAATAGTGTGAGAAGTTTTGGTTTTGTTTTCGCAATCGATGCTATTATTTGGTTGATGAAGAAATTGATATCTCTTATGTTTCCTTCGAGTGGATTATTGCGAGATAATACCAAAGAAGCAATTTATTATCTACAGAAAAAGCAATTGGGGTCGAACTACGGAAACAGAGGTCCTCTGCTACTCCGGTAGATCTACGACCAAATCTACTCTGGTTGAGCTTTACGCTTCATTTGCCGGCATCGATGGAGCTTCTACCCGAGCTCTCGAACAGCTGTTTCCTAAAGATTCCGTGCAAGCGTTCGAATAGCTCCTTCTTCATCGTGTCCAAGGCGCCGTCCAGCTTCTCGATCAGCTCGGTGGAGTTCTTGTTGTATATGAACAGCCCGTTGTACAGCTCGTAGCTGTCGCTGCAGGTGTTCTGCACCAGATTTAGCAGGGTCTCGTAACCTTTGGTGTTGATGGGCGTGGACTTGAGGTCCAGCTTCGCGAGCACCCTGCCGATGGTGTGCGTCAAGAACTGGATCTCTGCCGCCGTCTCGTCGTGCTCTGCGCACGACATCTCGACCATGCGGCAGCCTTCTCGCTCGAAGATCTCGAAGAATGCGCGGCACCGCTCGACGCGGTCGTCGGAATCGCCGATCCGGACTTTGTCGTAGACGAAAGGGAGCCCGGCCCAGCCGTGCTTGCCGCTCTCGGGGCCGAACATGGGATGCGTGCACAGGATGTCGAAGTCCGGGGGAAGCAGCTGGAGGAAGAGGTTCCTGGGGAACTCCTTGACGGAGAGGACGTCAACGAACAGCGTGCTACGGCGGAGGCGCTGAATGGGTAGGGACCGGAGAACGGCTTCGGCGGAGAGGATGGAGGTGGAGAGGAGGACGACGTCCGGGTGCTGCTCGCAGAGGTCGTGCTGGTTGTCGAAAAATGCCGCACCGAGGGAGCGGGCGGTGTCGGAGTAGTCGGTGCGCGAGTAGGCGAGTATTTCATGGCCTTGGGCGGCGAAGGTGCGGGCAAGGAACTGGCCGAAGTTGCCGAAGCCGATGACGGCGATCTTGAGCTTGGTGCGGCGGTCGAGGAGCTTAAGTGGCTGCGGCTCGATATCAAGAGCAGGGGCGGCCTCACGGGCTTGGATGGTCATGGCCGAACGGCGGAGAACGGGGACGGTAATGGCACCGCCAGCGGAGACGTGGCGGTACCGGAGAGGGGCAGCGCGAATGTGGGAAGAGGTGGGGAGGAGGGTGGTGTTTGAGGGGTGGACACCGGAGAGCAGCATTTGCGTGACACAAAGGTTAGACCGGAAGACAAGACCAGTAGGCAACCACCTCCTAATGCACTCTGTTTTCGTTTTCGTTGTTTGGCTACGTTTTGCTCAGAGTTGGCTATATAAAGGCACCAAAGCTTCAAGGCGAGTTGGGTGCATGTGATTCATGTGGATATGATGGAGTGCCTCGAGATTCGGAGATCCTTTCGCTGATTCCCTTGCTTTATTTCCCTTCTCTCTCTATCTCTCTTATATATATATATATATATATATGATTTCTCTATTGCACAAAGAATATTAGGCAAATTTCTTAAACAAAATCTCCTATTTTACATTTTTCTTATTAACATTCCTTTTTAATTTTTTCTAATGGAGTACTTTTTATTTTCCAAAGGATGAAATTGTCCCTACCTAGCAGTTGCCTCCACCCATCATTTTTGCCCTAGCTTCACGTACTTTTTTCTTTTATCGTTTTTATCAATTGTTGTCCTTACCTCTCGTTATCATTCATTGTGTTACTTTCTTCACGCCTTACTCGACTCAGATGTTTTTATCATTTTTCTCACTTATGTACCTTCATTATTAGCCTTTCTCTTATACCTTCACCATCGTCTTTGCCCACACACCTCATTCTCGTCGTCATGCACTCAAGATTAGAAATGAAGATAGCTTTTGGCTTCCATGAGAGTGTTAGACAGAGGCAATAAGATAGTACAATCCTCTACAATGGAGCTTTGGACATAAAGGGTGAGATGTCTCGTCGATGACCCTTGGGAGGAGAAGGATTGACGAGTGCATAACAAAGTGAGGGGTGATTAAAACTCAATAATTGATATGAAAGTGGACAACATAGGTGTGAGCAAGGGTGTGTATGCAAAGAAGAGTAGAGAAGGACGATGAAAATGTGGGTAGAGGTGGTGGGGGTAAAAGCAATAATCGATGAAAGCTATGGGCAATTTTATCCTTAAAAATAAGGGGCACTCATGTGAGAATAAATGAAAAAAAGGTATGGTAATAAAAAAAGAAGGTTTTTAGGAAATTTGTTTAAGAATATTTCATAAATAATTCTATGATCGATAGTCGTATTTAGCAGTTAGATTTTCATACACAAATTATTATTCTACTATCTTGTTTTCTATCATAGATAACGTAAATTGTTTAAGAATATTTAGTTTATAATCATGGCAAAAGAATGATGAGAAATTAATTGGACCAATATGAAATATATTTTTTCATTTCACGGGGAGATAGGGGAAAAGGTCTCTCTATGATTCAATTATGATAATTCGTTAGGAACCTAAAATATATTGATATTAACTCATGTCGTATGAATAATCATAAATTTTGAAGGGGATAAATACACCACTTTAAACTCCATGTGATATGGGGATCCACAAAGACAACCCATTGTCAATGCATCAACCATACCTCCCAAGCCGATATCATTTTAATACCATCTTGATCACCCACATATTCTAACACATCAGTGAGCTAAGGATCCCTCATTACATTAAAACGAACATACGTACGACAATCATGATGTTAAATGGCTTAACGAATGCCTTCACAATGATTTTGTATAACCCAAATTAACTCATCACTTAATTCTAATGATTACCCAATCTCTCTATAAAAATCTAATCTCTTAGAAAAACTCCTTGGTCTCTCAAATAATCTAAGTTTATCATGTATTTTTACTTTTCGAATCTGTCACATTCCCTTAAAGTATTTTTTATAGAATCATTTTACTTCCGATTTAGCTGAATCCAAGTTCCAATAAGGTACAATGATAATGTTAGTGAACAAAAGTACCGTGGCTGGTGAGTCAGCATGGTTAGGTCCACGGGCCGATGTCGGGAGTTTCTTGTGAAGTGAGCAAGATGATGAGGTGGTCGTACCCTCAGGAAGGAATGTCGGTTGGCGTCGATTGGGATCCCGGGCCAACTCACTGTTCTCCCTCGTGTGAGGGTAGGTGTTTCTTGGGTCAAGACGCTCGCCGCTCGGGGGTGGCCGTTTCGGGGCGGCTCGGGTGAGAGTCGGGCTGGCAGGGTCAATTGGCCCCTCGTGGAGGGGTGTTGATCAGCGCTCCTCGGTTTGCCGACTCGGATTCTATCTATGATGGGCCACGTCTCTCCGTCTCCGGAGTGGATGGCGACGCATCCTCGTACACTGGATGGTGATTCCCGGGTTGAGACGTTCGTTGGTCGCGGGCGGTCGCCTTCCTGCAAAATGACCTTCGTCGGGTGTTTCCCGACTTTGGCCCCTCCGACGAGAAAATCAGTGGAGTATTTTTGTATTGCTTTTTCTTCTTCTTTTTCTCCCCCCCTTTTGGTCAGTTGTCGGCCAGGGGTTTTTATACTATCGTGCGAGGATTGGTTGCGTCTCGGTTCGGTGTGGCCGCTGACCTTTGTGGGATGGGACGACTTTTCTAACGAGTTGGCATCTTTGGGGATACCTGAGCAGCGTCAAACGGCATCGCCCCGAGCTCTCGGGATAGTCATGTCACATAGTGTCTCGGTACGGAACCCGACGTGGTGTGCATCATGGGGTTCTGATGGCGTGTGACGTCGGATTCTAACATTAGTTGGGACGTGACGTGTGACGTCGATGGTAACTCATCCGGAGATCAAAATATGTCTTATCATACTGGCATAACTCTAATACTTCAGGTACTAGTAATGGAAAAGGAAAAACGACAAAAAAAAATAAGACTAAATCATCTTGAACCAAGAAAAGTTGGCACAAGTACGGAACAAACCAATGAGAGAGAGAGAGTCGATGAAGGGGTCGGACCACCTGATTAGGTGAGCTACTTCTTTACGCGGCAACGAGGAACCAAACCATATGGCAGAGCATGAAAAGTAAACGCGGGCGGCGAGCGGAAATCGCGTGGGATGGATGGATGGATGGATGGATGCCAAACAACACGGTGCAATAATTGGTACCATATGTTGGGAACGGGTACAATAATTGGTACCATATGTCGGGTGGGGTGAGCACTCTACGTGGCCTTCTCGTGGTGGTGGTGGTGCTGTGCGTCTCCAATCGGCGCGGACGGCTTCACCCATCGCCTTCTCAACCACTGCTCCGTAATCTTCTCCTCCCTCCTCGTGTATCGGCGTGGTTGGATTATACAGCAGTGTGGTTGAATTATTGCACGTTGCGTGCAACAATTCACGTTAGATCTCGTCACCTTCTTATTGGATTTTAACGAGAGATGGGCGACCCAACGAATGTTCTTTTGGGCGGTAGCAAAAGGAGTTGCATCGCAATGAGATGCATCGATTGCGAACGGGTGACGTTTTTATGTTGTCATGTGAAAAATGTGAGACCTTGTCTTAACGCGATCGATGGACGTTATTCGATCTGTCCCTCCCTGCCAATAATGCAATCGAATTAATTATTAGTCGTTGTTTCCTCGTAGTACAATCTATAGACGCTAACATGACAACAATACGTGTGCCGGTTGATGGGAGCACAAGTGATGGATCTTCCCGGTTGAACTCACACCACTAGTAGGAGTCGCTAATGTTTCCGTAGCTAAGATTCAGAAATAGATGCCCATAACTAAATCCAAAACTTATCTAATATATATATTTATATGTATTTATTTATGATAATATCAAAATGATGTGATGAAGTTGATCCGATTTGATTAGTTTTTTAGTACTATCATATTTTAAGAACGAAAAAAATATCTTAGGGCATTCGATAGTTACTATCAACCGAGTGACAATTTCTGTAATGATAAAAAAGAATATATATTTTTTATTTTGAATCGTTGCTTAACACTAATGTGTCTCATAAAATTCCTTCCAATGGTTGAGTTAGCAACCTTTGTTCAATCTTAATTTTAGTTAGGGGTGTTCAAATGAAGTGAAAAATTAAATTGATCCTACATCAAGCCGATTCGATTCATTAATAATTTAGTTTTGAAGACTATAAACGATTGTAGTTTTGAGGTACTTTTTCTTTAATTCGTTTAATTCATTCAAATCGAATCGAATCCATTTCTGTAATGATAAAAACGAATATATATATTTTATTTTGAATCGTTGCTTACAAAAACCGACACTACTGTGTCTCTTAAAATTCCTTCGAATGATTGAATTAGCAACCTTTGTTCAAATGAAGTGAAAAATTAAATTGAACCTAAATCAAGCGGATTCAATTTATTAATAATTTAGTTTTGAAGACTAGAAATGATTGTAGTTTTGAGGTACTCTTTCTTTAATTCGTTTAATCGATTCAAATCGAATCGAATCAATCTTAATTTAAAAAATATCAACTCAATCCAAATGCCTTAAAAACTCTAAAATCTCTTCTTAAAATCAACGAGTTCATCGCTCTTTCTCATCGTCCTTTCTTAGTCTTATTTTTTATTTTTGTCTCAAGTATGAACTCTATTTTTTATTATTTTGTATTAATAATCTCTTTAATGATTTGTATGAATTTTTTTATTTATATATATCACTACATATTTTATTTATTAAGAAAAAAGGATTGTATGTGAAATCATTATTTCTCTTGGGAATATTTTAATAAAAAAATAATAAACTACTTACGCATAGGTTTAGTTATTTAGAATGTTTAGAATGATATTTTGATATAATTTTTTTGAGAATATAGGTCCAACTGGATTAAAATTTTGATTTGGTTCAATTAAACTAAATCGATTCATTTAAAATATATATTTTTAAAATTACTTAAAATTAAAAATTGATTAATCGATTAACCAAATCAGATTAATCGATTCAGCTAGGTAGGTCTGAAATGATTTTAATTCTGGAGTACCTTGCTTTAACCAAATTGAATTATTTTTTCGATTTTAATTCGATTTGATCCTTAATGGTTATGTTCAAATCTCTTTTAACATCTCTAATTTTAGTATGTTTGAAATAAAAGGAGCTTGCATGTAGAGTATTTGTTTTCTAATCTCATTGATTTGATAAAATCAAGTGTATTAACAAGGAAATGTTTTCCTTAGATATCACGCTTAACAAGCATGTTTTTTTAACTTTTGAGTCCACTTTAATCCAAATTACTAAAACGAATTAGTATCACGAGTTCACCTATTCAGCTTCCATCATAATCTAATCGATTAATAATGATGTTTGAATATTCTTAATCAGTTAATCATTGGTCGCTATTTTTCTTTTAGGTTTTCTTTTTCGTTAGTTTCTAAATAGAGTCGTGATATATATTTGTTTTGAGACTATTGCAAAGTTAGATGAATGAATGTGGATTATGTCTCTTTCGATGAATCTCATGTTTGGGTCCATACGTGAGCGTACTATTCTTCTCCGTAAGTTTTTCCTATTCAAAATAGAATTATAATCTAATTGATTAGTTAAACTTCTAATAGATCAATCAAATTTTATATGAATTATAATGAAAATATCGATGAATTATAATCAAATTTTATTGAGTGTGACTACCCACCTAATGACAAGACGTGGTCATCATGTTTAGATAGTGATGTTTGAATATTCTTAATCAGTTAATCATTATTCGCTATTTTTCTGTGGTTTTCTTTCCGTTAGCTTCTAAATTGAATGAATGTGTTGAGACTATTGCACATTTAGATGAATGAATGTGGATGGTTTACGTCTCTATCGATCAATCTCATATTTGGGTCCACACACGTGAGCGTACAAGTCAGTCTTTTACTTATGTTCTTTCTAATAAAAAGAAATATCAATAACTCGAAACATATTATTCTATCCATTTAAATAATAAATAAGGTTAATTATATTAGACTTCCTTAGTATTTCAATTCTTATACTTAAAAAAAATTATATTAGAACTCTTATGGTTATGAAAGTGAAACATCTATATCTATTTATCATAATGCTATCGATTTTACGGATGGAAACATAATAATAATAAACAAAAAAATAGTTTCAATATTCCAATCGATAATAGTGGATGACATCAGTCGTGGTGGACGACGACACTACTAGATGCCACGAGTGATTGTTGTAGGTAAGAAAAACAATAACGAAAGATTAAAGTAACTTTGCATTTGCGTCGACATTGATGCAATGAGTGACACTCATCTTTTGTCATCGTTCTTCTCATCTACAATAACCACTCGCGACCCCTAGCAATAATGTCGTCTGTCACTAATTGAAACGTTAAAATTATTATTTTTATATTATTGTTAGTAAAATCGACTATGATACATATACATATATGTGGTACTTTTATAATTATATGGATTTCAATATAATTTTTTTAAGTCTACTAACCGAAATATTAAGGAGGTCCAACTATAGAAAAAAAATAATAATAATTAGCCCTAATACGTACTTAGGCCAAATTATGATAACGTTGTTTATCTCGTACGGATACCATACGATACGTTCGCTACCCAAATCTAGATTTGACCTTCTCACGTTACATCCAAACCTTTCCATGTGCAAACTGCGATACTTTATTGAACGGACAAGAGAAGGATAGAGCTGTACAAACGTGCAGGACGAAGATAAGATTCAATGGGTTAACATTAGGGATATAAAAACCATTAATTGCGAATATAGAATGCCAACTTGTTTCTTTGCATGTTCACCACAGAGCTTTGTTTTCTAACTTATTATCGTTATAATTGACTAATTACTTTCGATTTCTAAAACAAAAAATGCTTGAAGAGAAGTACTTCTAAGTGGAAAAATAAATAATACTAATATTTTCTTTGCTAAACCTAAAAGAAAAGACATATTTGAGGTTTATATTAAGAGAGAATTTTATTAGTTTTTATAAAGAGAAGGCTCTGAATTTTTCTCGATAAATTTAATTTTCGGATTTATGTCATATGGCTGATACTTTAAATTATTATTCTGATAGTAGAGAGAGTCTCTTTTCATTCCACAACTATGAATAAGCTTCGGTACTTCATCACCGATAGATACATGTTAGCAGGAGGGAGGGAGCGACTGCTGTAAAGCCACCAACAAGACAATGAGAGAATTTATTGTGTTGTTAACATATTACTACATGGATGAATCACTGCCAACAATGAAAGAAGCAGTTTATTGTTCACACAAAAGTAATTAGGTGGAACAGGAGATGATCCTTTTCCTGTCTTTCCGGATCTGCACTCTCCATGTTAAGAGACCATCGAATCGATGGTGGTGCTTCTTCAGTTGTCCCCACCGGCGAATTTTCTAGCTGAGCCCTCGAACAGCTGCTTCCTGAATATGCCATGCAAGCGCTCGAATAGCTCCTTCTTCGTGGTGTCCAAGGCGCCGTTCAGCTTCTCGATCAGCTCGGTGGAGTTCTTGTTGTATATGAACAGCCCGTTGTACAGCTCGTAGCTGTCGCTGCAGGTGTTCTGCACCAGATTTAGCAGGGTCTCGTAACCTTTGGTGTTGATGGGCGTGGACTTGAGGTCCAGCTTCGCGAGCACCCTGCCGATGGTGTGCGTCAAGAACTGGATCTCTGCCGCCGTCTCGTCGTGCTCCGCGCACGACATCTCGACCATCCGGCAGCCCTCCCGATCGAAGATCTCGAGGAACGCGCGGCACCGCTCGACCCGGTCGTCGGAGTCACCGATCCGGACTTTGTCGTAGACGAAAGGGAGCCCGGCCCAGCCGTGCTTGCCGCTGTCGGGGCCGAACATGGGATGCGTGCACAGGATGTCGAAGTCCGGGGGCAGCAGCTGGAGGAAGAGGTTCCTGGGGAACTCCTTGACGGAGAGGACGTCGACGAACAGCGTGCTGCGGCGGAGACGCTGGATGGGCAGAGACCGGAGCACGGCCTCGGCGGAGAGGATGGAGGTGGAGAGGAGGACGACGTCGGGCTGTTGCTCGCAGAGGTCGTTATGGTCGTCGAAAAATGACACACCGAGGGAGCGGGCGGTGTCGGAGTAGTCGGTGCGCGAGTAGGCGAGTATCTCATGGCCTTGGGCGGCGAAGGTGCGGGCAAGGAACTGGCCGAAGTTGCCGAAGCCGATGACGGCGATCTTGAGCTTGGTGCGGCGGTCGAGGACCTTAAGCGGCTGCGGCTCGATATCAAGAACAGGGGCGGCGTCCCGGGCTCGGATGGTCATGGCAAAACGGCGGCGAACAGGGACGGTCATGGCACCGCCTCCGGCAGGGACGTGGCGGTACCGGAGAGGGGCTGCGCGAGCATGGGAGGAGCTGGAGGTGAGGAGGAGGGTGGTGTTCGAGGGGAGGACACGTGAGAGCAGCATTTTGCGCGTTCGAAAGGTTAGAAAGAAAGAGAAGGCAGCGTGCGACCACCTCCTAATTCGATCTGTTTCCCCTTCGCTCGCTCGCTTTGCTTTCGCTGAGATGATGATGATGGCTACTTATATATAGCGAGTGACAACCATTATTGTTCCGAGTCGGGTGCATGTGATTCATGCGGACATGGATGTGGGCCCCCCCTCTCGCGTTCCGAAATAAAAAATAGACAGCGAATTTGCTTTTTAGTTCCCTTTCCAGGATTTGTTCTCCCATTCTGAATCAAAAGATATTTCAATATTCATCAATTATTAGGGCTTCGTTGGTTTGAGGAAACAAAGAATGATTGATTAATCGATTAATCGACAAAGATAAAAATGTTAAATGCATATTAGTTTCGTGTCAGTCATGTTGTCATGTACTCTTTCCCAGCGGGCCACATAATAAGCACGCACCTAATCAATATAGAATGGTAGAATCAAAACGAATATTCCGTTGCTAAATATATATTTTTAGATTTAAAATATTAATTAAATGATGAGATAACAGTTTAGGTTGGGAAGATCTTATATAATATCATCAAAACTAAAATATCGTATGTGGCGAAGATGAAAAGCAGGTGGTGGGTCCCCCATGACTCAGTGAGCGTGGTGGTGGGGTCCCTCAGGATTTAGTGAGCATTTACATTTAGTATGAGTTGGTGGCCGAGCACGTGAACCTCTGATGCGATGAGTGATTGGTGTCGGGAGTCTCCGATCGGTGTGGACGCGTCGCCGTGTCTCGACGGCACAACTCCATGTGTTTTCTCCGCCCTCGTGAGCTAACGTGGTCGGACGGCATCCATTGGTTTGGTTCCTCACGATGTGGTGGCCATCACAACAGTCGTCGCTCGATGCTGCAGCCGATAATTCATCCAATCTGGTCACCGGTTGTTTTATTCGACCTCAACGTGATGCGTGACGATTTAAAGGTAAGACTGTTCGTTTACGACACGAGAGAATAAGATTCAAATCATAAAAATATTTTTTTAATATTTAAAAATAAAATTAAATATGTTGATTCTTTCTATATTCGTATTGACGGAAAACTCATACAAGGAAATATCATAAATAGTTTAGTTTTATCGGTTAGATTCGAGGATAATCGAAAAGTAATCTAAAAATTACGTCAAAAAGCATATTTAACAAAATCCCTTAGATTAATAATGATTCGAAAGATTTAGTCAAATATCAAAATAAAATAAATATTTTTTTAATAAAAATATAAGTACCTAATAAGAAAGAAATCTCATAAAACAAGTGCTTGAAAGATTATAACTAGAAAAAGAAAAGAAGCAAATGGATCGAGAAAGTGATCCTTCCAAAAAAATATATAAAATCCCATATCTCCACAAAAGTACTAAGGAGATCAAAAATATATCTCGCAAGATTGAGTAGCTTAGAAGATTAAGTTGTAACGCCTATTCAAGCCCCATTTTTACTCTGAGTAGCTTCCGACAATGAAATATTGGTTCAAATGAAATATATATATATATATTATATTAATATATTTTAATCAAATATTAAAAAAAAAAGAGATTGACAAATACAAGATTCAAACTTACATTATGATTTACTTAAATTGGTGGTAAAAGATCCATTACATATTTTTAATAACTAGCTAAAAGATCCAATGCATATTTTGATACCCATATGAGACCTTCCCTTATGCCGATGCCTCCGTCCAATATCTCACCAATAACATTTCGCATTCAAACCACAATCATTGTCACATCAAATCTAATGACACGATGTTTGAGTTGGATACCAGCCAATAATGGTATGTCAATTCCACGTGAACCTCGTTTTACTCGAGCAAGAAAGAAAAGCTTAATCATTGTGGGAGCAATATTAAAGGTCAATTATCGAGTAATCATTTTGATTATAATATACGGGAAACAAGATCTTCATATGTACGATAACGACAATTAAGAGAAGCAATAGTGAAAATACAAGTTCAGAATAATTCAAGATTTGAGAACAATAAAATATAACGAATAAGACTATTTATCGAGATAACCTAAACCTAAGAAAAAAGGCCCTATAAATTGTAGAAATATTTTATCTCAATCTATCATGATCTTAAAAAAAAAAACTCATAGGCACTTAAAGTATCTTTTTTGTCTATACTAATTTTGTAGCAAATTTTAAGGCTATATAAAACTATTTAATGAATAATCAAGCTATAATTTCTAAGATTTTATTTGTTACTTAAATTTTTTATTTTTTAAAAATAATTTTAGTTTCCAACTAATTTGATTCTTACTAAAGAATTCAAAATACTTATCGATTATGACATATTCTAGTTATCTAACATATGGATGATATTTAATACCAATCGATGTCCGATTTTGAGTAATTATACATTCGTATTATTCATTCCATCGAATCATGCGTTAAATCCGAAGATATTAAATCGAAGTGTCGGTCCTAACGATATTGCTAATTCAAATAGAAGATGATTCTCATATAAACGGAATCTTGGAGTGAATTAGTGGTAGAGGAATACTCCACACGGTAGGAGCACATGAACCTAAGACAGTCGCTCGTGACGCATCGGCTCACCAAAGATTTCTAATATAACGAATAAGACTATTTATCTAGATAACTTAAACCTAAGAAAAAAGGCCCTATAAATTGTAGAAATATTTTCTCTCAATCTATCATGATCTTAAAAAAAAAAACTCATAGGCACTTAAAGTATCTTTTTTGTCTATACTAATTTTGTAGCAAATTTTAAGGCTATATAAAACTATTTAATGAATAATCAAGCTCTAATTTCTAAGATTTTATTTGTTACTTAAATTATTTATTTTTTAAAAATAATTTTAGTTTCCAACTAATTTGATTCTTACTAAAGAATTCAAAAGACTTATCGATTATGATAGACTCTAGTTATCTAATATATGAATGATATTCAATACCAATTGACGTCCGATTTTGAGTGATTATACGTATTATTCATTCGATTATCAATCGATCGAATCATGCGTTAAATCCGAAGATATTAAAACGAAGTTGATGGGTCCTAATGACATTGCTAATTCAAGTAGAAGATGATTCTCATATAAACGGAATCTTGGAGTGAATTAGTGGTAGAGGAATACTCCACACGGTAGGAGCACATGAACCTAAGACAGTCGCTCGTGACGCATCGGCTCACCGAAGACTTCGATTTCTGTTCCGTGTTAATGTATGTAAACGTGGTTGACCGGCGAACAATGGATTGAATTCCCGGAAACTCGCACCACAGCATGCAGCAGCAGCCACAGGTGTCTAGTAATTCGCATCCGTCCCTCTCACTCCGTCGCATGCGTTGTTCGTCTCGCGCACGGCGGAAGGAAGGAAGGAAGGAAGCTGAGGAATCGCTGTTGTTGGTGGGTCGTACGTTGCTGTCAGATTTGATGGGTGGTTAGTCTGAACCCAACACTATAGCGAAGAGCAGATGCGCGACAGCATGCGGAGATTCGTGAAGGTGCCAGGCGAGTTTTTGGATGTTTGAAAGACGCAAATGATAGAAGATAAAGATTAAATTTTTATTAATAAACTGATGTTAAGATAGAAAAAAATCTTTTCCTCTGACTTGTATAAATAGTATTCATGTTAATAAAATTTTATTAGTCTTTCTCACTTCTTAATATATTATAGTATCATAGCTACTCTTGTCTTAAGTAAGATTTCTCTTTCTTTTTTCATTGTCTAGCGACATCAATTTATCTTTTCGGCGACAACAAGCCTTCTCCCAACCCGATCAACTGTATTGAAATCAAGTAGGTGGACCCGCATAGACACTAGAATCCCTCCATCATGTTAATCTGCAATAGACGAACTTCAATCGCTACTACCACCCATTTTCGCTTATCTCCCTATTAGCCTAAGATCACAGACTCATTATAAGTTCCTCTTAGCGAGGCACAGTGTCTAAGGAGCATTCCCCACCTAGCATTATGGTATAGATGCTCTTCCTCCATCGGTCTTCTTACTGTAGTGCCTCTAGCGAGACGTTCATCGTGTTAGGAACAAGTCGACACTAAGAGGGGGGGTGAATTAGTGCAGCGGATAAAAACGTCATCGGTTTCGGAAAATATTCGTTCGTTGAAAACCGATCGAAAAGATGTTAACTTAAAAATACTTTCGTAAGCATGTAATGATGAAGTATGGCAGTTTGCATTAAATGTAAATAGCAATGCAGAAATGTAAACTCAATTTTATAATGGTTCGGTCGTCATAACCTACATTCACTCCGTCGATTCCTCTTCCATCAAGGCCACCGGCATCCACTAACAGTCTTCCTTCGAGAAGCGAATACTAACCACCTCTTTACAACTATGTTCTCCTTTTGCAGGCTCAGGAGAGAACATTTACACCTCACTTACTCCTCTCTTAAACAATACTAACACTTAGAACTTTTAGAGGAGTTCTCACAAGATTACAACAGCGTTTTTCTTCTTTTTTTGCTCTCAATTCTTGTGTATGTTAACCAGGGTTGAGAAATGTATTTATAGGCCTTAAGTTGATTCAAACTTGGAGCTTAAAAATGTCTCATCCTGGGTCTCCCAAGTACGGGTGGTACCACCACCTGATACCTTGCCACTGGGCGGTTCCATCACCTAGTCTGACAGTACCACCGCCTGATAGTCTCTCGGAGACTGTGCTACGACGGTTCCACCTGTTGGGTCACTATTTAGGCCTTTCACTTAGCCTAACATAACCCAAACTTAGGCCCAATTCCAACATAATTATTTGCTAACTATGAATTTTAAGATATACACTAAGCTAAATAAGTCCGATAAGTCTAGGTTTCTTCCGGTGAGCTTCCGACGATCTTCCGGCGAACTTCTGATGTTCTCTCGGCAATGTTCCAACAGACTCCCGATAAGCTCCTAAACTTCACGATGATCTTCTTGGCAAGTTCCGACGAGATTCTTTGGTAATCTCCTGGACTTCTCGGTCAATTCTGATAGAACTTCTGACAAATGTCCGAACTTCCGACAAACTCTCGAACTCTCAACGAAATCTCGTTCTTGACTCCAGGACTTCATTTTGTTTTATACCTTGATCGCTATCATAGTTAATCATGTACACTTAAAACCCACTTTGATCTAGACAATTATTACAAAGCTCGAATCAAGTGTTGTCCGACATGTCATTGGTTTATCGACGCTTCATTCGATTGTTCGGCGTATCGTCCTCTCTTGCGGCCTATTGCCCAATTGGCCAGTTGACCTCCGTAACTCCGATTTTCTTAGCGTAATTTTTGCTCTTCTTGGCCCGATGCTCGAACCCATGGCTCGAAGCCTTCTGTCGATGCATCGACCGATCCTTCGACGTAACGTCCAATCTTGTGACATGTTTTTCTATGGCCCAATATGATTCTTCCTATTTTAATTTTCTCTCCCTGATCGAAGCTTCCTGCGTCACTTAAAATGTAAATCAAATCATAAACACTATCAATTGATTTCATCATCAAAATTTGAGATTCAACACACCGGTGCTCTTCCATTACCATCGCTATAGAAACATCAACGACTTCTTTACTTTCGTTGTGCCTCTTCTCAATTCATCACCCTCGCTCATATTGGTTCCATAATATTTAATTCACATATTATCACTTTTACAGTCGATGATGTTCCGTATACACCTCACATTGAAAGAAAATTATTTTTATTTCTTAATTTTATAAATAAAATAATACCTTAATTAAATTCTTTCTTATTTTTTTTCTCAAATTTTAAAACATGCTTCTTCGGATGATAGTCCCAAAGCCAATCTTGTCGTGTCGCATTGAAGAAATAGAAATCATTATAATTACAAGGTTTGATTTGATTCGGGCAAATGGGTAGCCGAACAGTGGGATGTATCTGCAGGCAAAATGCCTTCATCTCCATCCATATTAGATGACACCAAAAAAATCATTCGTGTCGTATCATCTCCTCCGGTTCGATACCAAGTTAGATAGTCCTATGTGTCGATGTTAAGTGAGTCGCAACCACAAATCATGACGTGCACTTCTCGCTATCCAACACACTTTACATCACATTCGTTCTAATTTAAGTACCCAAAGGAATCTTAATGGGATATACTTAGTTCTTCTAGATAACTCGACCAAACTTACACGACGAAGAGGGACGAAAGAAGACTTCAATGACATGTGAAGCGACTAAAAACATTTATCACATGCAATCAAGCACTTCTTAGGCAGGCCATGATCGCAGTCACATCAAACCCAACAACTCAAATTACCAATTGTTTGCCACCCAATGTACGTGAATTCCCCGTGAATGTCCTTTGTGCATCGGAGAGAAATAGAGGCATAATTATATTGACTAACCATATCAAAGCACAATTATAGGGCAATCACTTTCATTATATTTATGATGGTGGTTGGGGCGTATGCCATTGGGATCGAGTGGCAAATTAAAAGTTTATAAGATAAATATAAGAAATAGTTTTTATTCAATTTATCAATTTCATGCATAGGAAATAAAAATAAATAAATCGATCAAGACATATTATGAGAGTTTTCGAGCTTCTTTTTAATTTGATTTGTTATTGTATCCTACGAGAATAAACGATAAAACTAATATCATCATCTAAATCATGGATCCGAGCATCATCATAATTTAGTTTAATCTGATCATCAATAGGAGACTCTCATCATACAAGAATTGATAGATCCATTGATCTTAAGGTGTAAATAGGAAGAGAAATGATCTATTTGATTACTTGAGAGATATTACTTTAGGGAATAAGGTGAGAAGCAAAATTTAAATGATTTGAACACCCCTTCCTCAGCTCACAAGTCGATCCATAAGTCAGAGTCTAATAGTCAGCTCTCCCACAAAGACTCTCATATATCTTTATCTTTATCACCATGATGTACATCCAAGTCATGTTGGACATGGCAAAAGACCAGAAATTTATTGGCACAGTAAGATGGAAGTACGACTCCACAGGAAAGCGGATGAAAACCATGCGTTCTATTTTACGTGTATTACGGCGTCATGTGGAAAACGAGGGAGCTTATCATAATGCAATCAGGGCGCAAATTATTCTACCCTGTCGACTGGCAATAATGTATTCGAATCATCAGTCGCCCGTGACGCCAAAGTTGGACATTCGGCGTTCACTGGTTTCTCGCTAATCTGTCGATCGCTTTCGCAAGTATTCTTCGTATCACGGTTTGATTTGATCTAATAATTAATCTTATAGCTACTAATCCAATATATTTAAAATCAAATTATTTTTAATAATTAATTATTTTTAGTATTCTGATTGCTATACTTTCAAAAATTACATTGGAATCCCTATACTTACAAAAGTAAAATATTTAATCTCGTTTCTTCTCGTATCGTTGACTTTGCTGACAGAAACATTCGAATATAACACTAAAACATGATAAAATCAAGCTAACAAGATTATCTTTAATAATTAATTAATTTAGTATTCCGATCATCATATTTTCAAAAATTATATTGGGATATCTATACTTATGAAATGAAACATTTAAACCTCGTTTCTCCTCACGTTGTTGACTTTGCTGATGAAAATATCATATATGTTGTCACATTCGAAAATAATGCTAAAACATGATAAAAATATAATTTCATAATATTATTTTTACTAATATTATTTTTTTCTTGTGTAACTTCTATGAAAGCACTTTGCTTCTCTGATTTCATCCTTTCCTCTAGCTTCGATAAATGATGAGGAGACAATATTATAAGATAGAGATCCTTTCTACTGAGTATTTTACTTCGTTTCCCAATAAACCTTTGAAGACACAAAAAGAAAAGATGGAGCAATTGAATAATATTTTCTCATTTCATTTTCTAACAAAACCCCTCTCTTCCTCTTAATTTTTAATCCTATAAAATTATTTTTTAAATTCTTTTTTAACACTATTTTCTGTGCGTGACAACACATATGATATTTTTATCGACAGAGTCGAATGATGTGAGAAGAAAAGAGATTAAATATTCTACTTTAGCAAGTATAAAGATTTCAATATAACTTTTAAAATTATTAGGATCGAAATACTAAAGATAATTAATTATAATAAATAATCAATAATTAGCTCAACTAATAATACTATGGGAAATTAAGATAAGATTTGTGTGGTTTATGGATATAAGCATGAAGAGATCGATGGTGAAGATCACGTGATTCCATGTTCGATTTTGTTGACAGATAACAGAGTGTCAAAACCCGAAATCGCATAAAGATGTCCACAGCATGTACATGAGAATGCCATTCACCATTGCATGACCGGAATAGTCTATTTATTAATTATTTACCAATGAAAATTATTTAGCAATATTCAATAGTCTATTTATTAATGGAGAAAAATATTATTGACATCTTAATCAACTAGATATGGTTCTAACTCATGTGAGTAAGAGTGTCCGAGGTGCCTCCGAGATAAAAACATCGAGCTCTCGATGTGTCATCTGTACGAAGATCGAGATCGAAAGAGATTTTTTATCCGAACTTTTCGATGCTCAAGTTAGTAACACAAAGTCTATGAGTACAGATTTAAGTAGTCAAAAGAATGTCTCTCTCATCGTAGTAAAGATGAGCCTTTATATCTCTTCACAAAGGGTTAAAATATTTTATAGAATATAAATAATAATGAGACAGTCTCTAACCACCCTTAACGATCCCCTTTTAACCTCTTGTCCGCTTGTGTGGACAATCTTGAACCGTCTGTCTTGGACCTATTTTGAACCATTGTCTATGTGAGTAGACAAATGACCACAGAGGATTTCACATGATGGTTACTTATTAAATGATAGTGTATTTCTTATCGTCTACAAATTTCAAAACTAAATGTAACTAAAGTATTTAACAATCACGTCAAATGTTCAAACACAAAACTGCGGCATTTTAATGAATTACACTCGTGTGCTTTCATTTTAATGAATTACATGCATGGCACTTAATCCATGAGAAATAGACATTGGTTTACACACAATCGGAACAGGGTGCATGCAATTACTAACATAAGTTGACCATGGTTACAATGATTAAAGATAATATGATCGACATGATAATATCTTTTAATATCAATCTTGACATGGTTTTATCATTTAATTATTTAAATTCATATTATTTCATTATGTTAATCAATTAGTAGAATTTTGATTGTTCGACGTGTTGAGCGAGTATAGAACCAATCGAGGTTCATTTTTGAATAAGTTTCAAGATGAGATGTATGGAAGCTAGAGATTCGAGCAAAGTTTTTTTAAAATCTACATCGAGAGCAAACTCGATAAAATTCTTTCGATTATTAAATTAGTAAAATGTTTAAAGGACTTAGTCGAGAGAGATAATCCCTTAAAAACGCACCAAGGACCTTTAAATAGGGTGATAAATAATCGTACGTGGAGGTAAATATTGGAAATGATTATACAGGTTGTTATTCGACCCGAAATGATACATCAAACTATCATGACTATGATTGATAAGTAATAATTTTGTCGAGTCATGTTTTTTTGTCAATGCTGCATTGTTGTCGGTCTCCTGGGATCAAATCAACATTTATGTTAGCGATACTAATTCAAATAAAAAAATTAAATTTATAAGATTACTTTTAAAATAATTGGCAAAATAAATATAATAATTTAGTCACAGCCCGCTTATGAACTCAAACCACGCAATCCCAATTCGAAAGCGATGATGAAATGTGGTAGCAAAGCATAAAGGAAACATTACATGCGTTCGGACAGTGACATTTTGGGTCACAAACAATTGAATGAAACACGTTGGAAAAAGAAATGAAAGCAATGCCGTCGGTAAAAGGATTTAAGAGTTCTTCTTCTGAGGCTGCTCACACACATGAATCACATGGCACCGAATTTGGACAAAACCTTTGTTCCTATTTATCTTCCACCATCTTTGCCAAGCAAGCTCTAAGATCACAACAATTGAAGTAGCAGGTGGCTGTGTATTGCTGCATATACCACCACTTCGCTCCTTCTTTCTTTCCCTTGCTACACCCAAAATGCTACTCTCCCGTGTGCTCCCCTCCAACACCACCCTCCTCCCCGCCTCCTCCCGCACTCGCGCAGCACCTCTCCGGTGCCACCACGTCCCTGTCGGCCGTGCCATTACCGTCCCTGTTAGCTGCCATTCCGCCATGACCATCCAAGCCGGCGACACGCCCCCTGTTCTTGATATCGAGCCGCAGCCGCTTAAGCTCCTCGACCGCGGCACCAAGCTCAAGATCGCCGTCATCGGCTTCGGCAACTTCGGCCAGTTCCTTGCCCGCACCTTCGCCGCCCAAGGCCATGAAGTACTCGCGTACTCACGCACCGACTACTCCGACACCGCCCGCTCCCTCGGCGTGGCATTTTTCGACAACCAGCACGACCTCTGCGAGCAGCACCCCGACGTCCTCCTCCTCTCCACTTCCATCCTCTCCGCCGAGGCCGTGCTCCGGTCTCTGCCCATCCAGCGCCTCCGCCGCAGCACTCTCTTCGTCGACGTCCTCTCCGTCAAGGAATTTCCCAGGAACCTCTTCCTCCAGCTGCTGCCCCCGGACTTCGACATCCTGTGCACGCATCCCATGTTCGGCCCCGAGAGCGGCAAGCACGGCTGGGCCGGGCTCCCGTTCGTCTACGACAAAGTCCGGATCGGCGACTCCGACGACCGGGTCGAGCGGTGCCACGCGTTCCTCGATATCTTCGAGCGGGAGGGCTGCCGGACGGTCGAGATGTCGTGTGCAGAGCACGACGAAACGGCAGCGGAGATCCAGTTCTTGACGCACACCATAGGCAGGGTGCTCGCGAAGCTGGACCTCAAGTCCACGCCCATCAACACCAAAGGTTACGAAACCCTACTAAATCTGGTGCAGAACACCTGCAGCGACAGCTACGAGCTGTACAATGGGCTGTTCATATACAACAAGAACTCCACCGAGCTGATCGAGAAGCTGGACGGCGCCTTGGACACGATGAAGAAGGAGCTCTTCGATCGCTTGCATGGCATCTTTAGGGAGCAACTGTTCGACAGCTCAGGTAGAACGTCCATCGACGCGGGCAACTGAATCATGAAGACAGAGCGATCGTACCTTCTCATCAGGTGATGGCAAACGACTACCACAACACGTCAAGAGTGGCCATCGATCAACTCCGTCAAAATTTAGCTCATGTTCTCTCCACACTGTGTCATGTACTGTTCACGAAGTTGGATCCAATGTGCTTTCCCTGTAGGTTGTAAACTGCTCTCATTAGTACTCGGCAATAATTCATCCCAAGGATTGATTCGTTGTGCATGTTACAAATTTCGGGTTGAGACGATCAATCGACTCTCGAAAAGCCAACAACAATACGGTGACGAAAACAAGTCTCGATTACTGGACCCGAGCAACGTGCAGTGTTACGTCGCGAGATTGCGTGGCGTACAACCGATGCCGGGAAAAGCATAGACGAGTGGCTGAGGAGGGGACGCGCATCCAATTGGTGACGCGCATCGCCATCATCGTGCAGGAGATTGTCGACACTGTATCGAAGAGATCTAATAGATATTTTAATCGGAATCATAAGTCAGTGATTCATTTTTTTCTTAGACTCCTACTCGATTAAACCATATTAGAATATTATCGAACGATGGCATTCGACAATATGTTTAGGTACCTAATTAGTTAATCACAATAATTTGCAGACTTTTAACTATTTGTTTTTTAAAAGATGAAACTAAAATGCATCGTTTGATGCAACAATTAAATGCTCTTATTTATTTATTGAAAATTAGATATTTACCATCCCAAGTATGCTTTTGTATATACTCTTTTTAATTTAAGTTTGATATATACATGTGTATCATCTAAACCTCTTGGTAACATAAAGATATCGTCAACTGGTGAATTGACTCGGTTGATTCACAACCGAAAGTATGGGTCTCTTCTGATAACTCATCTTGACTGACGTAGAGAACAAACGTTGCAGAAAGGATGAAAGAATTTGTAGGGAAAGGTAGTTTACCGGGAGCGGCTCAATCTTCGAATAGTGATACTTAGTTGAGAAGCTAGGTAGTCTCCTTTGTTGTGTAGCCTCCTGCTCGTGCCATCGGGTCATGCAAGGCATGGTCCTGGAAGGGAAGGCTGGTAAGGTCGGGTTATGCCGTCAACCATTAATGCAGAGTTAGATTCTCTTTTCCAACTATGGGATTGATGAGCAGTAGGTCTTACGAGCCCCATTTTGGGAAGTCAAGGCAGACGATGTGATCTCTTATTGGTGATCGTAGGAAGTAATGTTTCTTGAGCTTTTGCTTATGTGTTGTTTATGTGACGGGGGGATGCAGGGGTGACAAAATTATCTCTATCACCTCTAAACTTGGATATATCAGTTTTAGTTAATCTCCATTAATTACTCTAAGTTAATATAATCGGTTGGACATTTAATTTTCATCGATCTTGATTAAAACTAAATAGTACATAAAGTATTTAGGGAATTTATATGTTTCATATTTTTATGTTTTTAGCTCAAACACAACAATACTAATGATAATTAGAGGTGGCTAACATGCTTTAGAAGAAGATTATGACATATATGGTTATACGCTATATTTATCTCCAATATTAAAATTTATGATGTCATAATTTTATTAAGTACATCAATAAGTTAGTGGTGTTGTATTAAGCTCATTTATAGGATTCAAAACCTTATTTAATGTATTTTTATCTTTTAAAAAATATTTCGTTGCAGCAAATTGAAATCCGTCGCTTTCTTCTTTTAAAATCTCAGTCCCTATACGATTAATAAACAATAAAACAATGGCAATACATGACAAATATTATGGCTTGAGTGAATAATAAACGCAGTGAATCATTGAGATTTATTTTGACTCTGTTCCCTTCTATCCTTCTTTTTTTAACATTTCACCTATAATTGACTAATCGGTCAAGTTTTTGTTGAATTGGACCGATTTTATTTGATTCCAATCAATACCATCTATAATTCGACAAATAGGATTGACCTCTGATCAAATATAATTGAAGACGGACGTGGAAATCATAGGATGAGTATCATTCGCTGTTTCTTGGGTTTCCTCACATAACTCAAGTCAGAAAGGGGTGCGTATATGCTAACTATTTGGAGACGTTCGGCTGGATTAACATGGAATACTCTAATAGGCTAATTCCAAAGGCATTTTTTACCATTTTATCTAAAAAAATATTCAGTTTTTACTAATTGACACCTCATAATTGATTTTTATCTTAAGATACTGTTGTTATTAATTTGATTAAAATATCCTTTTCCTCCACCAATAATATCATACTATCATAGTATGGTCACCATCGACTGTCGTCGTCGTCTTCGTTGTCTCGTACTCCCACGGTCGAATTCAAGGATTATAAGATTTGGTAATCTTAGCTTATGGGCTCATGTTCTACCTAGAAACAGACCTACCCATTTGGTGCAAGCCTCCGAACACGAGTCTTCCTCAAACATTAATTTTGGTTCCACAACATGAGATGAAACTAAAGTTTTTGTTTTCTTTTATTATTAAAAATATTATAGGAAGTTGGATTAGCACGATAGCCTCACATCGTTAAAGATTAAAAGAATTAGATTATATTGATTGAGTTCGAACCATAACTTTAAGTATCTAAGTCAAGTTGATGCTAGATTTATCAAAAGAGGAATTGTTCGGTTTGGAAGATGAAAAAGTATCTCTAAAGGGTAAATAAGACCTGACAGACTTATAAGCTCTTAGTTCATATACTCAATTAATGTGGGACTAAATGACCTTATTCCGTAGGAGAGCCAAAGGCTCATAACCAAGGTGTACGGTTCGGAGCGAGTTTGTTCGATCGAAGTGCAGGCCTCGAGCCCTCCTTCTAATCTTATTCACAAGAAAAAATTAGATGAGATGTGATTGATGCTAGATTTATCAAAAGAGGAATTGTTTACTTTGGACGATGAGAAAAAGTACCTCTAAAGGGTAAAGAAGACGTGACAGACTTACGAGCTCTTAGTTCTTATACTCAATCAATGTGGGACTAAATGACTTTATCCCGTAAGGAAGTCAAAGGCTCATAACCAATGTGCACGGTTCGGAAACGAGTTTGCTCGATCGAGGTACAGACCTCGAGCCCTCCTTCTATTCTTATTCACAAGAAAAGATTAGATGAAATGGGGAAGAAAAGCAAGTGATCGAAGAGTAAGACTACTCTTTGATTAGAATATGTGAGAGTGGATTATTTTCCAAAGTGCAGACCGAGCTGCTATCACCAAATGATAGGTGCATGACATGGGTGAGGACAGTCCAACATGCTTCCCTGTTTGCTCCTTCTTTATGGTGAATGTTAGCCCACCAAGAAAAAATTAGATGAGATGTGAAAGAAAAGCAAGTGATCGAAGAGTAAGACTACTCTTTGATTAGAATATGTGAGAGTGGATTATTTTCCAAAGTGCAGATCGAGCTGCTATCACCAAATGATAGGTGTATGACATGGGTGAGGATAGTCCAACATGCTTCCCTGTTTGCTCCTTCTTCTTTATGGTGAATGTTAGCCCACCGCGCTTGTTCTGGTGGTAGAGTTGGGGCTTGTAGAGTGACATGCACTTTTGATATCACAACTGTCTGTCTTGTGGTGCAGAACCTGGAGAGAGCATACTAAGAGGTGGTGGTGGTGGTGGTTTCTTTACAGCTCTTGGCCAACCAGATGAATGGCTTACGATGGCTTTTGGATGCTGCATTCCCAACTTGGAGCAGCACAAGGGGATGGAAAGCCAACTAGCATTCATCTCCTTCAGTTCCTACTACTTCTGATGGTCCACATATACGAGCAACATCTCACGAGAAAGCTAAGGAGGGGCACTTGCACTCTGATGTTGATTTCCACCCATTTCAATAGGGATTTAAGTTACAGATTGTGAATATTTTCTTTTTTAAAAAAAATATATTTTATGATTTCTTAAGATATTTTTAATATTTTCACTATGGTATTTAACACATCTGGTCTTTTATTTTTCAGTATAATATATCAAAACCTTTTGACATTTTAGTTCTTTTATGATAATTAAATTATTTTTATTCGATGAATATGATCTTATCCATTAAATTCTGCACTACCTCTAACCATCTTTATCTGCCAGCCTTCGTGGAACCCAAAGTCAAAAGCCGTTACATCCGCCGTAATAGCCGTTCCATAAGATTCCTTCGCCGTTAAAAACCTAACCATTCATACCCCTCGCATCCCGTATAGCTGTTACATCCGTCGTAACAGCTGTTCCATAAGATTCCTTCGCCGTTAAAAGCCTAACCCATGCCGCTGCCCTCTGTTAGTCCCAACTCGTCTCCGCTACCTTTCGTACCGCTCGCCTCCGCTACAAATACCATGCCGAGCGCCTCCTTGGGGTTTGCCAAATTAGCTAGTCGGCGCCCCAATACATCGATTACCCTAATGGCGACCTCTTCTAGAAGATCCAACTCCGCCGTTCCACCGGTTTCGAGGCCCCTCCTACGATCCGCCTCTCCCGCTGCGGCTGCAGGCGCCGCCCCCTTCTCTTCCTCCTACCGCTCCAAAGCCTCTTCTCCCTTCGCTTCCTCTTCCTCCTCCAGCTCGTCCACCTTCTTCCATCACCGCTCCGCCTCGCCTACGCGCGTCTACCTCGTCGGATCCACGCCTTCCCCCAGAACCCCGTCCGTCCACTTCTCCCTCGATCGATCTACTTCCCCAGGCCGTTCCCTCGCCGTCGTCGACCGGCGCCGTCTCGCCTCCGCCGCCGCACCTGCCCGTCGCACCTGCATGTGCTCTCCCACCACCCACCCCGGCTCCTTCCGCTGTAGCCTCCACAAGGGCCTCCGCTTTCCCCCTCACCACAACCAACACGCCGCTTCTTCGTCGCCGTCGAACCGCCTCAACGCCCGCCGTTCCGCGATGACCAACTCGCTGGTCCGAATCGGAGCCGTGGAGGGCGAGTGGGTGAAGCGCGCTCTTGCCTCCCTCATCCGTCCGTCCTCTCACCAGCAGCGCCGGCGGGCCGACTTCCGTCCGCGTTCCAGTCGCCTCTCCGTCATGTCCAAGGCCGACGATTTCTAGATCTCCGCCGATCTCGAAGCAGGTTTGTTCGAAGATAAAAAAAAAAAAATCACTGCTGCTGTTATTCGCTTGCAGCCATCTGACTCCGATCGAAAGCTCGACCGGCGTTCGAATTTTTTTTTTCTTCGAATTTTTGGACATGAAGAAAGCATTGGGACGAAGATGAGATCACGTCCGTCCATGTACATAATAAATTTTGATGCGAAAAACTGCTGAACGGAGAACTGAGAACAACACCAACGACGATAGAAAAACAGATGAAATCGATGTCACAAATTTATGAATCTGTTGAAACAAAACCATTAACACAACCAATTAATATGATATTTTTGTGCCTTTAATGGCGTGAAGTGTGTTGACGTGGTTACACATTCTCCCTGCAGCAAGGTTTTGCGTTGCGTTGCCAACTCCACTTAGCGTTCGTCGGTTTCGTCCCCGTCGTGCGTTCCGTTGCCAACCCATTCGCTTTCCGTGGCGGTAAAGTATTTTCATTTTATTCGTTTAATTTATTTGGTATTCGTCCATCTTATGTATATAATATATATATCTATGGTTGTGTTGGAATTTGATTTGTCGGACTGTTGCTTTCTTTCATTGCAGGAATGGCGGTGGCTTGGAGTGCACGAAACTTTTGTCGACTTCCGGAGTGAGAGAAAGAGAAGGGGAAACGTCCCTCGAAAACTTAATCGAATTGGGGAGTGGGAGAAACACACCGTCGACAGCTGTACGTCAACTCAACTTCTAAAAACAAAGAATTATTAACCATTTTCTTGAAAAAATAATCGATGAATTAAGATGACGAGATATTTGAAAATGTAAAATATCAGCGAATTACTAAAACCTAAAAAATGTTCGTACCATTGCTATAAAACCCCCTAATTATGATGAAATTCAAATCTGATATATAATTTAATTCGGTCTAAAAATTTAGAGATCAAAATATCTTAAACCAAAATGAGGGATGTATACAGCTGTGGCCAAAGATTCCAAGGTATATTTAATAAATAAGATTGAGATTGACGTGATCAAAGACCAGTGGATGAGATCAAATCGGACACACCTCCCTTTCTAATTCCTCATCCACAGGAGTCAATTTCCTTCTCTGACATTGCACGAAAATAAATGAATAAACACACGGCCCAGATCATCAGTGGATGAGATCACAGCTCTTGTTTTCCCTAACAGTATTATATAATTATTGTCTTCAAATTTCAATGGAGGACTCTCGTTTTCTCTCTCTATCATAGATTACATTGTTATTGTCTTTATACGTCTAGTGGGAACATTTGCCAATGAAAGGGTAGTGAGCGTTGACAGCAGCCATTTTCTTAGACTCTCTCACTGAAAGTAATTGACATGGAAATTGCATGAATTGCGTAAATCAGACATTAAATCACTTTCATGGTTTAGCCATTCATAGAGGTTTTCACGTCAAGTTATATCAAGCTATTATATATAGTACTTAGCATGACATAGACATTAAATCACTTTCATGGTTTAGCCATTAATAGAGGTTTTCAAGTTATATGAAGCTATTATATATAGTACTTAGCATTATATCAGTGGACTCTTACGATTGATGGCTATATGCCATTACTTTCACTTATGTCTCAATTTTTATCTCACACATCAAATTTTTTTTATAAAAAGTTATTTGAAGCAAAATCGAGTTTTTTAAAAAATAATCCGAATGAAGAATTAACAGATATATTACGGTGGAAATTAAAATTGTAACAAAACCCCGACTAAGGATTAAATTTCATTGTAGAAGATTTTGCATGATTTCATTGACCCTCAATGATTTTTCATGTTTTCGTAATCCCTAAAAGATTTTGCATCTCCAAAAATAATTCGACATCTTTTGCGACACTATACCAAATTATTGATTTCATAGACCCTCAAGCTATAACTCAGAACTAAAATTTCCACTATGTAGTTTCAATTTCCATAACAAATAGCAAATTCTACTAGTAATGAGGATATTTAGAGACAAAGAACATGTAGAAGCAAGCATCATGGTAAAACTAACCATATCAACCTCAAAATTTGTAAGTCTAGTAGATATTTATTTTTTATGATAAGATTTCCAACCCTTAAAATAAATGAGATGAATACACCATTATCATATTAATGATTTTTTTGGGTCCAAATCAAGTTTGAAACTAGTTTTGTTTTTTCTTTTCTTTTAATCTTCTTGATATTAGTTTATAGGAAGACTTTATATTTGATCACATACTCTCTGAGTCTGGTCTTAATTGATCTAACAATATGTATCTTTTATCTTTGTAAAATATAAGATCTAAGCTGCTCTTATTTAATTCTTCATTTAGCACACCTTTCTTGACAATCTGTGTGGCTTGAGGAGTTCTTCCCAACCCAGCAAGAAAAGATAAGAAAGCAGACACCCTTTCTGAAGCTTGGTGGGCAAGAAGAAAACTAGATGGAGACAGCCATGTGAGACAAGTCAACTCGCCATGGCACAGAGCGCGCTTAAACAGCTAGTCAACCATCTTCTTCCAGTTGAGAGATCCCACTAAAAAACCACCACTAGAGTACTGTCCCCAGCTGCTACCAGTATTTGTCGCCATCATGATGGAGTCTGGACAACTCATCACCATGAGAACCCTCCAAGAAACCAGGCAAAATTCAATGCGAGAATCACATGCAAACATAGTTCTTTCTCAAATAATAATAATAATAAAATATTACTAATCAAAGATCAAATCAAATAAAAAAATCAAGATAAAAAAAATTATTAATTTTTTTTAAAAAATAATATTTATAAATTTTGAATAGTTGAGACTTGAATAGATGTCACCTATTTATAGATGAAACATATAAGAGTCCTTAATTTCTATCTATTTGAAATATATTTTAAATTAAGAAATATTTATCTCTAAAATTATATCTAATCTCATTTAAAATATAAAATATTAATTTGATGATATTTTAACATCTTAACAGATTCTGCTTCCAGCACATAGAGTTATTTCTTGGTGTTATTTCACTGTCAGTCTTTTCATATTTATTTGGAGCTAATCTAATACATACAGAAAGATGCATGGAATGACATTCTGTACATGGAAGAAGAATCACACAAAGGGGATATTAAAGTACCAATCCACCATTTGTTCCAACACAGTTATATCCCTATAATTAAGTTACTTGGAAGAAGAATCACACAAAGGGGATATTAAACTACCAAATACAAAGACCTCAAAACAGAAAAGCTATCTATGATCAAACACTCCCCCCATACTTGACCATTAATTTGCATTCATCACCCGAAACCTCGACGGCTAAGTTACGTAGGCAAGCTAAACATGTCATATGAGTGTTTCTTAGGTGAGCATTGATTACTTTTTGTGCCCATAGACATACATAACAAAGAGGACGAACGCCGCCTATATTTTGCCAAAGGAGTAGAATGAATCGGAGATGTGTCACTTGGGACACTTTCTTTGTTGGCAGAGAAAAGACTAATGCCTAATCCTTTCGTCCTTTGTAAAGATGCTGCTGTTTTCTACGGTTCGCATATAATAAATAAATCAAAAATAATTTCAAGTGGATGAAAATTAAGGAAAAGTCTTGACGTTAAAAAGAGATAACCTGTAAGGATAAAGTACGAACAGTTGTAATAAAACTTTGAGGCCACTGCAAACGTCGCCATTATCCTTTGAATTGTCCATACTGAGAGGTGGTGGGAGACGAAAGGTATCGGATATGTGAGAGGCGACTCTGTCGAGTTATTGGACGTCTTCTCAACATCTTGAGCTTGTGATGAAGGCCCGGCAAAGCCACGTGTGAAGGAAAACAGACGCTCTTTGGTAGCATCGAAAGCAACAAGATGATGAACGTCGTCTCACCACTGGAGAGGTCGGCAATGGATGCATGACCCCTGGTACTAGCAATACTCATCTTGGGTCCCTTCATAATCCTAATCCATTTAGAATCATCGTCCAATCCAATCCAAGCAAACCATTCATGTCTAGTTTCTTTTAACTTGTTGTTGTTGCGATAATTGATTCCACAAAATTATATATATATATATATATATATATATAATATATATATATTACAAATCTCTTATGTACATTTCTATTATATAATGCAAGTGATAAAAGGTAATTTTTTTTCTTTTAGATACCGGATGTGGACCCTAATATGAAATAAATAAAGTCCCAAATATAAGATAAAATACAACATCAGTGAAGTCCGATCATTCTTCTACATCTTATATATTTAGTATAATGTATTAGATCCATTTATCATAAGGGTCGAAACTTTATTTGATATATTTTTATATTTAAAATAATAGTATATCAGATTTGATTAGAAATATATTAACGGTCAACCATCATCCGGCACATAAGCACCACACCACGTGAAAATCATCGTGAAAGAAAAAGGTTCAGATTAACCTTCATACGTCTATCCATGTGGACAAAAGTCCAAAGCAACCTATTTGGGGTTGTCTCTCCTTTGTCGCCCACATGGATAAAATATCATGAGGGGGATATTGGAGCAGAATCATCGTGAAAGAAAAAGGTTCAAATTAACCTTCATCCATCTGTCCATGTGGATAAAAGTGCAAAGCAGCCTATTTATGGCTATCTCCCATTTGTCGGCCACATAGACAAAATATCATGAGGGGGATATTAGAGCAGTTACAAGGTGTCCCCTCCAAGGTAAGATATAAAAGCATATCCTTGATGTTGCACCGGGGGGCTCTCTTCTTGAAAAAAACCTACACCCACTAAGAGACTTTAGTCACTAACTTAGAGCATCAAAGGGATCAAGTCAAAAAAATTCTTCCAACATCAGTTTTGGTGCAGGTACCTCCTTGGAGCTACCTTGAAGCCACTTCGAATACTCTTACGCTTTTAGGTTTAGACCATTTGGCACTAGGAGGATCTAATGTCACAAGAATATCCACCTTTTAATCCCCCCAATGAATGCTCTAGCGAGGAGGTCATACCTCTGACCCACGATACTTTTACTAAGGGGGACAATTTAGAAGCAATGTCGAAGAGCTAAGAAGCAACATGAGCAAGTCGCGTCAATGTTATTTGATGGTAGTCTCCCTACCAAAGAAGGCCTGGCTCGAGGCATCACCGATCAATGCCCAGATTTTCACCAAGTCCCTCCCAAGTTCGGAGCCAATGGAGTCACTAATCGAGGCACACCTGGACAAAACTTACTATAGCAAGAAGAGGATATGAAGTCTGTCATATTGGAGGGAGGACTTGAAGCTCACTATGATGGTAAAATGATTTGAAATCCACCACAACATAGGGAAGATTTGAAGCCTGTTGCTACTTTGGGAGGAAGACTCGAAATCCATTATAGTAGAGGAAAGACTTGAAATTCGTCATGATGGAGGGAGGACTTGAAGGCTGCCATGGTAGAATGACTCAAAATCCATCACAGTGGAGGAATGACTCAAAGCATGTCATGACAGAGGCATAGGACAAAATGTGCCAAAGACATATAAGTCAAGAAAACTCGATCCGTGCCAAGAGAAATTCACTACAACATAAGCATACAAAAAATATGCCTGAGGCATATGAGTCGAGAAAACCCAACCTACGCCAAAAGAAATCTGCTAACGCGTGTGTTGGAAAAGCTCGACCCGCATGAGAAGAAACCTACTATGATGGAGGCATATGCGAAATGTGCTTGAGATACGTGAATAAAAAAAATCCAACCTGCATGAGAAGAAATCCACTACGATGGAGGCACATGCCAAATGTGCCCGAGATGCATGAGTCAAGAAAACCCAACTAATGTGAGAAGAAATCCATCATGGCGGAGATATAGGCCAAATATGCCCGAGATACATGAGTCAAGAAAACTCAATCCGCATAAGAATAAACCCGTCATGGCGAATGTGCTCGAGACACGTGAGTCAAGAAAACTCGATCCGCATAAGAATAAGCCTGCCATGGCAGAGGCATAGGTGAAATATACTCGAGATATATAAGTCAGGAAAACCCGACTCGCATGAGAATAAATCTATCATAATAAAGGCATAGGCCAAATGGACCCAAGATGTATGAGTCGAGAAAACCCGACCAATGTGAGAAAAAAATCCATCACGATAGAAAGTATATGTCAAATGTTCCTAAGACACGTGAGTTAGAAAAACCCAACTTGTGTGAGCAAAGATCTGCCAATGTAGATGTGCAAGGCGACATTTGCTCAAGACGCGTGAGATAGAAAAACTTGACCCACGTGTGAAGAAATCTGTCACAGTCGAGGCATAGGCTGAATGTGCTCGAGATGCATAAGTTGGGAAAACATATCCCTTTGAGAAAAAGTTGTCACGATAGAGATAAAATATGCTCGAAGTAAATAAGTCAAAATAATTAGACCTATGTCAAAACAAACACATCACAAAGAAAGTCACATGCATGGGTCGGGAAGCTCGACCATCTCTACAAGAGGCAAGGAGGTTGGGCCTCCTGCCCTCCACCTCTGTCCTCGCCCAAGGCGCAGGGGTCGAGGAGCCCAACTCGAAAGCAACAAGATGATGAACGTCGTCTCACCACTGGAGAGGTCGGCAATGGATGCATGACCCCTGGTACTAGCAATACTCATCTTGGGTCCCTTCATAATCCTAATCCATTTAGAATCATCGTCCAATCCAATCCAAGCAAACCATTCATGTCTAGTTTCTTTAACTTGTTGTTGTTGCGATATTTGATTCCGCAAAACTATATATATATATATATATATATTACAAATCTCTTATGTACATTTCTATTATATAATGCAAGTGATAAAAGGTAATTTTTTTTCTTTTAGATACCGGATGTGGACCCTAATATGAAATAAATAAAGTCCCAAATATAAGATAAAATACAACATCAGTGAAGTCCGATCATTCTTCTACATCTTATATATTTAGTATAATGTATTAGATCCATTTATCATAAGGGTCGAAACTTTATTTGATATATTTTTATATTTAAAATAATAGTATATCAGATTTGATTAGAAATATATTAACGGTCAACCATCATCCGGCACATAAGCACCACACAACGTGGAAATCATCATGAAAGAAAAAGGTTCAAATTAACCTTCATCCATCTGTCCATGTGGATAAAAGTGCAAAGCAGCCTATTTATGGCTATCTCCCATTTGTCGGCCACATAGACAAAATATCATGAGGGGGATATTAGAGCAATTACAAGGTGTCCCCTCCAAGGTAAGATATAAAAGCATATCCTCAACGTTGCACCGGGGGGCTCTCTTCTCGAAAAAAAAAACCTACACCCACCAAGAGACTTTAGTCACTAACTTAGAGCATCAAATGGATCAAGGCAAAAAAATTCTTCCAACATCAGTTTTGGTGCAGGTACCTCCTTGGAGCTACCTTGAAGCCACTTCGAATACTCTTACGCTTTTAGGTTTAGACCATTTGGCACTAGGAGGATCTAATGTCACAAGAATATCCACCTTTTAATCCCCCCAATGAATGCTCTAGCGAGGAGGTCATACCTCTGACCCACGATACTTTTACTAAGGGGGACAATTTAGAAGCAATGTCAAAGAGCTAAGAAGCAACATGAGCAAGTCGCGTTAATGCTATTTGATGGTAGTCTCCCTATCAAAGAAGGCCTGGCTTGAGGCATCACCGATCGACCCCCAGATTTTCACCAAGTCCCTCCCACATTCGGAGCCGATGGAGTCACTAATCGAGGCGCCCCTGGACAAAGCTCACCATAGCGAGAAGAGGATTTGAAGCCTGCCATATTGGAGGGAGGACTTGAAGCTCACTATGATGGTAAAATGATTTGAAATCCACCACAATATAAGGAGGATTTGAAGCCTGCTACTGTGGGAGGAAGACTCGAAATCCATCATAGTAGAGGAAAGACTTAAAATTCGTCATGGTGGAGGGAAGACTTGAAGCCTGCCATGGTAGAATGACTCAAAATCCATCACAGTGGAGGAATGACTCAAAGCATGTCATGACAGAGGCATAGGACAAAATGTGCCAAAGACATATAAGTCAAGAAAACTCGATCCGTGCCAAGAGAAATTCACTACAACATAAGCATACAAAAAATATGCCTGAGGCATATGAGTCGAGAAAACCCAACCTACGCCAAAAGAAATCTGCTAACGCGTGTGTTGGAAAAGCTCGACCCGCATGAGAAGAAACCTACTATGATGGAGGCATATGCGAAATGTGCTTGAGATACGTGAATAAAAAAAATCCAACATGCATGAGAAGAAATCCACTACGATGGAGGCACATGTCAAATGTGCCCGAGATGCATGAGTCAAGAAAACCCAACTAATGTGAGAAGAAATCCATCATGGCGGAGATATAGGCCAAATATGCCCGAGATACATGAGTCAAGAAAACTCAATCCGCATAAGAATAAACCCGTCATGGCGAAGGCATAGGTGAAATATACTCGAGATATATAAGTAAGGAAAACCCGACTCACATGAGAAGAAATCTGTCATAATGGAGGCATAAGCCAAATGGACCCAAGACGTATGAGTCGGGAAAACCCAACTAACGTGAGAAAAAATTCATCACGGTAGAAAGTACATCTCAAATGTTCCTAAGACACGTGAGTCGGAAAAACCCAACTTATGTGAGCAAAAATCTGCCAATGTAGATGTACAAGGCGATATTTGCTCAAAACGCGTGAGTTAGAAAAACTTGACCCACGTGTGAAGAAATCTATCACAGTCAAGGCATAGGCTAAATGTGCTCGAGATGCATAAGTTGGGAAAACATATCCCTTGTGAGAAAAAGTCTGTCACGACAAAGGTAAAATGTGCTCGAGGCAAATGAGTTAAAAAAATTAGACCTATGTCGAAAGAAACATAGGTCGGGAAGAAACACATCACGGTGAAAACCATAAGTCAAAAAAGTCCAAGGTGCATAGGTCGAGAAGCTCGACCACCTCTACAGGAGACAAGGAGGTTGGGCCTCATGACCTCCACTTTTGTCCTCGCCCAAGGCTCAAGGGTCGAGGAGCCCAACCACTTGCTCCGCAAGAGGCAAGTAGGTCAGGCTTCTCAACCTCTGCCTCCATCCTCGCCAAAACCATAAGGGTCGGGAAGCCTGACCCTACTTTTGCAAGCGATGCAAAGGTCAGGATGCCTGACCCCAGAAGCCTGACCTCCGGCTCCGCTCGAGGAGTGGAGGTCGGAAAACTCGACCTCTGCCATTGCCCAAGGTGTGAAGGTTGGGACACCCGACCTCGGCCTCCGCCAAAGGCGTGGAGGTTGGGACACCCGACCTCTGCCTCCGCCAAGTTTTAATGATACCTTCTAACTTAGTTGGTTTTCATATTCATTGATCAAAATATTATATGAATTAGTTGGTTTTGATGATACAACTCGATTGCGAGTTCCAAATATTATCTGACAAGTTTTGCTGATAGCAACAAACTTAGTTGGTTTCGATAATAAAGTCCAAAGATCAAATATTATCATCATCCCTTAACATTTGGAAAAACAAAAATAAAAACGTGGCCGGATTCGTACTGCGAGTCTCGTCCGATCAATTGGCCGCATCAACACAACCTGTATTCTCCCCTCTTTTTCAAGCTACTCATCGGTGAATGAACTTTGCATGAAGCTTGACCGGTCGTTGGAGATTACGAGTTTCGAGTGAGTGAGTGAGTTGTGGACATCATGCATGGCTAAAATCATTTTGATTCCCAAAAGACAGCACTATAAAGCGCCTCGGATGTTTATTTCATGATAGTTATCCGAGTGGAGAAGATGGAAAGATATATTTCTTACAGCATTATAGGAATATTTTTGGTATCGAAGCCTTATAGGCGATCACGACAGAAAACACTACTTAACATTGTAATCAGACTAACTAGATGTGAAAAATGTTCCCTTCATAGATCAGTTGAGAAGTTGAATGCACATAGTAATTCCCATAAAAATGAGCCAATTCCGGCATGATAGCACTACGACCAAATGTTTCTACACTATCTTGCCTCTTGGAAATGCAACATTAAATCAATTCCATCCAAGATCTACATTTATGCATAACAAGAAAGTATCAGCTTTCCTTAGCATCTGCACTCTAAAACTGAGGCAAACTAAAATGATAGCTAAAAAGTTACCTCATAATGGACATGAACTTTTCATCCTCTATGCATTTAATTACAACACTCTTAACTCGGATGAGAAAGTTCACTTAAAGCATAAACTTAAGGCACCTTTTCTTGCAGAGGCAGATGTGGCCTACCTGTCTCCACAAGGAACTGCTTGTTGTAAGTGCGATGGCGCCTTTCCCTAGCATATATCACCCAGAATATTAAGGACAGCATCACTGCACCCGACACCATAACCAGACCAATGTAGACCCGTTTGCTGTTCTGTTCAAGACCAGGGCAATTGTTCCCATGTATCGCAGTAAAGGTTTCGCGGACAAAACTGCAGTCTTCTAGCTGAGTAAGGAATGGCACATAATAGTATAATCCTCGGCTCACAGTTACAGCCGCAGTCATTTGGTTATAGATACTGGGAGTAACACGTCCGACGGTTGTACATATCTCAGACCCAGAGACGACAGCACTCTGGCAAACATAACCTTTCCATACCTGCATTGTAAATGAAAGAGTTTATGTACCGAAGAAAAATGCATGCTGCTGGATGATACGATTCCATGATGATTGTTATTTTACCTGTGATGCATTGTTGAAGTTCACTTCTCCAGGGGTGCACGTGCGGTTATTCAAGTCAGGTGTGTATGGGTTGCAGAGAGTAGGCATCAATGGGCCAGATTGATTATAATACAAAGGCACCAAAGCAGGAGGGAAGTTCCCGTTGGAAACATTGACTATCACCCGATTGACAACACTAACTAGCTGGAAGGTAACTTCCCTGCTTCGATACAATGACTCATTGGCAGTGGCAACATCAACACACGGAAGAATATCATCTAGAGCTGTATGTGCATGAGGGTGGTCGACCCATTCATTCATTGCAACACATGTGTCCGCCACCACACTGGAAAATTAATAAGAGTGAGGCAGTTAGTTGCTTAGCAAGTAAACATAGCAAGCATAATAGATGATGAGGATAGTCCAGAATTTGTAGGTATACTTGGGGACCCATAAGAACTTTAAACACGTTTCTAGTCTTGATTTCATAGATACAATTTCAGTAGCTACAATCTTGAAATCTATGATGTGCTTTATACTTCCTGATCCTGATCCCATTTCGATTGATAGAGTCCTGGAATCTAAGGATGGTTGTAATGCATCTCACTGTGCCCATGTTGTATAATGCCAATCTAGAAATCCCTCTACATTCAGTTTCTTTCCTAATTTAGTTCAAAATGTTTGTTTTTCTGATACTGGTCAGTGGCCGAACCATGAGGAACTAATATGGACCAAAGTACTGCACAGGACAAATTGGTACCTTCCGAACCAGAGAGAAAGAGGGAAAAAAGAGGAGGAGATGCCGCTGCTGCTGCTGGTAGAGGTGGAGGGAGTTGAGCAGGAGAAACAGGCATACCAATAGTAGGCAAAGGAGGTGACGGTAACCCTTACAAGGAGGAAATGATGACGACACAGCAACGCGAAGGGTGAGAACAGCGAGGTGGCAGACAGGAGGAAGAGGTGGAGGGGTGAGCTGCTCATCTTAAGAGAAGACCCAAAAGGTACAGCAGAATAGTGGTCTTGTAAAGCAAGTAAGATACCAAGGTGAACCTTAACCAAAAGAATGAGAGGAGTCTAAATACTGCTTTAAAGCCAGTCATGGCTGGTCTTAAGAGAAGATATGAACTCAAACAAAGCATTGCATATCAGAGTCAAGGATCCAATTGCACAATAGAAGCAAGTTTTCAGAACTTCACTTAACAATACTAAACATAAATAGAATCAAAGGCCAAAAGAGAATTTAAAATGAGTGATGCATCATGATTTTTGTTCTTGTTGAGAATCACGATGTAGGACAAGGAAGAAGAAAGAAGTGTGGAGGAGAAGAAGAGAAGAGTCTCTCCCTCTCACCCCATGATCCCTTCTCCAACGTGACATCCATTTCTTAAGAAAAGAGAAAAAGAGAAGGAAGAAGAGAACTATTATCAAGTCCTCCACTTCCTTGTTTTTTATTATTTATCTTCTTTTTTTCAATTTTATTTTTACAATTATACCAAGTAAGGTATGTAATACCATACCGTACCGGTGTTTCGAGATTAGCTCAGTATAGTATGGTACCGACGTACCGAGCGGTACATCAGGGCGTACCGAGCAGTTTTATATATTTTCTCCTCTACTGTAGCACTGTAGCACGTTCCGTCCGGTAGCAGGCGGTCCGCGTACCGGTATACCGTCAGACCGGTACGTACCGCCCGTACCGGGCGGTACCATTCGGTATTGCATACCATGATACCAAGTATATAGGCCAATATACCACTTGATATCTCGAGATCATACAAATCCATTAGGTTGTTGAAACCAATATTGAACGGGTATTTGAAACCAGAGTTGCAGACTCAAGGAGATTCTCGGAACAACATGACCAAAAAGCCAAGAGATGTAAAATGATATTTATATATAACCCACAAATGGAGCTAAAACCATATTCAATCGAAATAAAGAAGACTTCGGAGTAAAAGAATCATTTAAATACTAAGAAAATTTTCATGGAAGATATTTGCTATTAGAAGATGAAAGTTTATGATGATTCTAGTCCCCTATAAAAGAATCTTCTCACAAAGATATTTTCAACATGGACATGTTAAATTAAAGGAAAAAAATGGGCTAAAGTATCATGCCTTTAATACTAACAAATATGAAGAATTTCGGCTTCAATCATGTCCTAGGTTTTGTTGAATCGACTTAATTACGCTATTATCAGCTTCACTTCGAGGTCATATTATTTTTTTATTTTCATGCATCATTCTTATGTTTAGTTATATTAGGGAATAGTGCAAGTCGTATTTTCCAATCGATTATTGTTTCCCTGTCTTACTATACGTATAAATTGACTTGGCAAACACCTAAAGCCACTACGATTAAGATTTAAAAGGTATGAGAATCTATTTATAGACAAAATTTTAGAGAGTTATGACATTTACCATTTAAAAAGTCTTCTTAATCAAGGAGTCTTCTAGGCTTAAGTAAAAAAAAATAGCTTTATGTTACTAATACATTTGATGGTTATTATAACAATTAATATAAGAAGGCTGTCTTCTTTGTGTATGGCATGAGGCAATGAATTTGCTGAAGTGCATGAAGCACAACAATGTGGAGTCAATGAGCAGAGTGAGCATGTGCTATCCCGCTTTTCACTTTCTCTTTATTTTAATTTTCTCTTACGAAACTAGAAAGATTGCAACAAGATCCATGCTGCACTACTACATCTCCATTGCCCATACTGCCGTACTGCTCAGCACTATATGGCATTCTTCATGCAGAAAATCTCAGCGACCTTCTTCACTCTCATTTAAACTATTGTATCGCCAAAGTTCATCTCTACACTATACTTTGATTATACATCATTCTTAAACATCATGAAGATATATTGACTTCAATAATTCTTCACTACAAGCAAACTTAATAAAATTGACTAAAGAACACATATTAAAGTTTACTGCTGAATTGGCATCAATATTATGGACTAAAGAAAGACTTGCAATATTAGTGTTACACTCAGAAAGCTCTGCCCATACATGTATTGCTTCTATGATGGGAAATTATTTCAGATAACATAGACATCTCCATAGGAGACTTAAAGATTCCCCTTGTAGGTTTTGAAATCATTAAAACTAATGATAGAGAGGAGACCTAACAAAACTATTATCGAGAATAAAAAGAGATCTGAAGGCTCTTAATCTGACTAGTTATACAGCCCTAAAGATAGTTTAGTAGCAGAAATCATGTATCCAATGCCAAAAAGTTGGGATATCACTGTTTGATTTTCTTATTCTTGTTATAATGTCATCCACTATTGCAAAGACAGAGACAAGTAGCACAGAGAAGACAAGGATCGAGAACAACCTTTGATTTTGAAACGAGATAAGGATGTTACCACAGAGGGACAAAACCATGATATCTGGAATTAATTCTACATCCCATGCACATTCTTTTCAAATAATTCTTTTTTTCTTTTACTTGTTTTGTATTACTAAACATTTCATCTCATGGTGATCAAAGAAGGACAGGGATTATACTGGGGCTACTTGTCATCTTCAAAGCTACAGATGGATAAGTTTTAGATTTTTTCTTTTTTTTTGTAGCTAATACACAATAGTCATCTGCTACAACCATATCTTTGTACAACATGATTAACACATGTTTTGCAATAACAATATCAGCTATTTTTCAACACTGTTATTGCTTAGAAAATCAGCAGCATATTATCAGTTACAACAATGTCAAAGATACATGTACAAAGCAAAAGTGAAAATTCACATCTATACGTGGATTCATAATGAAACAAAAGCAGAAATGAAGAACAAAGATAAGTGACAAAAGTTGCACGAAAGTTGCTTCACGTCATATATAGAAGTTTCCATGTAATGCTTTCTGCAGCGAAAGCCAACTAAAGAAAACTTCAAGAACATATCAACCATTCATTATTGCAATTGTTAATGCTTTAATGCTATCCAGGAACAAAAGAGAGACATGAAAATTCAACATCATATTCTTCTAGATAACATGAATAGATTTTCATATGTAGCAAACTAATAGAATTCTTATGGAACTTACTTGTGTAAAAGAAGAAAAACACCACACAAGATAAATGTGCCTGTCACTAGAATCCACCCAACAACCACTAAGCTGTGCACATTATCAGCAGAGAAGCAGATTAGAAAATTTGAGTGTGGAATCAGAAAAAATTGATGAAGAGCATCAAAATAAATTAGAAGAAAAGATATGAACAAGAAACGAGTGGCTGATTGTCAAATCAGTTCACATACACGTAGACAAGGAACTGCAATCCAAGTATAGAGAGCACTGCAAGATTAACAAACTAAATTTATTAGCAAGTTAGTAAAACTAAGCTCTTAGGATTTTGCTTCAAGATATGAAACTCACAGAACCCAACGAATGCCAAAAGCAGCATCACTGCAGCAATTATGATCAAATCCAGTCTCCTGCAGGCCACACAAATACAACTAAGTCAAATGGTATCATAAAAAGATCCACAATTGTAGTCACTTCCAACTACAAGCTCCGCATAATGAGAAGAATGGAATTTCAACACAAGGGCCAATTGTCATACACTCTATCTAGCACACGGCTAATCTTCCTGGAATTGTCCAATGTCCGATTGGCAAGCTCAGTTGCTGAAGAGTTGACCTTTGTTTTGAGGCTATCGATTTCACTCTGGACATCAGCTGGGAGGAATACCTGATCCACCGTGATCTTCTTAGCTTCAGCCAGACTTTCTGAGAAGTTCCTGAGGTTGTCTACCGTGAAGTTTGCCTGACCCACGACATAGTCCACAGTATTCGAAGTGCTGCTGTGAAACTTTCCCTGACTGGTGTACAGAACAATGCATCCAATGCTGGAAACGTTTCGCAATTCATTTTAAGAACTTCCACGTCATGAGAAACAAATATTATAAAAGGAAATTGAAAAGCTAGGAAAAAATATAGTCTTCCTACATTGCAGCACAGGTGAATAGAATGAGCAGAACAAGAGAAAGCGCATAGGCTGTGCGGGAATACGAGTAACTTCGGCGGCGGCAACAGAAGTAATAGCAACAGCTAAATAACAAGACCAGCCCGAAAACCAGGAACCACACAAAGGCAATGGCGAACAGGGGGACAGCCGTAAAACCAACAGACTGCAATCAAATATAAGGAATTATAAGTTGCAGCTATCATCAAACATCAGGACAAACGAGGGATAAGGGGAAACGAAAAGCTTACAGCCCAGTAGTGTTGCTCACTGATGTTCCAACCACCAGTGTAACGGTTGAATCCATTCAAAGGATCTTTCCTGTGTGTCCTATCCGCAGCCAGGATGAAAGAGCTGTTATCCACGGTAAGATTGCCGGTAGGTGGCACCTCAGCAGCATACCTCCTCGGTAGAACATACCCATCTCGCAGCCCTCCACCTACGCCAAATCGCCCACATTTTGTAAAACAACAAAACATGGCAGATCTCGTACTGAGATCTTAAACGCTCATACAAAGGGGAAAAAAATCGATCTCCGAAGCACGTAAAGATGCTTTCCTACACCATTAAAAGTACCCAATTCGCTAAGTAGAACACACAAAATAGATTATTTTGCTGATATTTTAAAGACTAACATGAAAGAGAATAAAAATCTACCCCAGAAGAACAAAAAAAAATTCTTTTTTTTTTTTTTGTGGCACAAAGAGGAGGATTATGCAGAAGATAACCATTATTTCAGTAAAAGAACGATGTTTCCCGAATAATGAACACATAAATATCAAAAACTTGTCTTTAAGAACAGCTGGTATTCCTGCGAAAAGACAGAGCACTCGGCTGGAGAACAAGATTATAAAGAAAAGAATACCTGGTAAGGGCGTTCTCTGGGTCTCAGAATAAGCGTGGGAGACCGAGAAGGGAAGGCAAAGGACAAGCATGAGAGGAAGAAGGAAGAGGGAAGCTGGAAATCCAAGGAATGCCATGCTCATCGGAGCTGGGTTACTCGGTTCCAGGGTGCGCCAAGATGACGCTTTCCCGAAAGCAGAGGCTTCAGAATCGCACGAAAACAGACTGTTTTGGGGACGATAGAGGAGATGTCGTGGTGCTTCCTCACGAGCGCATTGAGCCAAACTGCGTAGGTTTATCGTCCTGGGGTTCTCCTTGCCCTTTTCTGTGCTTCTTTTGAGGGAGGGTGGTGGGAATCGGATAGAGAAGAGTATCTCTCGCCTTTGTTTGGCTTCCCCTTTAATTACGGAAAGCCCTCAACAAATTGAGAGCGCCTTCTTCACGTATCTGCCACCAAAAGGTTCACAAAATATAATATGTGCCACCGCATTCTCGCTTGTATCGATCCTATACGTCAAATATGCCATCTCCTTACAAGTGTGTGATTGAAATATAATGTCAAGCACAGATTAATAGATAATTGAAGGGTTCTACAAATACGTGAAGTTGATGATATCTTGAACACGGTTAAGCTAATATTATAAATAAAGTGATTTAGGCATGTATGTAAAAGAAAGAAAGCCTTTCTCTATGTATATGTGAAGAATGTGATGATAAATATGGTAGTATGAAGGTTCTAAATACTGGGATATGTTATTATTATTAAAATATCCTTACAGATTTGGTTGTATATATATATATATATATATATATATATATATATAACTCACGTTTAAGAAACTTTAAATGAGAGATATTTTCGTGTTATATCATATTTCTACTTTTTTTAATGAAATTTTAATATATGTGATAAAATTTTTTACTATATATTGTTATAATTAACAATAACAAAATCATGAATTGTTCACTGACAATATATATATATATATATAAAGCTATTATATGATTGTGAATACCCATTCCAAATGTTAAAGAAAATGAGGGAAATATCCATACAACGATGATAAAATATAATTTTTATTTTATTTAGTAGGATAATTACATAATACATGTTAGGTAATTTTAGTTGTTATTGATGAGTGAGCAGACTCGAGTCATTGTTTATTAATTAATAATATATATATATATATATATATACAAATGTATTTTGCTAATATTATATAAAAATTAGAATCAGGGTTATTTGCATCGAAAAGGATGGTAAAATCATTAATTAGTTGACAAGAGATAATTTTGGATTTACCAGAATAACCGGTGGGAGTAATAAATAAGGGTCAAAATATAATTCCTAAAATTAGTGATATCAGGATGTAAATAATGGTGGCGAAGAAATCGATTAAAAATAATACTTCAAAAAAAAGGTATCAATGACCTTTCATTTAAGTAAAAGAAATGTAAATGAGCCATCAAACCTTGATGATCACAATGATAAGAACTTTTGACCCACTCAAGCTCGACCATAACTTGGCATGAGTTCAGTACAAATATGTCTGTGTCAGACCCCCCCTCCTCCTGCATGGTCCACATCGTAACCCTAGCGTTATATACACATACATATATACATATGCATATGTATGTATGTATATATACATACGATTGATTCGGACAGATAAAGACTCGTAATAAAATCTACCATTCAATCGATTCTTTATGGTAGCAGAATTCATGAACCTACTAACTCGACCAAAAAAAGGTAAGAGAACGACTTCATGTTCATCCCAGTGCAACGAGGGAAAGCTAAAACTGCGAACGACTTGGGATCCGCTGTAGACTTTAGTATATGTCCTTCCGTTTGCTTGGTGACCACTGGTGGAAAATTTGGGGCCCGCAATAGTCACGAATAAAATATTTGCGGTGGGCACACAGCGGATCCGGACGTGGAAACTAAGCGAATCCGATGCCAGGGAAAGAACACTTCCCGGTGGACCCCACTCGCTCGTGGGCTCGCTGTTTTTGCCGTCACGCAACTCGTGGTAGGTGAAAAGGGTCGCGGCCGATCGGGTAGCTGAACGGGAGCAGCCGACACGTCGAAACGGAGAGATCGAAGCCAAACGCGTGAAACATGTAAATGGGGATCGAACGACGCGTGTTTCCGACAGGACACGTGGTGGATGTTCATGTACTTTGTAAGTTTCCTATCAACGTCGACGAATAGTCACATCGTGAAGTAACTTTCCGTCACGAACTACTTTGTAAGATACGTTCCCGTACCCCACTTTTTGACTGGTCATCGCTTAGGGCTCCACCTATCTTTCCAATGATGATAGAGGTAGGTTAAAGGGCGGTTGCAATTATCTCATCTTCTTTTTCTTTTTCTTTTTTTATCTCGTACCTTTTACATGTGTTGGTTCTTCAACTAAGATTAAAATTGATTATAACAAATAATATAATTTATTAATTTTAATTTTTTTGTATTCATGTGTAACTTTATATTTATTAATATTATTTTGTATTTGTATAATATCGTTTTTTTTTTTCTCAAGTTGGTGTTGGTTTAACCTTCACAAGAAAATCACGCGTGTGCTCTTCCTACGTGCCAAAATTATGATCATGTAATTATAGCTTTTGATTTCATGCAGGTGATCTTTATCCTTCAGTCTAATGAATTAACTAGTCAATCAATTTTATTTGATCCAAATTATTAATCAAAATATTTAAATTAATATTAATAATAATATACTCATCGTATCTTTATAAATTAATTATAATTTTATCTATTTTCTAGACGGGACTAATTAGGATTTACATTTTTAACTTTATAAATTTATTTTTACAGAATAACAATCCGCTAATTTCATGCCGCTATTTAGGGCTTTTAATTTGCAGTCAAAGTCAAAGTGGGCTTAGCTCATCATGGTCGAGTGACAAAGATCTTTGGGTTTTGAAAACATTAGTAGTAGAGATAATAAAATGAGGAAACGACGACATGCACGAGTGCACCTCCCCAAGCTTTCCAGCTATGCGTGCTGGTTTGCTGCTCCAAATTTGTATGGCCATCATAGACAGGTCAAATTAGGCTCAGTCCTCACTGCAGCCGCGTATAGTATTTTGGAGATGACAAGTAACTCCCCACTCTGATCTCGAGATGGTTGGACATGCATGCTCTCTGACAAGCTTGCATTGATGAGATCAAACTTCATTTGAACAATGGTGAGAGCAGTACTGCTCTATTACATGTCTTTACCTGACCACGTAATCGCCATTAACTATATGAGTTGTATTTGGACGCTCTAATTCTTCAACTGGCTTTCACTTGTAATGTTATACTGAATATATATATAAACACATCTATATTTAATGATTGTGAGCTGTTCTTGTTATTTCGGTTGAATATAAAAAAACGATGAAAATACCAGCTACTACTTCACAGCAAGCAGCAAAAATCATTATATGTCTAAGGGGAAATTGAAAGCATTATATATAGTTTTATGATGGGTGTTGGTCTTATGTGCTACCAGCATTAGCATTTCAATCAAACTAAAATGAGATCTAATGTATTGTAGTTGCTTCGAAGACCATTTTCCATTCACATTCTCGTCTCCCAAAAACTGGCAAATGGATAGAAAAGGCAACTTATTTATGTGTCTTCATGTATGCTACTTGGACTAGTAATAAATAGAGTCAATAGAAGTGAACATTAGCAGAGAGTCAGAAGAAGATAGATTTTACAGGCTTTTTTCTTCGTTCCTATGAATCTTAGTTAGTGCCTTTATATAAAGTAACTGAACTAGAAATCAATGAATTGCGTAGCAGTTAATGTCTGAAGAATTCAGAAGATGTGAACTTTTGCAGAGTCAGAGGAATGTATAGAGAGAGAGAGAGAGAGAGAGAGAGAGAATTTTTTTCTTCATTTTTATACATCTTAGTTTTCTGTCGTTCCACCTAACAATGGTAGTGATTAAGCTGTAAACCAATTGCTTCTCTGTAACCCATTAAACACCCTGTAGATTCTTTACTCCCACCTTTTCCCTCTTTTTGTGATGTTGTATTTCCTTTCTCCTAAATTCTTCCATCTGTACTGTCTAGTTCTTAATTCCATCATGATTTAGAAAAGACTATGCTTTCCAGCAGAATCCATAATGAGTTGGTAGACAATGTTAGTACTGGTAATCACACATTTAAATGATACAACCTTAACTCTTCTGGAATGACAATTTCCAGTGATCAGGTTTTTCAAACCTTAAAGACTGATAACATGCATCAGAAATTGAACATAACAAGTCCTCTTAATATGAGTACTAACAAGCTTTAGGACTGACATATATCAAGGACGAAGCATTCGGAGAACAGCTAAGTAACAAAGAGTGCAGCACATGACTCTTAGTAGTCTAGCCCTTGCCAATATCTTATGCTAATCAACTGTACTGGTTGGAAGAATTCTCCCTAGCAACTGCCACATTTCATGTGGCCTCCATATGCAAAGGCACTGCAAAGTCTAACATACAGAAGGAACAACAGGAAGTGCTCCAGTTCAGGCACACGGGGTGATAATTTAAATGTCTCTTTGGAAAATGTACAGTGAAGCTTGGAACTGGGAGTCACATGATGCTCGTTTATGGAAGCCCCTCCAAGTTAGTTTAACAGGCAGGAAGAAGAAGAAGAAGATGATGATGATGACGGTCAAGAAATAGCAACAGGTCTCTTCTAACATAGAGGAGATCTATGTGGAATGCCCTTCCTTCTGCTCATGTTTGTAGCCATGTCCTCGGTATCGACTTTGTTAGCTGACCTTGAACATAGATTTATGCCACTGCGCTTCTTCCGGATGAAGTTAAGGTACGGGACATTGAAATCCTCCGAGTCCGACGAGCGCATGGGATCATCGCCTTCCACGACGGTGGAGTGTGTCGTCTCGTTCGTATCTTCGTCGTCGTCGCCAACCTCGGTGTCAGGTGGTACGATGGAGTCGGGGCTCAATTGCAGTGATTGACATCTCCTGATGTAGTGCGAGAAATCCTTCTTGTGTCTTGCTATGTAATCTACCTACAAGGGAGGCATTTTGTGGCGTGAGAAGAGATTTCGACATGATCCATTGCCATTTGTAATTGCACATGCGATCGCACTTGAGAAGGGATTTAAGATCATCTTTCTACTATGCTACTCACCTTGCACTCCAGCGAGCAATGGATGTAAGGTTCTTGGAGGGTCCTGTCACAGGAAGTGCACACGTTTCCTGCTCCTTTGAATTGTCTGCTCTGCGGACGCTTCTTGAGGAATACTACCTTTGAACTGTTGATGGTGTAGGACTGCGATGCTCGAGTAACAGGAGAAGATGAATCAGATAAGAAACTATCATGTAGATTAGAGATACCATCACATACTGTCTTTCGTGATGTTAACCTGAACGCTGGAGCAGTCGATGAGCTTGTCAAGGTCCTGCAGCCGCACAACGTCATGGTAGACGTAGCGCCGCACCTGCACCAGCCTGTGGAGGCGGTGAGACCGCAAGCAATGGGGGCAGATAGCCGTGCAACAGTCCAAACAGCAGATGTTCTTCTCCTTCTTCCTCGCGCTCTCGTGCACGGAGCAGCCGACGAAGAACTTTAGCTTGTCGAGAGCCTCCAGCCACGCCGGCTTGTGAGCTCCCTGCTGACCAACAGTGTCAAGAGATCGATCAGTTGAATCTGCCAAGTCGCATCGAATCAAAGATGATGAGAGCAACACAAACCATCTTATTAACTTCAACAACCGAGAGCTATGAAGCTAGCGGACTTCACAAGCCCCGGATGTGTACTGCAACAGGAGAAGAGGCAGAGACAGGGTGAAGGAAGGAAGATGAGATAGGGTTTTGAAGGAGGCATTTAAGGAAGATCACAAGGGTGCACAAGGTATATATATTAATGTACCATAGCGAGGGACACTATATTTTGTCAAGGGAGTGAAGGTGTTATGGAGTGGGGGGGAGCCATAAAGAAAGGAAGATATGAGGAGAACGTGGAGGCTGTTTCCATGTCTCCCTTGGCCTGTCCTTCTACACTGGCCGATGAGCCATGCCCTGTAAACTAATCCAAGGGGGCGCAGCAGCCCGAGGAGGTTGGATGCTCTCTCCAGTCATTTGTGCGTGGCACCGCGTGGGGCTGTGAGTCTCACCACGACGACACTGCCTCGGGCTTTGCCATGTCTAACAACCTGTTGAGGTTCTGATCTCAATTGCTCCTCCTTTCAAAATTGGGCTACGACACTGTAGAATCTACTGGGCTCCTCCCTCCATAGCCCACATACAGGCAGAGGCGGCCCACCATCGCTTAAACAGCCGTCCTCCTATCCATTGTTTCTGAGGCCACGGGCGCATTCCCGATAAGCCGTAGTGAAGAACATGATTTGGTGAGAGACGAGGCGAGGAGGAAGCGGCGATGGCACTCACCATCCGCCATCTCTTCTCTCCCCTGAGACACTGCGCGCTCTCCTCCAACGCCAGTCCATTCCCCTCCTGCAAGCCCATGGCCACCCCTGCCCTCACCGGCTTCAGGGCAAGGGGCGACGTCTCGCTCTCCGTCGCATTCAACCCCTCCGGCAACTTCGACCTCTCTCTTACCGGAGAGGACGAGGGTGAGCTCGGTTCCTTCTGATAATGCCCGCATTTTACTGCGTTATTTTATGTAAAGTCCAGCATACACGGTCTCTAGCTGCTAATTTGTGGAACAACTCGAGGTAGTATCACCGAGCGCATACTCAATCCGGATTAGATATTGTTGTTATGTTCCTATGTTCTTGTTTGAGTTTAATGTAGCTGTTATATTTTGCATATTACCTGCTTGAAGAAAGGCTTCTTCAGCAGAACATAAAGACGTGAAGGGCACTACCACAACATGTCAATTTGGCCAAATATTATAGGAATCCGCTACATATATTTAGGCAGAGGATTTGTAGGACAAACAGCTTTGTAAGATAGGATGCCGTAAACACGTACCTGATAGCTTCTTTGGTTCAAGTAAAGGGCATCACAGAAGAGGACTAAATCTCGAAGAAATAAGAATAATTATATTAAGCGACAGGGCTTTGGATCATGTTTATGTTTCTTTATATGTTTTTGCTTTTGATCTAATGAAGTAAATTTGTTAGCTGCTAGTATGACAAGAGGTTGTCTGGAGGCCAATGTTGGGGAACTTTGGCATTGATATGATAGTGGAAATATGCTCTGATGCGGCTGGTGTTGATGCATGACCCGATTGCTGAAATTGCTTAATAGGTTGAGACCTAGAATTTCTTTTCTTGATTTTGTCTGATCTGGACATATGGCTGGTGAATCTACAAAATTGAGCAAACTACTTTTCAGAGGATTACTTCTGAGGGAGTCGCCAAATGGCATATTTCTAAAGAAGTGCCACCCTAATTAGATGACATTTGTGATCTATTTTGGGTTGCAGGCAAAAGTTCTGAACCTGTGAGGGAAGCTAACTTCTGACCAGTCTTTGTTATTCATTTATAGGACAGGAGTATGTTGCACATACAGAGATTGAAGAAATTAACTTCATATTAGGCAGGAGACTGGTGTATGTAATTGAAGATATGGTTGAAGGTGTAGAGCAAGGATTTAGGTCTTGGATTGTTTTTCAGTAGGTCCTCATGAGTTTCAATGTGGGTAGTCTAATCAGTTTTACCAAAATTATCCGTCTAAATCCAAAAAAAACCAAAGAAAAAAAAAAGGAAATCAATTAAACAAAGAAATTATGTTTGCCATCTTTGCTTTTTAGTTATGTGTAGTTAATTGCTCTAGGCTAAAATTGGTATTGTATTGTCAATATTCTGTTTAAATAAAATGTATTGGACAAGCATATTTTCTAAATTATCTTTAATATCAGGTAAGGTACTACTATAAAAATAATTTACTTGAAACAATTTTATTTGGATAACTTGTAGAAGCCCCAAATGCAACATATCCATAACACAACAGAGCAAAATGTAGCAAGCAGTCATCCAAATATTCAGGAACTTGTGAATATTACTTGAGAACTTTTAGGTATGATGCCCTTCTGTGATGTATTTGTATACTCAGCATAGGACTTTTCTGTTAGGCACAACATTTTTAGTGGATAGAAAAAACAATGAATTAAACATTTTAAACATGTAAAAGGTGATACGTATAAGTTACATTGAGCAGAAATTTTTAGATTGATCTTGAAGGAGAAAAACAAGAAAAAATTCAGAGGAAAATTCACCAAAATGATAAATAATTGACTAGAAAATGGAATAAGGTAGTTAAATACTAATTTTAGCTAGTTTTAATCCTTCAGTATAATTGAAAGATGAACAAAACTGGCTGAAATCCAAAACTAGTCCTGTGTTTTAGACTGATTATAACAGACTGATGTTAGACTATTGTTAAGTAAATTGCAACAATGGAATGTTGATGGGTACAGATTTCTATCTTTTGTTATTTCAATCTTTACAAGGATTAGTATGAGTAAGCTGTGTCTCCATTGAAACATACAGGTTGGTTAGTGCATTGTTGCATAAGTGATAAGTCTTAGGTTCGGATTCATGTGTGAATCTCATGTACATCATTTAATGTAACAAAAATTTCTTTTTAACTTTTTAAGATGAGTAGAAAGTTATAGCACCAAGGGTAAAGTTTTTAGATAGTGAAGAATTTGCCAGACATTAGAGATGCTTTCCAGAGATAATTCAAATTGGATAGAGAAATGACCTTAACCATTTTGAAAAATATTCTGTTGGAATTATCTTTCTTAGTATCTGAGAAAATGGTTGTTGCTGCAGTGTGTGCCCAATGGTTGCACCAATTCCATCTTCTCTCTGTATATTTCTATGTTTTCTTAGTAAGACACAATAGATTGTTTGCATTTGGCTACACAGGTATAACTCGTATGTTCTTCTTATCACACGTTTTAAGTAGTATGAGCACTTTGAGCTGATTTAGTTTGTGACGCTTGTTCAAGGGATTCTTGGGTTTATAGTTACATTAAGATTTTGCTATTATTGTTGTTTTATAATTTGACCATAGGTGTGCCTCATGTCGTGTTTTTGTGATCAGAGGTCATGCTGATATATCTGGCAATTAACTGAATTTTGCATGTTTTTGTTCCAGCCCAGCAAGTAGCGCCTTCTCTGCCCCCAACCGAAGGGCGTTATGAAATTGTAATCAACAAAGATATTATACGACGTTTGGACCTATCACCTGTTGAAGCAATTGCAGGAAAAAGCTCTTCTATATGTGGTAAGCCAGCGAATCAAACCATCGCTTATTATTGTCAATGGTTTATGTTAATGGCACCCTGCAATAAAATTTTCAGCTGAACCAAGAAAGCTTTTGGACCAAACAGTTGGTTTTACGATCAACTATGAAAGAGATGACCCTTATGACACACGTGAGTTGTCAGAATTTCCTGATATAAGGCTATGGTTTGTGAGACTTGATGCTGCTTATCCATGGTTCCCTGTGGTTCTGGATTGGAGAGCTGGAGAGCTTGCTCGGTATGCAGCAATGCTAGTTCCTCATCAGGTACGAAATGTTTGTGAAAAGTATACCTTTAGATTCAATTTACAATTCCTCTGTTTTTGAAAAGAAAGTTGTCTCAATCTTCTTTTGAATTTGCAACATTTTATTCCACTGTATAGAATGAGTATCATTTGACTCGACTGTTTGGTTGGAAATGCATGACAGATAAGTACGAGACTGGGCATTGTGTTCAATCCAGAAGCCCTCGAGTTGTTTGTACTAAACAAGGCTTTCACTGTGTATTCGTGGCTGAGACAACAAAAGTTTCCAAAGCCTAAACTGAAGACACGTGACATGGCAAGAATGCTTGGATTCGGTCTGGAAGATTCATTGTTTGACTTGATCGATCAACATCCTCTTCACCCTTCATAAACTTGCAAGTGTAAGCCTTAAAGTGATGATATATTAGATCTTGATGATGAATTGTTGAGTTACCTTCACTAGATCTTCAAAACACTGGTGGTCGAGAAAGTGGAAGATCTGATCGAACCATTCCACGAGATGGCAAGTTTACATTATCTTACAATGAAATTAGTGAATATGTACATTTGCATATAAACTGTTAGATCTCTCTGCATGTTTAGGAGAAAGGTTTGATGTCAGTGACAGTGTAAATGCAGACAGATGCCGCATACTGTGTTCTGTCATGTTCTGACTTTTCTGAACATAATAAATAAGTCATATTTGTAATTAGAACTACAAAGTGACAGATACACATATTTTTATTAATAATTGCTTGCAGAAAGGCATGAGTTGGAGCATTCATGTTGTAGAATGATCAAGCATGACATCTCTCACATTTTTAACAATAATTTTTCAAAAAATAATGAAAACAGATTATTAGGGGGAAATCTAAATTATGATGTAAGGATATCTTCATGCTGTTGATAGCAGGAAGATTCATTTAAATATATGCATACATATGACTGACTACATATGGCTATATGTTAGCAGTGAATGTAAGTTTAATTGGCCAAAAAGAGAACAACTCGACAGTAGGTATCATCATCTTGCTGCCATCATGGTGCATGCATATTGTCTGCATTTACTTGCACTGACAATCCACTGCCTTTGTTGCACCCTCAAACAGTACCATGCCATAACTCACATCCCCACCCATGCCGCATCACCGCAACCAACCACGGATAGGTTGACCAAGCACATGTCAAGCCGGTGGAGAGCACATGAGCCCACACCTCATGGAGTCCATCCAACCCTTTGGAATCAAGCGAGAGGAACACAGAAACACACAGATCCATTAGGTGCCCTTGGACAATTCACCTCTTCCCCGAAGGACACAATGCCTCGATTAACTTGTTGCCAGTCTTCTAAGGACACAAGCCATCACATCTCCAACTCTCCTCGCAAAGGCACACACACATGGGACAAACCTCTCCCCATCTCTGTCCCTCCGTCCGTGTATCAGATCCAATCACTGCTTGCAAATGTGACCATCAAATGCTCATTCATGAAGTTGATAAATATAACGATGATACATACTTTTTAGTAGTATCTACACAAAATGGGACCTAAGCCAAGAAAACTGCAGCATTTCCTGCAATGCTGCTGTCCGATCTCTCTCCTACTCTACCCACCTAAGCTGTTGGTATTGGTTTGTTCCTGCTAACGTTTCAGTTGTGGATTGGAGGCTTTCTCTTTGCAGGAGAATAGTCCATTCCCGCTATGTCCAGGATGTCGGGGTAGGTCGGCGGTCGCTTCGAAGCAGGCGGCGCCGTGTGGGTGTCGACTTGGCTCCTATCGGCTATATCCTTGGAATGTTTCTGATTGTTCTGTGCACTGTCGGCTCCCACGTCGTTTCTCTTACCGCTCTGTGAAAGACCATAGGAGGATGCATGTCAGCGGATGCTGCAGAAACACTCGGTGTTTGTTTGACGCTATCTATAGAATAATACCAACCTTAGAGGTGGTCATCGCATTGATCATGAGTTTCCTGCTCTTTCCTGCAACAGCGGATAAAGGGAGACCAACTTTAGAGTCTAGATTAATAACTAGAACAAGCTGAAACCTGCCGGAAAATCATGTCATTCTCTGATGTTTAGATGCGTTCAGTGTTGATACTGAGCTAGGAAGCAAGACTGAAAGACAAGAACTGTTTGATAATTAATGCTATCTTGGAAAAACTTGATTCCGGTATAGAATCATTTGGCTGCATATTTGTGGTCATGCCAGTTTGTGAGGAACTCAATATACAATAGGTCATGAGTGTAGTATAAAGGAAGTAATCTTCATGAAATCATGGATGGACTTCTCCAACTTTTCTTACCTGAGAGAACCCCATGTGATCCCCGTAGGAGCAGTCCTCCTGGAACCCCGCTCTCTTCTTCTTCTTCTTCTTTCATCAAACTCTCTTTCTCCTGGTATCAACATGCAATACAACAGTGTCAGTGAACCGGAAGTAATCAGAAATGCCACAGTGGACGCAGTACCGAGAAACCACTGACATGGACTTGGCGGTGCAGGGGAGCCAGTGACTCTTCTTCCAACACTCTGGTCCCTGAACAAGAGAAACAAACGCGAAGGTCAGCCACGCTCGGCTCTGGTGAAAGATGAATACCTTCTTGGTTCGGATGACAGGGTTGAGGCTCTGAAGGTACCTTGAGATCTGTTAGCCGAGAGTAGTAGAACCAGGAAAAGAAGAAACATCACTGACACCGCAGGCTTCATTGGAAGGAGGTTTGCTCCTAGGAGGACTATAAGAGAAGAGAAGATACGTACACGTTTGGGGTACGACTTGGAGATCTGAGCTATCTCCTCTTCTATATGCGGGATGTGGAAGGAGAGAAGTAAGTGGCTAGGGAATGAGTGTCTAAAACTTTCTGACACTTGTAATATATATACACGCAAGCCACCGGACCTCACTGTTCCATGCCTGAGATGAAATGTGTGAAAAGTCCAAACACCGATATCTTTCTCAACAAATAAACTAGCATGATTGACAATTTATGCCATGCTTTCTTATTCTATGCTGTAACTGTCACTCATTAAGGAAGGATGTTCCCCAAAAAATTTGGACTTTGTTGATGCTCATTATTGTTATCGCAAACTAGTCAGATCACATATGTTAAGGTAAGAAGAGAATGTGTTTTCTTATGGTTCCTGCAAATTTAACAGGTTTCATATTGGACCCACCCTACTTGTTAAAGGCTTGACCATGAAACAAACATTCATTTGGAAGATTGAGCTAATCGATCGTGAAGATTGGAATGGATTGAAGCGTTGGATTAAACGAGCTTTTGGTTCATTGCGGGCAACATGAAGCCGGCGTTTAGTGTTTGTCAGGTTGAGGTCACCTGAGGGCGGGCCCGAGGCCACGAGGACGTCCATGTCGAGGACGGGACCCGGGAGGCCGGAGGCCGGAGGCCCCCAGAGAGACGGCGCCACGTGTCCAGCGGCTGCTCATGTTGCATGTCTGTGCTTTGGGTGGCACCACGACAACGTGGTGGCGACGCTGTTGGTGATAGAAAGGTGCAGCTCCCCTCGGCATACAAGGACAGGTCTCCCCCCTCCTTCCCCATCTTGTGTGTACCAACTAGTACTTACAAATGGAGCTGTTTCTTCTTGGAATTGGTTGCACCTCCGTGCAACTGTGTCAATACTACACCACCATGGTGGTAAATAAGTTCCGACGATGGTAAAGAAAAGCAGGCGTGAAGCCCACATGACACATACTGCGACGACGAGTGCTCGACTACGTTTAGGTCACAACCAGAGATGGTTTGGCAGGATGGACGCTATCAATGCCGGCAGCGATCTGTGGCCCTACATCAAGTCATTTCAGAACATGGGGCGCCGTTTGTTCCGGCCACCTCGTGCCTCGTCCATCTCATCGACGACGCCAGTGGCGATCACGATTCTATCATACACGATGAAAAGATGAATCACACTGTTCCTTACAGTACATCATATTTATGTATTTTAATTATGGTTTGTGCACTTGTCGATGCAATCTTATTTAAATATACATGGATTCCAGAGAGAGAGAGAGAGAGAGAGAGTTTATGTGAATTATGTAGTTCACATCAATTAGGAAGCTACTTGTTGTGACAAAATGACAAGGCCTTTTAAATATATAGATGGAGAATGTTTCTGTGGCATCAGCATATTGACTAAACAATTAATGGAACGCATACTCCTAACCAACTGCTGCACAAAATCTAGATAGGATGAGAAGAGGGTGCCAAAATTTGACACGACAAAAAACGCTATCCATGCAACTGTATGGTATTATACATTAACAAGCCATGATAAGGATGATATTTCTCCATAGAGTGATAATAAGAAAAGTTTTATGAGTTGATTATGAATCAACCATAGGTGTGGTATGCCATGCACTCTCAAGTACTAATCGTACCCCTTCGAGCTAAGCACTGAGCAATTGCTGGGCAAAGCTCATACATCGACGACCAGAGAAACGAAACCTTTTCTCATCGAGACAAGTCCTCTTGCTTGCCGAGAAGGAAAGGATTCGGTGAGGGGATTTGCCTGTACGAACTGGCCGACATGCCATGCTTTTGAGGATGAAACGAAGGGGCTTTGGCATCTGACCACGCCTTCCCCTTGTGGTGCCGGGAGTCAAAGATCCTCCTTTCGAGATCCTTCACCCCAATCTCCTTTCGACTCGGTACTTCCGAGGGCTCCCACGCCCAAGTTCCAAAGATTTGGGTAGTCCTTGAAACAAGTGTTCCATGTCACTCACTCATCTCTGCGGTCAGTCTGGAGCTGCTTGCCGTGTTCAACTCCTATGTGTTGGTCTTCCTAGGTCCTGCACACTGTGTACCTCTTTCTTGTAGTGCTTGTCCTCGGAGCTTTGGTTTGTGTTCCCTCCCTCCTACACGAGTTCCAAGTTTCCATGCACTCATGTATATGCGCAAGTGTTCGAATCTATGCCGAACCCAGGAACACCTGAATCCGTCTATCAAGCAGAGCACTTTTGTTTCTGAGCCACATCTGTGTCGGCTGCATGTTTAACTAAGGACTGCATGATGTAAAACCATTCCAAAAAGAAGTGATTTCTTACAGCAAAGTTATTCACAGAGCCTGATATAACCATTCCAAAAAGAAGTGATTTCTTACAGCTAAGTTGTTCACAGAGAACTGACGATAAAGATGCAGAAGAGAAGAGAAATAGCAGTTGCATATTGCTTTCTGTTCACCGAGGCTTCATCGAGGCCGCACCAAATGCCAAGAGGAGTACAGATGGGAAGCAGGAGCAACAACATGCTTGTCGGAAGCATGTTCGAACCTTGGATATCCTTGTCTGATTGCTGACACCGACTCATGTTTCTGTGTCCTTTAAGAGACTCCCATAACGCTGCAATCATCAACAGACGGTGCTGTTGGTCTGCTCGAGGTTGATGATGTTTGTGTGATCTTTAACAGATCTAATGTCGACGAGAGCGGTCAAGGAAAATGGTAAAAGGCAAAGGAATAGATCGAGGGATGGGAGGTCTCGCAACTTTGTCAGCACAAACCAGAGTCCATCCAAGAACATTGCCAGATCAAAACAAAAGCTGCCGCTTCGTGTCAATTGCCTTTTGCCCTTGGCTTTTTAGCATGCAACCAAATTCCGAGTATGGTGCACCGCTAGCCTCTGGTTGTCGAGCCATGGCGCTCAAGGTCCCCATCCCTCGCAGTTCTTCTTCCTAACGTCTCTCCGTGTTGCGCTCTCCCTCCCTTGCCGCCTTCCCTACTTTTTCCCATCGTTCACATGGGGTTGATGGATTCCCAGCCGAAGCAATTTGCGATGGTCCCCCATAATTGTCTGCGTAGTGTTCGGGAAAATGTCCTCTCGTGTGAGTTCTCCATCCGGAATGGGACGTATTGTAACTTATAATTATTCTTTTTTACTAAACTATTATGATGTGAAAAAAATATTAAAGATATTTTACAATATTCTTATGCACTTCTTCAATTCGAATGAACTAATAATAATCATGATTACCTTTATTTGCAGGGATATATATATATATTGATTCCAAACTTTTCTATGGTATATATGTAAGCCCAATGTTGAATATTAGAATTTGATTGCCGTATGTCTTGGTCGGCTCGACGTGAGAGAACGGACTGGGCCAGTTAATTGGATTAGGTGGTTGGCCCAAAATAAGCCGAATGATCAAAAGCTTTTGCCCATTGAGTTCGACCGATACACCGTAGAATTTAAGTTGGACTCGAACTATGTTTTGACTATACTTTATATGATTTATGCGGCTATATATGTGCGTTTATGTTCAATTTATATAATGAATCTCATGTTTTCAAGGAAATATCATTGTGTTTGTGGTTTCCATTAATTATCCAATCTCTCAATAAAATAAGGAAGATACACTAATGTGTAATGTTAAAGAAAGGTATATGTCAAAATATTTAGAAGAAAACATACATCAAATCAAGATATACACAAAAAAAACACCCATTAAGAAATAGTATTTGTTATGTGATGGTTCGGGCCTAATGAGTTAACTGATATATCAATTTTATTTTACCTAAGGCACCGATTAAAATATAGTATGTAGCATAATGATGACTTCACGTAATGATAAGTTATCTAACTTCATTCGTGGATAGTTCAGTCTTTCATCATATATCAATATTAATCTTGTTTTAATATTAAATGTCACGTCTTGATAAATAATTAATTTATTAATTTTATTTGATCTAAAATATTGATTAAAATACTTAAAATTGAAATAGATGATAATGAACTTATCAAATCCTTTTACATCCCAAACTACAGAAAATACAACAAATATCAAATTACAGGTAATTAACTCTTTATAGTGGACCACCACTCCGTTGCTCCTCTACACCACGGATCTGATGTACGGATAATAATTTTCCCCCATTATTTTCATTATGAACACTAATTTTCTCTATAGAAAAGTCAGTTAAAATCATAAACGAACTACAGAAAATACAACAAATATCAAAAATCAGTTTGTTTCTACTCCCCATTTGTGTGTAATCAGAAAAGCCTCATCGCCCCTAATATTTTAGGTGTTCATATTGAAAAATAACATGTAATCCACTTAGCTCACACATCAATACGATTTTAATCCCATAAGATCCATAATATGATATCGAAACGTAACTCTAATGTAACTAGGGTAATATATTCAAACGAGACGATAATTGATAGTCTTCATTTTATTGAGTTATTATTTCATAATCAAAGCTTTATATTTCCACATATGATTCGATGACTCAATGATAGCCAAATAACTGGTGTAAGTATTTTTAATATTTACCTAACGTAATATAAAAGCACGTCAGGTGCATCACCAGAACTCTCATATTATTTATTATAATATATATGAATTCTTTGAACCTAACTTAGGTATTGGAAATTTTTTTTTGAATATACCCCTGACAGTAGTTTTTATGTGCATGTGTATGTGTATGTGTGTAGGAAGAGATATATGTGTATGCCATTGGATTTTTGAGTGGAAATAAAAAGTTTTCCGACCTTATATAACTTGTTTCACTCTTAACCATACGTCCGCTAGAAACGTTGATCATAACTCGTAATAACTTCATGGGAAGTCCTCAATCGGAGTCTAGATCCGACCCGTACCTTCGATAATCCGACCCGCGAATTCAAACCCGGGTTCGGGCAGAGAAGCGAACCCGATTGGTGATTTCTTCTATTCCCAACGCCGTATAAATAACAAGAAGTCGGACATTTAGGGCTTGTGTTGGACGCCGCAAATTCTCTTCGTTCCCTTCCGCCGGCTTGTTTGTCGCCCTTGCCCCTGAAGGCCAGCTCGTCGCCCTCCTTCGCTTTCTCGGTCATGGCGGAACAGGTGGGATCACATATCGTTTGATTCTCTTCCTTCGTCTCTTCGTTGGGTTTTCTTTTTTCCTTATTCTTTTAACAATTTCGCTTTTCTTTGGGAGCATTTTGTCCCGAGTTTGAAGCGCCTTTAGATGCCTAATAGATTTGGATTCTGTCGATCTTGAGAAAACCCTAAAGGTAGAGTCGAAGGTTCCAGATTCATCGGATTTCGCTGTGGAATCGATGTTTTGTTTCTTTTACAGTTAGTTAAGTGTTAGAATCGTTTGCGAGAGTGTGATGTCTGCGTTTGGAGCTAGGTTAACAATCTTGGTGTCTTGCCACGAGTTTTGTCTTTTTACCCTGATGCTAATGGTTTATTTCGATTTGGTATCCTGTTATGCAGACGGAGAAGGCATTCCTTAAGCAGCCAAAGGTGTTCCTTTGGTAAGAAAACTTTCATACAGTTTTTTTTTGAGTTAGTGCTCAAATGGAGTTAATGTAATGGTTACTGTACAGCCCAAAGAAACCTGATAAGGGAAAGAGACCTGGTAAGGGCGGCAACAGATTCTGGAAGAGTATTGGGCTTGGGTTCAAGACTCCAAGAGAGGCCATTGAAGGTCTGAGATCTAATACCAATTTCTTCTCCTGCTTCAATTCAGTTTTTTTTTCACACTTGTTATTTTAATGTTAGTTTGAATCTGAGTGACTTAGCTTTAGAGTTTAGGCAAATGCCTCAAATGGTTGCAGACCATCTTGGTTATCATTATGGAAGCAATTACTGCACTCAGGAGTATTAAGTGACAATTAACCTCGTTGACAAATTAATTATTTTTCTGATGTTGTGCATGTTGTTTATGCTTGTTATGTGTGGTAAATCATCTTTTATGCTAATCCTGTTGACTTGTATATATATGTTTTTAATAATTTGTGTCCTTTGAGTTTCTTCTAATTGTTGTCTAGGACTCAACTCAACTATTCTGATCTGCCCAGAATCCTTATTGTTTGACAACTATTTCTGGCTTTGATCACTTGATGATTGTTTACACTATTTGTTTATTACACTTAGGTTTATCACAAAAGAAAACTAGAGTCATCTGTCTTGCACATTTTTGACTTGCTTATATACTACAATACTAATCAAGGCAAATGGTAGTTATTAAGAAAATTTAGGAACCAAGTGTAAAACAAGGGTTTTGTTGCCTATTGTAGACAAATATTTTTGAAGAGCAGCAAAAGCAAGTTTTAGTTTCAAATTTGTAAATAGTGGTCACTATCTATTTTATCAATGGGTATATATAGGTTAAACATTTGTTTCAATTTAGCACACTCTTGGATTACCTAAATTTTTTGTGTGTCTTGTTAGGATTCCTATTAATTAAAAATATAAATTAAAACAATATTCTACTTGGTAAGTCATGACCACATACTTGAGAATGTGCTAGTGCTATTTTTAAGGGTTTTTTTGCACATTAGTCTCTCAATGTTCCTTATTTTTGTCAAATTTTGTTATCAAAATCATGGTTCTAACCTGCTCTTATTGTGCATGGAGGTCTTTCTATTCAGCTTTTTGTACTGTAGCCTCTCAATGTTCCTTATTTTTGTCAAATTTTGGTATCAAAATCATGGTTTGCTTACCTAATGATTGAAACATGTTACCTAAACCAGGCAACACAAGTTCAATCCAGGTTTGTGTTGTTAGTGAGTACTCAAACCAACTAAACAGACAAAAATGAAATATTGGCACTTTTTTCTTTTACTGTAACTGAATCCCTCTTACTCCTTTTCAGGCATATGGCTGTGTCAATTCTAACGAGTCCATATACTGAAATCTGCAGGCTATGAAGAGTAGAGGGACTATTGTATAAATAGCAAGAATTGACTGGTGTTGTACACAATTAAAAAATGTGAGGGACAAGTGAGCAGCACATTGTTTTAGTTACTTATATCTTGTATATCAAGAAACAAAATCCAGTCAGAGCCAAATGGCCTCCGTTCTTTTTGTTTCACACCTGCAAAAAAATAGTGTTAGATTATTGCATCTTGTATAATGGGTTTCTGCTTAAGAGGACTTTATTTTTGGTGACTTTGCTGTAGTATTCTATTTTGTTGAAGCAACAGAAGATTACAGACTTGGATCTTGCTTGCAGGTACTTACATTGATAAGAAATGCCCATTCACTGGCAATGTGTCAATTAGGGGTCGTATCTTAGCTGGCACATGCCATAGTGCCAAGATGAACCGAACCATTATCGTACGCAGAAACTATCTTCACTATGTGAAAAAATATCAAAGGTGAGCAATGTTTACCGGTTCTCTTCACTTTTTCAAATAAATATCAGTTCTGATTTTCTTTTATTTCTTCTAGGTATGAGAAGAGGCACTCTAATATAGCAGCACATATCTCACCCTGCTTCCGTGTCAAGGAAGGAGACCATGTTATCATTGGTCAGTGCAGGTAAGATTATTTTTTATAATATGATCGAGATCCCAATAACAGTAAGGCTCCACGGAATCTTTTGCATACATGTTTTGAAAGACTGAGGTTCATGTATGTGTCAAAATAAAGTTATGGTTAATGGTGTTTTTTCCTATAAAATTCATGGTACTGAAAATGAACATTTATTCTGTGTAGACAATTGGCAAAAACTGTGACTTTCAATGTTTTGAAAGTCATACCAGCTGGGTCGACAAGTGGTGGCAAGAAGGCATTCGTAGCTGTGTAAGGTTGTGCTAAGGCTTCAAAGATGAGTTGTTGGAAACTTTAATCTTGGAAAGGTTGTCCTGCAAGCAGTTTTTAGTCATTTAGCCTAAATTTGCACTATTTTCTGTTCTTATAAGTTCACCATTTGAATTTTTGTGGCATCAAGATTATGTTGTTGAACAGCTTGAAAATTTGTCTGACGAACATCCAAAGATGTGACGCTCATATTTGCAATTTCTAGTTGGTTATCCCTTATTTTAATTTCCGAATCAAGTTCTGATATCAATGCTAAACTCGCATGATGTGATGGTTACAGATGCTGCCGTTCATAGTCATTGATAAGCTTGGGTTATGCTTGATGACTGTAAAACAGAATATACAATAGGCTAACTTTAAATTGCTAAAATGTTGTTTGTTAGAATCTGGCATGAACTTACCAAAATGTTCTTCCTTGTTGCCTCGTTCTCATATTATTCTCCATCTGCATCCTTTTTTTTTTTTCTCTTTTTTTTAATCTGCTATCTTACGAAGGCAACAGTAGCCGAGTAGATGAGACATTTCATCTCACCTCATTGCCTCCATTTATTACAAACAGCAGATACCGAAGTGTTGGGTGAGTCGGCCAGTTGAAGGTAGCTTTTCTTATTTTTCTTATTTCAAATAGATGAACGAGTAAAATAATTTTGAAGTTCATGTTTAAAATATATAACATTAAAAGTCTCTTACGTTAGTGTTGATATGTTAATTCATAATAAATTATTAATATATATATATATATAATTTAAATTAAAAAAATTGATAATAAACCGTGCTCTCATTGTCGAGGAAGGGAATAGCTCGTCGGCGAGGCTGTTGTTGCAGCAAGAGGACACCCCGTTATGCTCTTGAAGCTCGGGCTCCGCAGGTTCTGCGAGCACCCTTGCGAGTCGAGCATCGGGAACGAGAGGCGCTTCTTGGCGGAGCTACCCCGATTCCGGTCTGGCGTCCTCGGACGCTGCCCTGGTGCGCTTTGCGATCGCACCCGCGCCTTCGCAGACTCCGTCGCCACCACGTAGATGGACACTGCAGCCTTGGACAACGCGGGGTAGTGCTGACGCAACGATGACGACGATGTCGTCGCGTGGTGGTGGTAGTTCGGCGCATGGACGATGGAAAAACTCCGGTCCTCCCGGCCGCAGCGGGGGCTGGCAGAGCGGACTTGCAAAGGTCGCGTCTTGGAGGGCGAATAGGCTTGGTAGTTGTGGAGGTGGGTGCGGTGGAGGGGGGAGGAGGGGTGCTGTTGATCTCCAAGGTCTTGATGGGATCTCGATAGTCAGTGGGAGGCTCTCGCCCTGTTGCTGACTCTATTATCGAAAGAGGCCCTCAACGCAATCCAGCGATCCATCCACCGGTGCGGCCTCTTCTCTTCCACCGACGCCACCTATACATCAGCTCCAAAATTCCAGTCATAAGATAGGAACTAATTAAAGGTACGAGGCAACTTAATACCTTATCTTCGTTGAGCAAGGGCGAGGGGTTCCGGTCCGATCTCCATAGGCTTTCCGATGGGCTAAAGACTCGATGTTAGTAATATGTTAGTGAACAAAAGTATCATTGCTGGTGAGTCAGCACAGTTAGGTCCGTGGGCCAATGTCAAGAGCTCATTGGGTGGTGAGTGGGATGATGAGGTCGATCGGGCACTCGCGACGGAGTGTTGATTGATGTTGATCGCGATCCGGGCTGGTTGGCTGTTCTCATTCGTGCACTGGATGATGATTCTCGGGTGGTTGGTTGCTCGCCTTCGTGAGGTGGTCGCGCCATCGAGAAGGAGTGCTGGTTGGCGTTGGTCGGGATCCGGGCCGGTTGGCTGTTCTCCTTCGTGCACTGGATGGCGATTCCCAGGTGGTTGGTAGCTCGTCTTCGTGAGGTGGCCGCGTTTTCTTACAAAAATGACCCTTGTCGGGATTCACCTGACGAGGCCCCTCCGACGAGTAAGTTAGTCGAGTGATCTGTTGATTTTTGCCTCTCCCTGGCCTCTTCGTTGAGCAAGGGCGAGGGGTTCCGGTCAGATCTTCAGTGGCTTTCCGATTAGCTAAAGACTCGATGTTAGTAATGTCAGTGAACAAAAGTACTATGGTTGGTGAGTCAGCATAATTAGGTTCGTAGGCTAATGTTGGAGTTTCTTGGGTGATGAATGAGATGATGAGGTCGATCGGGCACTCGCGACGGGGTGCTGATTGGCGTTGATCGCGATCTGGGCCGGTTGGCTGTTCTCCTTCGTGCACTGGATTGCGATTTTCGAGTGGTTGGTTGCTCGCCTTTGTGAGGTGGTCACGCCCTCGGGAAGATGGATTCTGACTTGACGTGTCTTGGGGGCGGCGTCGGCTCGGGATTCTCGAGGCCGAGCAATGCTTTAGTACAGATTCTGACCTGACGTGTTTTGGGAGTCAAAATATGCTGTTTCAAGTCACATTACAAAGGAAACCAGGGGAAGCAAGCGATGTTCCTACGACAAGATGCGGGAGGAAGAAACCAACTTTTTTGAGCTTACTTGATGAGAGAAGGCGTAGGAGAGCACTCTTTATCGTTTTAGAGCAGCCTCCTTCCCCAACGAGGCCCCTCCGACGAGTAAGTCAGTTGAGTGATCAGTTGATTTTTGCCTCTCCCTAGTCAGATGCTGGCCATAGGTCTTTATATTACTGTACGTGGATCAGTCGTACGCAGGTTGATGTGGTGGACGTGCCGAGCAGTGCCTTAGTACGGATTCTGACTTGGTGTGTCTCGGGGGCGACGTTGGCTCAGGGTTCCCAAGGTCGAGCAGTGCTTTAGTACAGATTTTGACTTGGCATGTCTGGGGGACGGCGTGAGCTCGGGGTTCCCGAGGCCGAACAGTGCGTTAGTGTAATATGCCTTATCAAGTCACGTTACATAGGAAACAAGGGGAAGCAAGTGATGTTCCTACGATAAGATGGGGGAGGAAGAAACCTAACTTTTTTGAGCTGACTTGATGAGAGAAGGCGTAGGAGAGCGCTCTTTCTCGTTTTGGAGCAGCCTCCTTCCGAACCAGCAGCATCGCTTGGATCTCCTCCATTGTCTTTGGACGGTCGTCCCAGTCATCTACAAAGCTACTCCCGTCCCTCCCTCGACGGCTCATTCCACCAAATAAGAAAGACACACAACAAGGAAGACGAAGAAAGCTTGGGTTTTGACAGGGACATGTTAGTTACCATGGATCTCCTCTCCGCGAGCTCCTGGAGGGTACTTGGACTCCCAGAAGGAGGTGTCCCAGTTGAAGGAGGACTTGTTGCTACCTTGGGAAACTGTTGTCGAAGACTCCTGCGCCAGCCGCATGTGTTGGTCTCTCACCCTCGCCTGCACTCTCACCAGCTCTTGCATGCACTCTCACCAGACATTGTGCAGGCGTAGGAGAGCACTCTTTATCGTTTTAGAGCAGCCTCCTTCCGAACCTGCAGCATCGCTTGGATCTCCTCCATTGTCTTTGGACGGTCGTCCCAGTCATCTACAAAGCTACTCCCGTCCCTCCCTCGACGGCTCATTCCACCAAATAAGAAAGACACACACAACAAGGAAGACGAAGAAAGCTTGGGTTTTGACAGGGACACGTTAGTTACCATGGATCTCCTCTCCGCGAGCCCCTGGAGGTACTTGGACTCCCAGATGGAGGTGTCACAGTTGAAGGAGGACTTGTTGCTACCTTGGGAAACTGTTGTTGAAGACTCCTGCGCCTGCCGCATGCGTTGGTCTCTCACCCTCGCCTGCACTCTCACCAGCTCTTGCATGCATCGCAGCGTCATGTTGGCTTGCTTCCGGACGTTGTGCCCCCTCACCAATGCCTGTAGCTTCACAAGCCCCTTTAAAGCTTGCAGCGCCATCCTCACCTTCTATCGCACACCCAAACTTAAGCTTACGTTAGAGCCATCCCTTGACTCCAAAAGAAAGGGAGAGGGAGAGAGAGTGTAAAGAGTCATATGCCAAGTAACCTCGAAAGGCAGTTTGGATAACAATCATTCTTCTTGCATCAAAGATCTTACAATTTCCAAAGAAAAGGAAACTCACATATGGAGAAGCAAACAGATGCATTGGTTAATAACAAATCTTGTTCACTGTTAGTACTGAAAAACATGTCAATTTCTGAAATATTGGGAAAATTATGTTCAACTGTCAACAAGAAAACCAAAAAGAACATCCAAAAGTGTACTAAAAGCCATTATGAGGTCCCATAGTCTATGTTCAAAAGTAAATCATACATCTCAAAGACTAGTTCTTAGACACAAATTGAGAAAGGCTATTCTGTGCAACTTACACCAGAGCTTAAAATAACTATGTTTACCTGAATATTCTACAATCCTCAGATCCAAGGACAATAACAACAATGGAATCTTGTCATGCCAGTGAATTGGTATGTTGTAGTACAGCATCATCTGAAGGAACTGGAGGGTCGTCGGATGTGTCATTAGAAACTAGTTCTGTTCCTTCTTGCACATTCATCTCACTGAAGGTTCTTTTCCTCCTCAACGATTCCAACATCTCTGTCTCCTTGACCTTCTCCCCCTTTTTCTCTTTGGTTTCTTTTTCCTTCTCTGGCACTTGAGTATCACTTGTAGAAGGCTCAACTGGTGGTGGCAGCTCACGACCATTTAACCGGCAATAAACTCTTTCAACGGTTTCGCTGATCTCCTTCCCCAAGCCATTATTGTCAACAATTAGCTCCCAAACAGCTCTAGATGCCTTCTCAAGCACCGGAGTTCTGCAAAATTTGCTTATAATAATTGCACTAACAAGATAAATGACCACACAGGGCACAAAGATTATCATTTAGGCAGTAATAGCCAGTCATAGTTTAGGCAATCCAAAAAATTATACGGTCCCCGATAGTGAAAAAATGACAAAATAATTTAATTTTCCCTTCCTTTACCCCTTGAATGTTGATCTATGCAATTTTATTAGCTTATAGCAAATGCTCACTCAAGTTCTCGCCGCAGTGCATCAAACAACTCTCTCTTTGTCTGTTTCTCTGCACCTGGAGTATTAAGAACCTTACTTTGCTCGACCATCGTGATAGTGTTATTCTTAAGCTCTTCCTGCAACCACATACCAAAAGTTCAGGAAAGTTACATATGCAGCCCATTTAGATCCCCCGTAAGTTATTATCTAGTCTCTTGGAAGCAATCAACGAAAATGCATCTAGCTCTCTTGAACCGATTTAAGCAAGCATTCTAATGTTCAAGTTTGAAATTAAAAAAAAAACATTGTTATATCTAAACAAGTATTCTGAGAAAAGGCACTCTATTTTTTCCAACAAGTAAAAAATGTGCAAGGCCAATTTCCAAATTGAGAAGTGCTCCAAAATAAATTAGAAGTAAAACAAAATAAAAAGCTATTTTCTGCCACTAATCTGCTCGAGGATTTCAGAAACATTACACAAGAAACAGGGCATTTCCATGGTAAAAATTGCAGAAGCTTATCTTAATCTGAAATCAGCATTGCCAGATACATCAGCTCCAAAATTCCAGTCATAAGATCGGAACTAATTAAAGGTATGAGTCAGCTTAATACCTTGTAGCTTCTCTGTTCACAAGAAAAATGGGGAAGCAATAGGTATTAGCAAAGTTTCAAATACTGGTACATATGTATGGTACAGTCCAGTCCGACCAAGGACCAAAAAATTGACTATATCTTGGTGGTTAGTACTGTTGATGTTCCGGATGGTACAATTTGATATAACATCTAATATACTGGTACTGCATCGGTCTAAATAAATGTAAAATCTGGAATCAGACTGAGATTTTAAAACTTGGGTACTAGTATGTCAGTAAAAAATTGCATGTTCACCAACCTTGATGCTTCATTCATGAAAGACTATGTTTACACATAAAACTTTTGTTCGAATAATAATTCAGATGCTACTAACTAAAATTTTCAGCAGTAAAAACATAAGCACTTATTCAACATTAATTTCAATATTTAATTACAAACCACTAAGAATCAAGAATATCAACAGTGGAATGACACCCCAACCAACCCGAAAACCGTTTTTGAGTCATGTTATCTCTGACAGAAGTTAAAACGTAAGAACATATTCACCATTAGAATGCTTCATTCTAATGCACACAAATTAAGATCAGCTGTCTCTGATGGAAATGGGAGCCATGTTGCCAGTAAAAATCCATAATGCCTAAAATCTTCCTTGCATTGAAAAAGTAATGCTTTGATATAAAATGGTCCAAGACAACAGAAATTAAATACTTTTCTTTAATAGTATAAACTCTAGCACATTTAAGAAGTTTGAGGAGGCATAAAACACAAAAGTCTACTAAAATTTATCCTTAGAACTTCGTCAGCTACTAGACATTCAAACAAAGGTGTCTGGAAGCGTACAAGGTTAAATTGGTGGATCGACACCAAATCAAAAAATCTCCAAAGAAGATCCACTAGTTTCCAGACACCTTTGCTTGAATGCCTAGTATGTTTACTCTAAAATCCAAATTTTAAGCATAGAAAATTCAAATTGGTTGGGTCAGAAGCTGCAATCCACAGCTTCGGAAGCAGAATTCAAGCAAAAAATGTAGTAAGATCAGTTAGAGAGCAAACAGCAACTATAAAACCTTCAGGTTTCGGTAACAGATCAAGTGGTATATTTTCCAATTAGGTATCTAAGCAAGCTGTCCTGTCAGATTTTCAGGTGAGGTAGCAACGAAAATAGAATCTACATTCAAGTAATGTCCTTAGCAAGCCACTTTGATGACATAGAATAGCTTGATTAGGATTCATTCAAGATGGATTTCATCACTATCCCTCACCAAATCAGTGTAGCTACTGTCCTGGTAACTCGGGACATGACCAAACTGATCTTGATGCACCAAAAAGGACTTATGAATTCAGTACTTCTGTGCGACTGTTGCCAGAGTTGGCTGCCTAAAACATCCCATAACAGGGCTGTTGAAAACAATTATTGGCTAGCTAGGTTCAATCATTGGTTTATAATCCAAGTCTTAATATTCATCATCCCATGAAGAGATACTTTATATTCTCTCTTTCTATAATAAGCAGTGATATACTTAAATCAGTTATCAGCATGCTCAATTATGAACTTATTATAATGAAATTATATATATTGCAAGTGGTGAAGACATGATTCAATTCTAAGACCTTGCTATCGATAGTCAAGGTCTTTATCAGATTTAACATGTAAATACACCACATAATACACAGCTTTCTGAAGAACCAACATCCATCTATTATTGATTGAAAATAAAAAGTATTAGAAGCATCAAGTACGGCAAGATCAACATCACCATAAAAACAGTACATGTGGTCGAGTGCAGGATAAACCATGACAAGTCCTACCCTAACTATAGTCTAATCAAATGCAACTATATAGAAAATTGCTTTTGTTTATATACAAAAATATTGATGTGCAATAACTCCATGCTTTGTTAAAATAGATTAACTTTTCAACATCAACAATGTGCACTGGTTTAATAAATGGAAATTGCATAAACAAGGAAATTGTTCATTCGAACACTTACATTGGCCTTCAACTGGTTAATAATCTTCAGTCTAATGGCATCAATTGTCCCATCATTCATTAACGATTCGAGTACATCCTCTGGTTTGACTATGCGGGAACCCATGAGGCTCACTGAATCTTGTGACCCACCACCTTATAGTCAAACCACAGAATCTTTCACCTGCGTAAGAAAGTAACCTTGATGTGAGATGTAACAGATTTTTCACCCATAATCTACTTGTTCTGATAAACCAATATATATTGACTTAAACTAACTTTCACCTTCACAACCACATATCTAAGGCAAAAATTGATGTTAATATACTACACCTAATCCCAAGAGAAATTCAGGAAATATTCATGAGAGAAGGTAAGAACATTTATTCTTCATGTAGTGATTAGGGTGAATAAAATAGTGACTTGGAAACAAGAGAGACCAGGATGGGATTATGCAACAAAAGTTAGGGCATGATTATATTTAGTATTGAACATATGAGGAAAAAACAAGAAATTCATAAAAGAAATTACTTCAAATGAAAAAAAAATCATAAAATAGTGTTTTAAAAAGCACTAGATGGCAAGGTCCCAAAACACTTGAGGCGCTAGGTGCTCGCCTAAGCAAAGTGAAACGCTCCAAAATATTAAAATTTTAAAAAACATATTATAATTGATGAAATATGATCATAAAAATAAAAATGACACAATATAGTTTCTACTGATGGAGGCCTATGCTAAACATATTTCTAACCAATGCTAAACAGTCCCAAAGAGTGAATCAATATAATGCTAAATAGTTCTAAAGAGATAATTGAAAAGAGGAGTAATCGACAACTGTGGAAGAAGATGAGGCAAAGGAGAGGACGACGGACGAAGCTATGGACGAAGGCGGCAGCAGACATAGGGTTTCACTACGGGTTTGTCTCACTTGGTTGTGCGGTTTTTTTCCGAGGGGGGGGGGGGTGGGGGAGCGAGTTTTGTATTAGGGTACAATAGTTGGTTTGATTTAACCAAATTGCTCGTCTAATCGAACCCAGCCTCGAACCCTAATCCAACTTAACTTGGGCGCTCGCCCGAGGTGCCTGGGCTCAGGCGAGCGCCCGGGCAACACTTCATCGAAACACCTCGTCCGAGCGCCTATTGAAAACATTATCATAAAATAGAGAGTTATTGATGAAAACATGCAAATGTAATATTTCATTTAACATGTTAAAAAAAAATTCTTAAGTAGATGTGTCGTAATTGTCCACCATGTAGGTGCTCAACATGGCAATACATATGAGAAGAACTTATCCTATGATTATAAATGGCATGCATAAAAAGTGAAATTAGGTTGAGTGAAATATCTATGTTCTCATTTTAAGTTTATTTCACCTCCTTATTGATAGCGTAGAAATTCGTTCCTTATTATCCACATATTGATATTTCTACACCAAGTTTTGTTTATTTTTTTGTCCTCGAAATTTTACCAACAGCTAGTTTTATTCCCTGAAAAGAGTTTCTTCTCTCGGTGTATATTATCCTCTTACGTTCAATCCCAACTATATTGATCCCTAAGCTTTTCTCCCTCTGATTACTTCCATGAAACATCTCTTTTGTGACGAAGTTCTAGCTAAATTTCTAAAAACCAAATTGCCTAACTTAACAATCACATCCTAGTATTTGAACAAAAGGTTCTTCCCCATTCTCTCTTCATCTTATTTTTCTTAAATTGTAAAACTAGTGTAGTTAAAGGTGCTCGATGCTAAAAGACACCAAAGTATCAAAACGCCCAAGGTACTTGCTCGAGTGAAGCAAGATGCTCACAAATATTAAGATTTTCAAAAACATATAATTAAGGAGAAATATGATCACTGAAATAAAAATGAGAAATTACATGAGTTTTATATCACTTTATATTTCAAAAATCACCACCAAAACATCAAATTACATTCATTGAAGCACCAACGTACTACATTTTGCAAATCTAATAATAAAAATAACAAAACAAAGGAAGATTAACGTTAAAAATCTAACAATTTCCCTCAAGAAAGTCAATGATCATCGAATTCGTAGACTATAGAACATTATTAACAATGATTAACATTACATAATTACAAGAGAAAGAAAAAGAAACAGAGGGAAGAAGAGGAAGAAGAAGCAAACAGAAGGAGAAGAGGGGGGGCATGCTGTGGACTGTTGGTCGGGAGGGTAGCGGGTAGTTATCAGGGAAGAGGGAGGGGGTGGGGAAGATGCACAGTGTAGGCGAAGAGGGGTGTAGCTATCAGGGAGGAGGAGGAGGGAGAGGGGGGCTGTCGGGGTCGGCGGGGGGCTGCGAGGGAAGGGGGGCGGGCGAGATGCGACGACAGGGTGGAAGAGGAAGGAGGGATGGGGTGGCTGCGATGAACGGAGGAAAGAGAGGGAGGAGGGATCGGGGAAGGGGAGGCTGTGACCAGGCGGGGGGACGAGGGGCTGCGATGAACGGGGGGAAGAGAGAGGTGGAGGGAGGGGGAGGATGGTGTCGTGAAAGGGGGGAGCTGAACCGAAAGGGAGAAGAGGGAGGAGAAGGGAGGGTGCGACGGCGAAGGAGGAAAAGGAGGAGGAGAAAGAGAGAGAGAGAGAGACATATACCGGGAGGGGAGAGACTACCGCCGTTCGCCAATGGAGAGAAAAACGCCGCCGCTGCCGTCGTTCGCCGAAGAAACACCGCAGTCGCTGTGGAGAGAGGTTTCACCGCCCCTGCGTTTAGGGCACGGGCGAACGCGCGCCGGGGTGGGGAAGGGGGAGGGAGGGTGGTTTGGTTAGGGTGATCATGTGGTTCAATCGAACCAGAGAGATCCAAATTGTTTCAAATTGGCTTGACTCAGGCTCGATCAAGATTGAATTGATTCAGGCGGGCGCCTGGGCCGAGGCCGCGCCCGACTCAAGTCGCCCGGTGACTTTACTGTTCCAAGCATTTCCAGAGTCGTTAATTATTGTTGCAGCCTATACATTAAAGGAAACAATTATTTCTTTGATTTATTATGTGATTAGTAGTCATTAGTAATTCTCCACACAGAAACAACTCCTTAATCCTAAAACCTAACAAAAAATTATACCACCCTATAATGAATCACATAGTATAAAAGACAAACCTACAGAACTTAAATTAAGATAAGCCCTTCAAAAACAAAAATGCAGCCAAATAGGAATCCTCCAAAGAAGCCACAGATGACAACCCATGTGATGCAACACAAAACAGAAGAAAGAAACAAAAGATAACTCTCCAATAAGAGTATCACTTTGTTCAAAGATATCATAAATAAAGGATGTGCTAAATAAGCATATTCTACTACCTTTAAGTTTAGTGTTACCAAACAGCACAAACAAACAAGAGTATTTTGTGTCTTATTAGGTTTATATGTACCAAAGATATACATATGTGCCCCCTTTTTTTTTATAGCAATATAGTGTTTTATTTTTATATGACCTATATTTTCATCGTATATTTTAATTGGTACATTAAAATATAAACAAACATTGGTTTTACCATGTATATGTTTTTGTCAACAATTGTGTAAAAAAATCTACTAGAATATCATTACTAAATTTAAACAAAAATTCTTTAGTGTTTTCATTAAGCTTCTTCTCTAGTATTTTGCGACTATCAAATATTTCTAACATTTTCAATTTAAACATTGGATGACTATCTTCTTTCTTATATACTAATTAATCATCTAATTTAGATGATTGATTAATATGTTGATCTTATTAGAATGTGCAAAAGAGAGTGTTTATCTATAACTCAATTTTGAAAGAAAATGTTGAAATTATATTCACATTAGAGTAATGCATAACTCTATCCAAAATGAGTATCATGGTTGAGACTATAACCTTATTCCATTTTATAGTGCATATATTTCAAAATAAATATGATGGTTGAGGCTATATTATTATTTCATTTCATAGTGTATATTAGAGCATATATATTGATATATGGGAAAAATAGATACACACATATTTTTTAATGTAATCTATATGGATTTGGTACTTAAGCATAAACAATGAAATGATAGAAAAACAGAGCATATATATTGATGTATGGGAAAAATAAATACACATATATTTTTTAATGTAATCTATATGAATTTGGTACTTAAGCATAAACAATGAAATGATAGAAAAACAGTCCCTTAGTAGTTACACTTGAATGCTTAGTAGTTACACTTGAATGACACTATACTTGTTTTAGGAAGTTTCTCAGTTGATTTAAATAAATATAATACTCTATTTCATATATTATAATATGATTCTCACAATTATTTTAATTTTGAATAAGTTTACATATATTTCACTATCATTTATGCATTTTGAAATTAAATCCACATAGGCTACAAATATATGTAGCCTAAAATCTATAATATGTTTATATAAAATATGAAAATAATATTTTATATCGTAATTAAAATCAAATAATATTTTACAATCTCATCTGAATTGAGATATCCGTATGATTTGTAAATGCATCGTCTCTAGAATTACAACTGTTATCAATCTGCAAAAAAATACTATATGAAATATAGAAATAATATTTTATGTCAGGATTAAAATCAAATAATATTTTACGATGTATACCTTTTAATGCTATCTGAATTGAGATCTCTGTGTGATCTGCAAATGTATCGTCTCTAGAATTACAATTGTTATTAATTTACAAGAAAAACTAGATTTTTTTTCTCCTCTCTTCCTATCTTTTTACGGTAGAATTAAACTCTCTTTTTCCTCACTTCTTATCCTTTGACATGACCACTTAGATTAATGATTCAAAGAGATTACGAAAGAAATTATAATCTCTCAACCCGTTCTTTATGAGATGTGTAACATCAATCTTTCAATCTATAGAAGTCCTATTTATTTATATACGAGAGTAGAAGATATAAAATAAATTATTATGAGAGTTGCTCCCAGAGACTTTCACGGTAGAACTAAATTCTCTTTCTCCTCATTTCTTATCCTTTGACATGACCACTCAGATTAATGATTCAGAAAGATTATGAGAGAAACTATAATCTCTTTATGATATGTGTAACATCAATTTTTCAGTCCCTAGAGATCCTATCTATTTATATATGAGAACAGAAGATGTATGATAAGTTATTATGGGAGTTCCTCCCATCAAAGACATCCCCAAATTATATTTTAAATGAATTCCTTTATATTGATCAATATCTGTCATTAGAATCCAATTAACTCTATTATATATCTTATTCAAATATAAACGATCACATAATCTAACAATATATATAATTTTTATGCATTATTTACTCACGTACCTAAATAATGTACTCACTTTTAGCTATTACACTCGTTTCGAACCATTTATGCTTATTTTAAAAGCGAATGATATACCTAATTTACTTAACTTAGATTAGGAATTTCATCGTAACTAATCAAATTGATATATAGATACTTAATAATGAAGTCATATCAAATGTCATTTTAAGTTGATTATCGATGACAAGATCTTACGAGAAATCACTGTGTTCACCAATTATTGTTTTTGAAAAAAGAACTGGGTGATAATGGTGTATATTTTGATTTAGTTATCTTACGTCCAGGGGTTAAACATTAATGATATTTTAATATTGGCATGCGAACTAACTATTGTAGGATAGATACATATTAATGAACAGTGTAAGCTTCAAGCTTCTTTTGCAAATATTACGAGAACATCTCATATTCCTTCTCACATAATAAATAAAGTCCTTTTATTAAAAAAAAAAGAAGCCTAGTCAGCGATGCGGGCGCCACTTTCCTTCTACTGTTATCAACCACAAAAATCAAAACTACCCAATGTCCCTATTTGCAAAACCTACGTTATCTCTTCCAGTTGGCTATTGGCCCTCGTTTCGGGACCCGCACCGGAGCCCACTCCGTTTTCTCAGGGCAACTAAGGAGGGTAACGCCCAGAGAACAGGCAAACGTATTTCTCGAACGAGTTGATCTACTGATCGTCTCGGCGTCGGCTGCCAACCAATGAGGAGCACGCGACGTCGGCGCTTTCGATCTCTCATCCTACCACGTGGCCCCGTTCCCACCTCCTCTCGTTAACTTGGGTCTTTCTCCACACACACACACTCTTGTCTCTCTCTCCCGCTTCTCTCCTGCTTGCTCGTCTTTTCACCCCCGCATATCCGTCGCCGCCCTCGCGAATCTACCAAAATCCCTAAAGGAAATAATCATCAACCGATCTATCCCCAAAACCATTGCGATGGCAGTTTCTCTCTCGGCTGCTCCCCCGGTACTGCAGGACCTCCTCTTCCTCCGTCCATCTGCCGGCCGCCTTTCCCCTCTTCCGCTTCTCAGGTACTACCCACTTCACAGCCGCCGCCGCTTCCGGCGGCTCCCTTCTCGGGTCGTTCTTCGGTCAGCGTACGATGAGGAAGTCGCGGTAACCGAGGTCTCCCCAGAGTTGGACCGATATGTGGGGAACGGTAATGGCGGCGCCAGATTTGGGTACAAGGAGGTGGTTAACGGGAGCACGAACGGGAGCGTTGAGCTTTTTTTGAATGGGAACGGGTCGACCAACGGGGGTTTGATGAAGTACAGTGGTGAGAATGCAACGATCGCGGAGGATGTGGATAAGGTTTCTGAAGAGGCGAAGAGGAAAAAGAGGGTTGAAGAGATAGGAAAAGAAGATGCTTGGTTCAGGAAGGATGGGGAACAGCCCCAGGTACGCCACTCTTGCCCTGCTATAGCTCCAGTTTTGCTTTCTGTTTCTTTAGTTATCTTATGACTGAGAAATTCAGAACAAAGTATTTAGGGAAACATCAGCTTAGCTCCTGTATGCTTTAAAGTATCACCTGGTTCTAGTGTACATCGTTTATGCTCACATACAAAAGATCTATTTTTCTGTTTTGTGGTGGGCTAGTTGAATCCGTAGTCAATCTGAAATTTGCTTTCAATCTGAGATTTCAAATTTCAAATCTGCTTAACATGATGCATAAACAGGGAATGTTACATAAATAAATGAGAAAATATAAATGATCTGACTTAGGTGTCGAATATTGTGAACATGAGAAATGCACCATGTTACTAGGTTTTCTAAATTTAGTTTCATTGTTCCACTTATTGAATTAGAGTGGTAGATATAACTGATTTGCCTCATGATGATATATTATCTGCACAGTGTTGGCATCTATTTGAATTTGAATACAATGTTCCTGATTCTAGATATTAATAGTCAATCTCTTGTTATCCCTCATGCTGCATGGCAGATGCCAACTGTTTATGAATGATTTGATTTGGGTTCACAACAGTTGCCTAAATTTTCGATCTTCTCATACATTGTTCACTTGCAGGTTCTATTGTTAAGAAAACCTTTTGACGTTCTCTGAAAGAAATACCCAACTTGCTCATTTGATAATTCAATTGACTGATGTGGATGAACTTTTGGTACAACAATCATAATGTTGTGTGAAGTTACTAGCTTGGCAACATTTTCTTATATTCTCCATGCTTAAAATTTTCTAAAACAGTGAATGACACAGCAGATCATGTGGCATTTTCTGCTTGACATTTCTTTTCTCTATTTAATATCATGATCATGCTTATACATGACTTGGTGCCTTCTAAGCTTCAGAAGAAAGTTGGTACAAGTGGATTTATGACAATATATACTCAAGGAATTATCAAACAGATCATATGAGGTTTTCTGCTTGACATTTCAATTCTCTATTTGAGATCATGATCAAGCTTATATACGACTAGGTGCCTTCTAAGCTTCAGAAGAAAGTTGGTACAAGTGGATTTATAAATTAGTTGTAACAATATATATTCAAGGTATAATTTCATCTCAATGAATTGACAGAAACTTTCTTCAATCTTACAATCAAATCATGCACCTTTGTCCTCGAATCACTTCTCTTTTTCTCTTGTTACATCTGGAACTTTATGGATGTTATCCTCTATGCAAAATTTACAGAAATTGACAGCTCGACTACATTGAGCATAATATATTGATGAATCTTTTATCTTTATAAACTCTTTCTGCTTTTATAATGATTTTCTCCCTCTTGCAGGTCTCTGTTGCTCCTGGAGGGCGTTGGAATAGATTTAGAACTTATTCTACAATTCAGAGGACCTTGGAAATATGGGGGTTTGTTTTTGCATTTCTCTTTAAGACTTGGCTTAATGACCAGAAGTTTTCTTACAGAGGTAATTCCTTGAATCTAAGGTTAGAATAAATTTTTAATTAGACCAAGATCTCACAGTAGATCAATTCTTTTGATATTGAAGACTAAGACTTACCTCTTTTTGGACAACAGTTAGTTTCTACTTTTAAATGATTCATGATTTTTTTGGCAGGAATCAGATAAAAACATCTTAGTATTAAAATCCAGTAGATTGAAGAATAAAGATATGCATGACAGGTACAAGTATAAACAAAATGGAGCCGGAAATTTATGGATCTGTATAATACATCAATGTGTATCAATTAAATTTTTTGTGATGTTTCCGTAAATTTTATGTCATTGTTAATTATTTAAGTTTATATATTACTTTTTTGTAGGAACATCATGTTAGACTGAAGTATTTAGAATTGAGTGTGTCAAGAGATATCTGGTTGTTTAATCATGCTAAATTTTTTGTGTGCTAAAATATATATCTTGACAATGCACAGGAGGAATGACAGAGGAGAAAAAGGTTTTGAGGCGAAAAGCCCTTGCTAAGTGGTTGAAGGAAAGTATCCTAAGATTAGGTCCCACATTTATCAAAACAGGACAACAGTTCTCTACAAGGGTAGATATTCTTCCACAGGAATATGTGGATCAATTGTCTGAACTTCAGGTCGGGAGTCTAATTGCCCACTCGGAGTAATATGCTTTCATACATTTGCTTTTGGTCAAATTTACGGTCTGAAATTTGCTTTGTACTTTGATCTCTTCAATTGTGAATAAACATGAAATTATAGCTTACAGATTCGTTATGATTCTTTAAACTTTATATGATGAAAACAATGGATAATGAAGTGCTTGCATTTTCTTGATGCTTGCTACTGTTAGCAAGCAAGTCTGTATCTAGGTCCCACATCTCTTTCAACACATCGTAGAAGACAGATATAGTTAAGGAATACAGATTGTAATTTATAAGTGATCATTGCAAGCTTCTGTTGTGGATATTGCAAAGTTCTTTTGTAATTTTTTAATGTATTGAAGGACAGGTTAATCATCCAATTCATAAACAAAGTTGTGGTAGGTGATCTGTAGTTGCTTAGGCACTTTATTTCATGAAACTTGATGGCATAAAGAAATTTTACAAATCTTTAAGAACAATAAGCATAGATAAAATGCTTTCATTGGGTTTTGCATAATACTATTCATTTTTTGTTTCTTAACATATAAAATTGAAATACTTCTCATATTGGTCTATTGCTTGCTCCCTCACCTACTTGAATGGGGGTAGTGTTGGCTCCACTTGGTATTGGTCCCTTTCACTACTCAGGGGATTAATAGAGTATAAAAAAAATAAACATTGTAAATATAGAATTTTTGTAAGATATACATAATTATATAAGATTACATATAGAACTAATTAATTATGTATATAGAATTTGATTTGTAACTTAATATAATGTGTATAGAGTTACATATAGAATTAAATCCAAAAGATGTTACCTGAACAAAATGCCCCTGGTTAAAGCTAACACATGCAAACACCCTTGGGAGATGTACTGGGTTGTCAAAAAATATATTTGTGATGCAATGCAATATCAACTAAATTTCATGATATAGATTGCAATCCTCGATAAGTGAAGGGAAAAGATGAACTCGCAAATGCTATACCATGGATAGGGATCATTTGCTCCTGACCTCCTCAAACCTTGTGTACGTTCCCTCAACTATCCTCTTATAGTCAATAGCCACATTACTCAACTGCCCAAGTTTCTTAAGAAAAGATCCAAGAGTGCATCATTTGTTATAAATTTATATCTTCTATCTTGATCCAGTGAGATCTATCTGATCCTGGTCTATTTTTCACCAATCCTATCCAATTTTGGCAATTATCTTTGGCGATTTAATAATCAATAATAGAAATTTGAATGTCTCAGTTCAGTAGTGGCTGATCCTGACTCGAATGGGCTAATCTGGATCAGGTTGGTTGATTTAGAAAACTATGCTATGTTTATTTGTAAAACTCTTCATAGAGGGTTATGACATGTTTCCATATCACGATATATCTAGATTCTCATTATGTAACAATAGTTTATATATGTCATCATTTCCATCTCATGGAAGAAGCAACAAGATATCTAGGTGTCCATTGTTTTCTTTGTTTGACCTTTCATAAACTGTTATGACATCTTTCAGAGCCATAATATATGCAGTATCTTATGCGTATATCAGTTCCATGAATATGTTTACACCAACACATCTTTGTCTTGAGTTCAAATTTTATGGAATTACAAGAAATCTCAATGCTTGATATTAAGTAGCTAAACCCTATCCGTGTGCTAAACAGGATCAAGTACCACCATTTCCATCAGAAACAGCAGTCTCAATTATTGAAGAAGAACTTGGAGCTCCTTTGGATGGTATTTTTGATCGTTTTGATTATGAGCCAATAGCTGCTGCAAGTCTTGGTAATCAATTTCCATCTAATAAGACAAGGAATATGCACATGTATAAAAAGGTTGTAAGAAAATATTTGGTAAACTGCATTTTTGTCTTGGCAGGTCAGGTGCATCGTGCAAGGTTGAAGGGCCAAGAAGTTGTGATTAAAGTGCAAAGACCTGACCTCAAGGAGCTCTTTGATATTGATCTGAAAAATCTAAGGGTTAGTTTTTTTTTTAAACGGTTTAAACATCAAAGTACTTTCTTCTACTTGATATGCAATTCTTTACATACTATTTGATCATTTGTTCGGATCCCTGCTTTAAAGTCTTACACAGTTAGGGTTCTGATATCTAATGATGGCTTGAAATAGGATAAGATTCAATAAACTGGTTGTATTACATGTGCTACATGTTTGAGTTGATATTCCTTTTAATATGTCGAGTATGATAAGCCTCATATGGCCAAGTCATACTGCCTACTTTAGAGAGGTGTAGTTAGGTATGGGAAATGACATTTAAATAATCGGATTCATAGCTGTTATATCCAGGTTATAAGAATAGCTTGATGCAGCAGTGTTGCTCTTTTTGGATTTTTGAAACTATTCTGCTTATATGGTAAATGCTAGCATGTTTCAGCTTCTAGGAAAGTCTGAGCTAGGATAATCTTGTTAAAATTACCAGTCAGCCTTTAGAATCATGTGTTGGTAATACTCATTCTCTAGAAAAATTCCATTCAGACTTTGACCTCGTGGTTGGCACCCTTCTTTCTCTTGATTTGGTTTTGGTTAAATTTTGGTGAATAATTTTGGGCATATTTGGCATACATAATTATTGATAGATGAAGTCCTTCACACACTTCTCTCTCGGAAGCAAGGGTTTGGACATTGGTGCCAGTGTTGTGTTCTTATTAGATTGGCATGTATTCATCAGTATAGTATGGTATCCCTTGGTAGATTAAAAAGCAAACAAAAGAAATGTTTGATTTGTCAGGATGATTGTTGCACCAGTATACCGTTATGGTACTGTCGGTATGGCTACACTGTAGTATTTGAAAACCATTCCTGAATGAAAGAAAATTATGGCTTGTTTTTGAGCATTTTGTTTCATAGTCAGTTGCGACTTATAGTTTAACAGAAAATCTTATGGTGGTTTTTGTATTCAAAACATTATTACTAGTGAAATATTTTGTATAAGCCTTTGCATTATTAAGTTTAGACTCTGATAGTTATGATAATAAGGTTTTGAGCTGAGTTGTGTTTATTTACTCATTTTAAGTAAATAAACTAGGATGATACTTTTACTCCAAGCTTCTTTTACCTATAGAGTTCCTATTCCAATTCACAAGAAAAAACACAAACCATGGAGAAAAGTTTGTATTTCATAGAAAGAGAGTAACATGTTTTGGTATCATCCTTTATTCTCAGTATGGGAGTTTTGTTGACTTTGGTCCTGTTTCCTCAGCGGACCAGAACATGCTGTCAGTTTGGTAGATTGTCATGATAAAATTCTTGCTCAAAATTGTGCTGAACTTGATTGCATACATAAAACATGGATGGGCAGACAGAAAGTCTAATGTGTTTCCAGTTGCTAGTGATACTCTAGTTCACCAGGGTATGACTTAGGGCTTTTAGAGCCATATTGATGGCCCATAATATATGTAGAACATGGTAGATAAGATATTGCAATATGTATATGCATAAAGAAGGAAAGAAAAAGGAAGCAAAGAGTGATTGTTGTTAGAGAGATATCTCTCATTGTTATTTACTAGTTAGAAAGTTTTCAATTTGCTCTGTTGTGTAATCTCAACTTGAGGATATCTTGAGCATCACAACTGGTGAGTTTTGTCATGCATTCTCTTGTCTTTGATGATGTGCTTCTCTGTATATATCTTCAAGTCTGTTGTCAAAAATTGTCAATTAACCAATAAGCGGAGTGCCTGTCTCCATTGACATCAAGAATATTGTATTTGAGATTCTTCTTTTTACTTCTCAGTTCTAATATGCTAAAGACTGTGATAATGAATGAGTGTCTGATTTGCGACATGTGCTGGTTGTCACAGGGTCAGCTTCACCTCTCATATGGCTGACGAATGTGGTAAAGCATATGACAATCAATTGTCTAATTTATAGTTAAAATGATCTGATCTTTGTCTTGGCCTGTAGACAACTTTTTTTTTTGTTGAGGAAATTAGAGGGTTCTTGTTATATTTAATTGTCAGTTCAAGTGTGACACAGTTCTTTCATATAACATTTTGTGTGTCATTTCAGGTTATAGCTGAATACCTTCAGAAGGTGGACCCCAAGTCAGATGGTGCGAAGAGAGATTGGGTTGCTATCTATGATGAGTGTGCCGGTGTCCTTTATCAGGTTATTTTCCTGTTGGGTTTGTTATGTTGGATTGCTTCACCTGAAATATGCCAATATGTTTTGTGCAATCCTAGAGCAGAATTGTTCCAATCAAATTGAAACGAATTCAGTTCATTCACTTTAAATGAGAAGTATGACATTTCATAGAGATCTAGGACCATGTTGAATCACTAGCGTATAACTGATAAGCCTATGTTTATTTGTGCCTGCGAGATTTAAATATGGTTCCCCTGGTAAACTCTTATGTAATGGATTTTTCTGGAGTCGCTTCCATGTTAGTTTAAAGTGCAACCAAAAAGTTCTATTCTTACTAATCTTCCCATTAGTCTTTCGGATATAGTTAGAAGCCCTATGCTGTTGAAAGCAAAGATTTTAATTTTGAATGATACTGCCCATACTGAGCGGTACGTATCGGTCCGCCAACAAACAGGTACGCGGGCCGCTCGCTATTGGGTGGTACCGTTGATCTAGCCCTGTATCGGACGATACGGGGCTGTATCGGGCGATATCAGCCTGGCTGCGACGAGAGAAGAAGAAGCGTAGTGGGAGAAGAGGGAGAATCAAGAGAACCACAACGCTTCCTGATCCGGCGCCGCCCTCCCTCGACGATCCCGATCCAAGAGGTAACGGTGAGGCAGTGACTCGACTTCTTCTTCGCCGAAGGCCGAAGATGCCTACGGCCTTCACCGCGTTCTTTGGAGACGTCTGTGGCCTTCAACATCTTTGCCAAACGTCGCAAATGAGGAGAAGACCGCGTCTTCTCCTCATCTGACGCGACGAGGAGAAGAAAAGGAGGTGACGTCGCCGAGGCAGCGTATGCCTCCTTTTTCTTATTTTTATATATTATATTATATATATATATACCGAGCGGTACATCCTAGCATATCGCTCGGTATGCTCGTACCGTACCGTATCAAGCAAACCTCGAAACGCCAGTACGGTACGAAATTAAGAACCTAGATTGAAAGTTAACTTTGTTAAGGATTTAACACCAACTTTGATGATATTTAGATAATACTTGTTTTAATATTTTACAAATTTTTCTATACAACCTTCTAATTACCGAGTTGTGTTTTATTATATATGTATATCAGTGGAAGAGGTTGGATGCTGACGATGATGCTATATTGGTGGAAGAGGTTGGTTAGCTCAGATCTTTGGGTTGATCAATAAATAATTTTAAAAAGTAAAAGTGAAACAACTCAATTTTAGGACTGGAAATCAGAATGACAGGAAAAATGGGAGTAAATTCTTCTGTCGTCCCTGCTGCTAGTCCTATTCTTCTTCTCTTCAGCCTTTGCTGCGTGCTCCTCATTTTGTACTCCATTCTATGGTTATTGGATTAGTGGGCGAGTCAAATAGGATATACATTCTCTTCTTGGTCATACTCCATCTTTTTCTCTTTTCTCGTCTTTGTCCAACCTGCTTCCCTGTGTTAATTTGTTGCTGACAATCATCAATTTCATCGTTGATATAGGGAAGTCGGTTGGTGGTATTTCAAAGGGTTAACTGGAGAGTGTATTTGATTCTCATGGGAACCGGCTTTGACTTTAGTGTTAGAAGACCTGTCTGACACCAGCTCTATTCCACAGACAGGCCAGTTAGAAAATAATTGATAGTCAATCCAAGTTGATCCAATCTAATATTGGCTGATCCAGCCCAAGTGCAACCAGTTTTTGACCCTGTGCCTTATAGAACCACAAAAGAAGACATTATGAAAAAAAAGAAACCAGCGGCTTAGTGTCAGCATTAGCTGGTCTTCAGCAGATTGATGCAAATAATGACATGCGCCATTTCTAGATGCATTCCTCTATATACTGGTGCAATACTGCTTATATAGTGCTATGATCTCTCAATGTATCCGTTTTTCAGTTTGCCAAATGCTTTATCTTTTGAGTGACCTGTGTGTAAATATATTTGATAGTCCTGTATCTTCTCTCAGGAAATAGATTACATGAAGGAAGCAGCTAATGCAGAAAAGTTTGCTGAAAACTTCACAAATATGGAATATGTTAAGGTGCCTAAAATATACTGGGAGTACACCACACCACAGGTTCAGTATCTTGTACTAACTGATTTCTCTGAGTTGTTGAAGTTTAAATCGTTTTCATTTTGTCAGTTAAACAACATATTATTTGATTGCAGGTACTCACAATGGAATATGTCCCAGGAGTAAAGATAAACAGGATAAAGCAATTAGATCAGTTGGGTGTTGATCGAAAAAGGTACTACAATCTGCTATTTTATCTATATCTGGAGTATAGAGCATCTACCTATTTTTTATCTTAGTTTCCAGATGTTTTTCTGATTGGCTTCACATTTGTATCCTTTCTTTGCAGGTTGGGTCGTTATGCTGTTGAGTCTTATCTTGAACAGATTTTGTCCCATGGATTTTTCCATGCCGACCCGGTAGGCTTTGTTGAGTTTATAGTTGTAACATAACCATTATCTTCTATCTCAAATGGCTTTTAAGTTAAGAAATGAAGGAGCTGGGTTAATTCGGCAAAAATAATATTTGCATGGTGGTTTCCTAAAATTAAATTAGGACTGCTAGTAAACTTTTCATATAGTTAAACAGAAACAATAGTACAGATTATGAAATCTCCGATTCTTCAGGGGATGATCCAGAATACCAGATCATCAGAAAATTGGGGAAAAAAATAGCAAATCAAGGTTAAATCAGTCTATCCAGCAGTCTGACCACTTATTGGTCAGTCAGACTGATATTCACTGGTTTTGACTAATCTTGATATTGCCAGCTTTTTGTGGCAATCAAATCTGATTCTGGTGATATCAGACAGGTTCTTATTTAACCTGATTATCTTTTTTGGTCGTTTAGAAAACTAGATCTTGCAATACAGGATCCAGATCCTGTATCCTATGGCTGATGGTGAACCTGAACCCAGTCCTGATCCCATGAATCTTAATAATTATTGAGACTCATGAACTGGTAGCCTTCCTTAACTATTTTATCCACGAGTCGTGGAGCTAATGGCTAGTCAACAGAAAAGAGAGCTGCCAAAGACACTCTTTTCGTGTGACTAGTTTCTAATGTTTTATTAAGATTTAATTTTAGTGCATTCCATCTGTTGAGGCTGTCATTGTCCCTCTTTAAAAATTAAAATATATCATATATGGTAAATCATGGACGAGAACTGGAGCTCCAATCTAGAAATCTGACATGGTCTGACTAAAATCCAACATTTGCATCATGGCTTACCACCATTTTGTAAAAGTTCTAAATTTACGTAACAGTAATTTTACTCGATGGAAAGCCTAAATCAGGTTGCGAGAGGATTGATATTGACCCATAGCTGTTCTGATCATTTGTGAGCTAATTGGATTGGCTCACTAAACGTATGAGGGGAATACAACTATCCACGTGTTGTTTGACTTGGGTCAAATTTTACATTTCCAGCTCATTTTTTGGAGATCACTGTCTGACATCGGTATTGCTAAAGGTGAAACATCAATAAGAAATATATAGCTGTAATTCTCTCAGCTATTGCAACAAACAAATTGGAAGTCCAGTGATTTTTGTAATAAACCTATTTATTATCTATAATAATTGTGATTAATATAAGTATTTTCTCATGACAGCATCCTGGGAATATTGCTGTTGATGATGTGAATGGTGGGAGGCTCATCTTTTATGACTTTGGCATGATGGGAAGGTTGTGTCTTGAACTCTTGCTGATTTATGCTGTTTAAGGAAATCAACCATTTTTAAGATTTAAAGTTCTCATATACCTTTTGCATTGAGTAATGAGTATTCATTGGGAAAAACATTGCAGCATTAGCTCTAATATTAGGGAAGGGCTACTTGAAGCATTTTATGGAATTTATGACAAGGATCCAGACCGGGTTAGTTTCTTTTGAAATTCTATGGCAGTAGCAAGAATTCATTTGACTGTTGATTTATTTATGAATCTTTTATTATAAAAATAAAACTAAATTTCTTTGTGTGTGTTTAATAATGATATTATATTTTGACTCAATTGTGAAGTTCATCTGCCTGAAAGATACATTAGAAGTCCTTCACTTGAGTCTGTCCTTTGTAGCCTTTTCCTCTGTATGCAGGTTTCCATAGCATAGAATGCTGGAATTCCTCTAATGGGGCTGAGAAATGAAAAATTCATAATTTCATTTCTTGACCTTGGAGATTGTTTAGATTATTGCTTGTTTATGCCATTTTCAAGTTTAATGATGAATGGAGAGTAGTCATTCTGATTGAACTTGAAAAAAAAAAATTTCTAGGATGCAACAACAGTGACTTGTTTATAAGTTCTCTTTTCACCTCGAAATGGTAAACTAGATCCAGAATTCCCATGCCAATATGTTCAGATGATATTTTGTGGTCAGATATAGAAGTACTGGGACATTGAGGTAATACAAATAGATCTTAAGGAACAAATGAAATTCCCTCAAGTCAACTTATTAGAAAGCAAAAATTTTAGAAGGTGTAGATAATTTTTTGGAATTAGAATAGTATGTCACATTGCAGCTGGGCAACCTGTTTTGATTCACTGGAACATCTACCTGCTAAGAATATAAAATACTTGTAAAAAAAAGAACAGAAGAATAGGTGTAAATAAAAATAAACCTGCAGCTCATGCTATATGGATGCTCTTCTTTGGTTAACTATTGACAATTACCTGTTTGATATATTCAAGAGTGATCTTCGTACTACAGTGATTGTGTGTTTATTATTTTCGTCAGTGGAAGAAACCTCTTTGGTTTTATTCCCTCTCCTATTGCATATGATTTACAATTTATTTCCTTTTGGACCAGTATTACCCTTATACGAAGCCCTGTACATACCTCTGTTTTGTGATTCATTTACAAACTCAAGATGCATAATATTTCTAAAAACACATGCTATTATGTTGTATTTGGTGTCACATCCTAAGATAAGAGCTGCTTAATTTATCACTTAGTACTATTGCATGTTCTAAAGTCTGTTTTGATGATTTCAAGTAAGGTTGCATGAATTTATCAACTTTGTGATGTGCACCTAGTTCTTTTGTGATTTTCTCTAGTCTATTAATCATTATATTAGAATTTATCATTATGGTGCTTTGATGCAAATGTCATTAATTTGTTTGTAAATTATCTTTGAATTTTCATCACTAGAATCTGCAAATGCCACTTGGTTGCATGTGTTCCCCAGCTAGGAGTTTTTTTTTTCCGGCTAGAAGAAGAAGAAACCTAACAGATTCAGAGACCATTTTTTAATGATTAGAGCCATGGTCGATTTTTTCAGTATGTTCCAAGATTGTTGTTTCTCTTACTTTGTTTGTAATGTATTATAACATACTATTTGTAAGTGAAATTAAAGCCATAAACAAAAAATGAAGAGAGGGAAGAATGAGTTGGCGATATTCCTTGTTCTTTAAGATGGAATAAGTAGGCTATTCAAAAAATAAATGATAATGAGGTGGATTTCATTGTAATATTGCAAAATATTTCTTTGATATCTTAATTCGCTTTATTTGTATGGACCGTTTATATCCTTTATGTCTCTATGGACATCCATAGCTAAATCGAACTTTTAATGTCGATTGTAAATATGCATTGCTTGCAGGTGCTTCAAGCAATGATTCAAATGGGTGTTCTTGTTCCCACTGGTGATATGACAGCTGTCAGAAGAACAGCTCAGTTCTTTCTTAATAGGTGATGTACAGGAATTATAATATAAATTAACTTGTATTAAAAAGTGTCTCTCGTCTTTATCCTATTGTTGTTATTTTTTACTTTCAGTTTTGAAGAGCGCCTTGCAGTGCAGAGGAAAGAGAGGGAGATGGCGAGTGCTGAACTTGGCTTCAAAAAGCAATTGACCAAAGAAGAAAGATTAGAGAAGAAGAAGCAGCGGCTAGCAGCAATAGGTGAGGCATATGGTCTTTCAGTTTGTAGAGCATGTAATTTGAGCCTTTAGTACCCTGCGTTGTTAATCTGTTTCCTGTGAAATTATGATTGAGTTCTTAGGTATTAGTATAGTGCCAAATTTCTAAGCTTAAGTATGCTCTAATGTTCAGGGGAGGATCTTTTGGCCATTGCTGCTGATCAACCATTCCGTTTTCCAGCTACTTTCACGTTTGTTGTTAGAGCATTCTCAGGTGTAGGAATCAAGAAACAAATTTTTATCTAATTTTACTGCCTCAGTGGTAGAGTTTCATTAAAATTCTCTCTCATCCGTGCAGTACTAGATGGAATAGGAAAGGGACTTGACCCTAGATTTGACATTACTGAGATTGCCAAACCGTAAGTGTGGTTTATGATTTCTTTTTCTTAGTTGGCTTCTTCTTGATTATAAGTTTTAATTTGCTGATTTTTGAATCATCTGGATTTGATTTCATTTGCATATCCATTACCAGATATGCCTTGGAATTGCTTAGATTCCGCGAAGCTGGTCTTGAGGTCATTGTTAAGGTTGGCTCCTTATTGTCTTCTTCTGTGCTGCACAGTTAAACCTTTCTAAACTCTCTTATGCATTTACAGTGGAACTAATTAGTTGTTCTATTACACAGGACATTAAGAAAAGATGGGAGAGACAGTCAAGTGCATTCTATAACTTGTTTAGACAGGCTGACAGAGTTGAAAAGTTGGCACAGATGATTCAGAGATTGGTATTCACCATCATGTTCTTTGACCTTTCTAACTCTCATGTCGATTTAGGCAGTACTCTTACTCTTTAGAGCCCTTTTTATTTGTTGCAGGAACAGGGTGATCTCAAGCTTCGAGTGCGAACTTTGGAATCTGAAAGAGCATTTCAAAGAGTTGCTGCTGTCCAGAAAACAATTGGAAATGTGAGCTTTCAGCTGGATTCTATATTTTTAAACTACATATTGGAGATAGAAAATGATTTGATGTTTGCATTAATATCACAAAAATGAGATCAAGAAGTTGAGTTGGTTTGACTACGTGATGCCATTTTGGACTCCTGAGTAGATTATGTTTTTAGGTATTAGGATAATGCTATAAAAGCTTCTGAGGATCCACTCAGTTGTGAAGTATATGAAAATGAGCATTGTTGAAAGGTTGCCCAGTTATACTGATTATGTGACCAGGAAGATAAAAGTCCATCCAAGTTATATTGAACACTTCCAAGGTGCATTGGTGCTGTTACATTATAAAAATAGTGCCTAAGAGATGATAAAAGAATACTGAACATACTTCCATGAAAAATAGTCCAGGCAATCATTTGGCTTTCAGAATGATTGAGACTGAAAAGGAGTGGGAGCCAATGTTGCTTGTAAAGTTCAAGTCTCTATTTGGACAATTAATATGTGGAACATGTTCTTTAGGTGGACTCCACCGACCCTGGAAACTTTCAGCGTGGTACTATGTCATAACACCTGACAGTTTCTATGAGAGATTCAGTCTACCTAAATAGCAGTATCATTGATACATTCTTTTTCATGTCTTCAAGGAGCGCTCTTGTGATTCCTGGTCTAGGTAAATCTGATTTTTACAATGAGATTTACATATGATACATCTTTGGTGTGATATAAATCTAAAACCATTGTATTGTCATCATTGTTGACCAACAATGAAAGTCCATTAGAAAAAAAAAAACTCGTTTAGATTCACAGACAAAGGGCAAAATTTGCACTTATATGCATGTCATTTGGATACTTGTAAATAGAGTTATATACAGTTGGCATTGTTTTTGTTTACTAGGATCCGTTTATGGTGAAGAATGGACCAGGGGTTAGAGACCAAATAGGATTACTTGAGTGAACATACAATATCAGAAAATAAGATTAGACACAAAGTTAATTCTTTTTTTTGTCAAGAGGACTTGTTCTACTCTTTAAATTGCGGTTTGCTGTTTTCAAAATTTTAAAGTTGATTGATGCCTATATGCATGCAGCTATGCTCTATGCAATCTGATGCTCTCTTTGTATGCAAATTGACAGGCTGTTGCTTTAGGAAGTTTGGTAAACCTTGCAACAATTTTATATTTCAATTCTGTTCGAGTAAGCAATCCCCGACATAATTGTTTTTGGAGGTATGCTTTTGCTCATTTTCTTATTTTTGTAATATATATATATTTTTTGTGGACAGGCGCCTGCTATGGCTGCATACCTGCTATGTGCATTTTTTGGAGCACAAGTCCTCTTGGGCTTTCTCAAAGTGAAAAAATTAGACCAGCAAGAGAGATTGATTACCGGCACTGCTTAACATGCGAGTTTTACTGAGTACAGGTTCAGCTTGCAATCTTATAAAATATTTTCATTTTTCTGCATCCTAATTTAGCTTCTTTGTTCATTGTGTATCATAGTGAGTGTCCCACAGTAAAGCAGAAATATGTAAATGCCACATAGTACTTGTAAATATAACAACATTATAACATTCATTTCCTATAGAGCCAATACACAACTTTGTATCTAATTTTCGTTCAGCTTCTGGCTTTGTTTCTTTGTTTCGAAAGGTGTGGTTTCTTGGCACTTTGTGATCTGTCTAAAATGTTGTAGTGTTCCTTTGTTTAGAGCAGCGAAATATTCTATAGTTTAATTATGGATAATTATATATTATTTTTTTATAGTTAATTATGATTAGTATCTCGATTTTTATATTTTAAAATTTAAAAAAATATTGAGGTCTCTATATTTATGAAGATGAAACATTTAATCTTAATTTTTTTACATTGTTAACTTTATCAACGGAAAAAATCGGACGTGCTGTTACTTGTAAAAAGAGTATGATTGAAAAAGGATAACAATATAATTTATTATTTTTTAAATTATTAAATTTATATTATTTTTTCATCCTAATTGATTTTCTCTTCTTTTCCTCTTTTCAATCTATTCTTACTTGTTGCACCTGCTTGATTGTTGCACTTGTATCGCTCATCGTTGTCGCACCCTATATGCTTGTCATCGCACTCGCTTGTTTGTCGCACTTTGCTCGTCTATCGCATTCGCTCGCTTGTTGCACCTTGCTTGCAGTAGCCTTGTTGTCGTCAGAAAAGCTTGTTAGCTATGCGTCTCCACTTCTATCATGGTGCTCTCATTGTTTACCGAGATTGACAACTTATTGGACCTCCGTTAAGTACAACACCAAGAAGGTTCAAAATGTTTATTGAAAGTTAAATAAAACTTGGATCTCATCAACTTGCTCTCCGCAAATTAAAACTTGGATCTCATCAAATTATAAAATTAAAATACTAACCATAATTAATTAACTATAGGGATAATCTTTAATTACCCGGCATTTTGCTGCACCCCGTTGTTAATGTATGTTGGGCTAAGGCACCCCTCGTCTTCTTCCTACTGCGCAAGCGCGCACACCAACACCCTTCCATGTCAGATAAGCACGCAGCGCGAGCGACAGCCGAACACCCTTCCCATCTCGAGCGCCGGCAAACACCAACACCCTTTCATTCCTCACCGACACCAGCTCCACCCGACTCGGCCGGCCCCACCCGAAATCAACCTCGTACACGTTGAACTGCGTCGGTCCCGCGATGACCACCGTCCCCGACAAATTGAAGTGTTCAATCTCAAAGTCACTAACTTGGATCGATAAATCACTTTGATTCAGGTAGCAGAGACTCTCAATGCAGGGTGACAACCAAACCATAACGAGTATGAGGACTGAAGGAAATGACAATGCTTGGCATATTATTCCCAGCAGATTCGCCCCACATCGTAATTTTCTATGCTCTTAGCTTTATAACGTACCAAATAGGAGGACTTTAAACGATAAGTCGACGAGGATATGTGAGCTCATCTTATCACCTCCATAATTGCCTATGTAGAAGGTGCTACATGCGGCGGACGCACCGACGGCGCCGCCTGATGCAAGAATCCCCTGGCTCCTCGGGCGTCCGATAACCGCCCGTTCTACCGTCGGCGGCGGCAGTTCCGCATCCCCACGGCACTCCGCCGTCCACGCCTCCACGAACCTCCAGAGGGCCCGACCATCCACCACCGCGTGGTGAGCGGCAAACCCCACTGCCACGCTATCCACCCCCTGGGGCCCGCAGAACCTCGTCACCTGCACGGCGAACACCGGCGCGGGGAGTTCCCTCACGTCGAGCTCCGGCACGAGGCGGAGGAAGGCGCTGTGGTCATGGACTTCGGCATTGGCGAGGAGGCCGAGGTCGCCTTCTGCCTCCGCCTCGAGGAAGGCGACGCCGGGGCCGATGGCGGCAGGGGAGCAGTCGATGACTACGTTACTCGAGTCGAGGAGGTAGGTGAGCTCGCCAGCAAGGGGGAAGTAGTGAAGGAGGGTGGGGAAAGGCAAGAGAGGGGAGCCTTTGGAAGAGCAGTAGGCGTAAATTATAATTAATTATAAAATTTTAAAATTAAAATATTATTATACATCATACAAATTATAATAATTATAATATTAAATATTTTAAAATATAAAAAAATGAAAATAAAAAATATAATATCGTGTCTCTCGTCATAGAATTCTCATTCTAATTTTTCCATTGTTAGACTTAATAAAGAATAGAGATGAGAAGAAAATGAAAGATAAATAATAATTTAATTTTTATTTTTAATTTATTTGTACATACAAAGATAGGATTTAATATTTATTCCTTATGATTCAAACAAATAAATAAAATTTAAATTATTATTTTCTAAAAATTATATCATTCATTAAGAAATAAATTAATTAATAATTTAATTGATTGATAAGATTCCTAATTTATCCACATGATTAAGAAAATTAATTTTAATCATTTCCTTAGTCATACTATACATACAAATAAGGAAGTTAATGTTAGGATCGAGAGTCCGGTGTCGATACTAAGAGGGGGGGTGAATTAGTGCAGTGGTAAAAATTACATCTTCAAAAACGTTTCGTTTCGATAAAATCATTTTCGACGTAAAACCGTTTCGTAAAGGTAATACTTTGAAAGCGTACGTAAGAGAGTAGTGGATGTAAAGGGCAAGTAAGGAGGTTTGCAGTATGTAAATTGCAACAATAGAAATGCAAACCAGATTTTTAGAGTGGTTCGGTCAACGTGACCTACATTCACTTTTAGCTTCCTCCTCCAATGAGGTCACCGGCGTCCATTAGAGGCCTTCCTTCAATATGCGGAGACCAACCACCTTTTACACCCCTCTTCTCCTTTTACCGGGTTTAGGAGATAACCCTTACAAGCACGCACTCTCTTTTCTAAACAGAATTCTAACACTTAGATTTAGAGGGAATTTCTAAAGAGATTGCTGCAATGTTTCTTTGCTTTTAGACTCTTTGTGCTTGTGTTCTTTAACCAGGGACGAGAGGGGTATTTATAGGCTTCAAATTGATTCAAACTTGGAGCCTAAAACTTTCCCATCCCGGGTTCCCCGAGCACGGGCGGTACCACCACCTAGTGTCAGTCTAACACTAACACTGCATTGGACGGTACCATCGCCTGGCACCCTGCCAGGGGCGGTACAACTACCCAGATTGGCGGTACCATCGCCTGACATAGTCTCGAAGACTGTGCCACGACGGTGAGACTTCTTGGGGCATTGTTTGGGCCTCTTATTGGGCCCAACACAGTCCTTACATGGGCCTAGCTGGCCCCTAATTGGGTTGACCCTAATCCAAGCCCAATTATGTGCTAACTACGAAATCCTAAGATATTTGCTAAGCTAAATAAGTTCGTAAGTTTATTCTTCCGGTGAGCTTCCGACGATCTTCTGGCGAACTTCCGACGATCTCTCGGTAATGTTCCGGCGGACTCCCGGCAAGCTCCTGGACTTCATGATGATCTTCTTGGCGAGTTCTGACGAGCTTCTTTGGCAAGCTCTGAGACTTCTCGGCTGGTTCCGCCATAACTTCCGACGAACGTCCGAACTTTCGACGAACTCTCGAACTCTCAACGAAATCGTGTCCTTAACTCCGGGACTTCATTTTGCTCATGCCTTGCTATCGTAGTTAATCCTGCATATGTAAAAACATACTTCGATCTAGATAATTAATACTAAGTATTAACCATGTTGTCCGTCATGTTATTGGTCCCTTGACGCTTCGTCCGATTCTTCAGCGCATCGTCCTATTTTGCGGCCTATTGCCCAATCGGCCAGTTGACTCTACAACTCCGATATCCTTAACGCAATATCCGCTCTTCTTGGCCCGATGTCCGAATTTACGGCCCGAAGCCTTCTGTCGATACGTCGATCGATCCTCCGACTCGACATCCAATCTTCTGACATGTTTTCCTCTGGCCCAACATGATTCTTCCTGCTTTAATTGTCTCATCATGATCGAAGCATTCTACATCACTCAAAACGCAGATTAAAACATAAATACATATCAATTAGTTTCATCATAAAATACAAGATTCAACAGTTAATAATTTAAATAAACATATTATTTATGATAATTTGATTTATGTTAAGGAAAATTTTGATTTAAAATAGTGATTAATTGTAACAAAATAGGACAAAAACTCGTCCAAATTGGATTTTTCTTTTTTGTGTGTACCAATGATTTATATTTAGCATCAAGATCCTTTTGAGTAAGAACTCTCTCTCTCTCTCTATATATATATATATGTATATATATATATATGTATATATATATATATGTATATATATATATATGTATATATATATTATATATATATATCATAATTATTGGATTTATATTATTTTGAAAACACTATAAATGTTTTTTGATGATTTTATTTTAATAGATTATAGATTAATAGGTTGTATTTAGTGTGCTTGAATATAATTTTAATTTAACTTTTGTTTAATTTTGAGATAAGTTGACATATTTCTACCGTTCTAGGTTTTTATACTGAAATGTGCAGTTTTGAAATGTTTAAATAGATCAAAATGTCTAATAGGAATGTATGGAAATAAGACAGTATCAAATTAAGTTAATAAAGGGAAAGTTGAAGTTGAGAAGTATGTTGTATTAATTTAATTTGTCTAATAGATATGATGATAGTGTTGTGGTTGAGAAGTATTTTCAGAGTCACCACAGCATTCAAACTATTTGATAGGGTAAAATATGGATTATGATTAGAGGCTCAAATAAAAAGCCTTAGTACATTAGGGTTATATTTTATACATATTATATATGTACAGATTTTGATGGAAACAATATGAAAGAAAATACTTTGGGTATCTCGGAATTTTTTTTTATGGAATCAGGATGAGAAAAAATATATTATTTTTTTTAAAAAAAAATTATGGGATAGAGTATATGAGGGGGGTTTGAGTTGAGGTTAACTTAATATCCTTATAATTTTATATGGTAAAGAATTTAGATACAGAAAATGATATGGAATCACATTAATCATAATTAACTTTCTGATATATTTCTTAATTACTACGAGAAATTAAGGAATTGGAATAGGAAAGTGAAACAAATTCAATGAACTTCTTTTTGTGCGTGCGTTTTTAATGAATTAAGGAATAAAAATCGTAGTTACGACAATCTCAACTTGTCTATTCATCGGAGACACAACGCGTGGATCTGCCTGTCAAAGTTCTCTCTTTATCTTTTCGAGATGCTGGAAGACATGAACCGTGGCCAACAGGTGCTTTTGGTGCTTGATCGAGGGAACATGCAAATTATAGCTGGTGACATTATTGTCGTGATCGTTCCGTATCACCTCAATATTTACGTCAACAATAGTAAAGAATCAACAATAAACTCGATCAAGCCTAAGTGATAACAGTCAAAGATTTTCCACGATAACAACCAACAATAGTCAAGATCTCCCCAACTACATAATGAGATATCATAAATCTATCGAGGAAAATCCTCCTCTCCCCAACTACATGATGAGATATCGTAAATCTATCGAGGAAAATCCTCCTCTGTCGAGTAAAATTCTCCCTTCCAAACATGTATAAATATGGAGTATTGTGTATTGTTTCAATCAATACAATCTTCTTCTTTCTATTTTATTTCTATCACTCAGTTCACTAGACCTTTCTTTAATCAAATCCATGGATCAACTAATCTGATCCGAGGATTAATAATATCTTTAAAATATTTCTTATAAGATAAACAAAATAAAATGATAGGAGCATAACTGATATATTGAGATGACAGGAGAATATTTTGGATAAAAATTGGAAGTATTAAGAAGGATATCTTAGTTAGTAACCTCGAGCGTCCAATCTGTTGTTATTTGGATTCTATGGGACGTTCCGTTCCGGATGTTATAACTGTAAATGAATCCAAATATACTCACCGATGGATGTACGAAGCTGAGAGAACGCGTTGCATGGAACTTAAGTAACTAATGAACACAGCATGTCGGTGTGTTTCACGTTCGATAACATGCTTCGGATTTGCATTTGGCTCGGGAGGAGGAGGATGAAGGCGGCAAGTACGTTTGCGTCATGGTAAGTAGTGATTTGCGGAAAATGCCCGTCATGATCTTATCATGTCGAGGAAAACAAGGGAACAAGAGGAGTACACAGGCAACCATTTGAGAAACAAATTCCAACATCCCTTTCATTTCTTAATTCCATGGTGGTCTGTGCCTCTTACCTGCCCAACTCAGTGCACGCTTAAAGAAAACACTACTTTATCTCCTAAATAAAAGCATGGCTTTGTCCAACTCATAGCTTATGTGTTGCCAGCAGTCCGTCTCCTTCCTTGCACTTGTATATAAAGATAGAGCAACGCTTACCATTATCTCTTCTATCTCTGAGTCAGCAGCCTGAGGCTCGACTAAGAAAGACATGGCGGACTTCCCCCAGGCTATCCTACACCGCAGTAGAAGGCGACGAACGCGGGCGTCGAGCGAGTACCTTGGAGTCCGTCGCAGACCGTGGGGGCGCTACGCCGCTGAGATCCGGAACCCTTACACCAAGGAGAGGCATTGGCTCGGCACCTTCGACACTGCAGAGGAAGCTGCACTTGCCTACGACCTCTCCTCTATTTCCTTCTGCGGGCCAGCAAGAGCTCGGACGAACTTCCGCTACCCTTTCCTGCCCGCTCCATTGCCGCCACCTCCGCCACCGCCACCGCCACCGCCCCCATCGCCCTTGTCCGAGGAGACGAATGTGTGCTACTTCGAGGTGGATTCCACGGGCGATGATGACTCCATGACCATTGCTGCCATCCTGCAGAGTTTTCGACAGTCTACGTCCCTCTCTTCCTCCTCTCTTCTCTTCTGAGATCGGATATGGCCGCCATAATCGGAATAAGATAGTTACGAGGAAGTAGAAACTGAGGTGAGTCAATGGTCAGTGACATGACCAGAGGAACAACTTAGTTACTATTATTAATGGAAGTTTGCCAATATCATCATTGATCCCTTACCATGGGTCAAAAAGATGTTCTTGGATGATAGGTTTCTTAATGTCAAAGCACGTATTTTGTGATTTCATGATCTTGAAAATGTTGGAAGATCATAAAGGCTAATTAAACTATTGGGATTGGATGCGAGATGACTGATTTCATATCTTCTGTGGGTGGAGATATTAACGAGCTGTGTGGAATTCTCTCCATTTCTTACGACGACTGCATTCCATATGAGTAGTTGAGAAGGATCGAGTCAAAAAGGATTTGTTGTGCAGTTGGATTTTCTGTTTCCTTTTTTTCTATCTTTTGTGTGGTTTGTTCTTTGGACGGTGGATCCATACCGGAATCCAGGCATCCGACGGTTTGGATCTTATGTAAATGAATACTTTTCTTATCTTTCCGTCATCGACGTACCCGGCGAGTTCCCTCGTGTGATTAGAGAAAGAAAAGGGAGGTGGGTCCCGGTTGCATCTCGGAGCAGGATGCGGGTACACAGAGCGGGTAATCAAGAGCTTTGGATCCAACAAAAAAGCGAGCGGAAGACAAATAGTACAAGAAAACTAACGCCCCGAGCCGGTCGCGAAATAATAACCGACCCAAACCGTAGCTCATCCTCTCATCTATCACCCCCTTCAACCCCTAAGTGGCCCACAGGCCCCCTCCCCTCAATGGCCGCTTCCTCCACCGCCGCCGCCACCGCCACCGCCATCGTGTTGGAGCCTGGTGAGAGCGAAACCTCCACCCATACCGAGCATTGGCAACCCATACTCCACTTGCCTTCCTCCCAGCTCTCCCTCGTCCCACCCTCAGCCCACCACCTCCGGCGCCGGCGCCGACGCCCGGCTCGCGTCCTCCGCCTCTTCCACTCCTTCTGCCGCACCCTCCCCATCTTCACCCCCAAGTGCAAGCTTCCCGATCCCTGCCGCATCGCCACCTCCTCTCCCGCAGTCATGCCCACCATCGCCTGCACCCCTGCCACCTCCCTCATCGGCCCCGACCACCGTGGCCGTCGCCACCACGACCTCATCACCGGCACCATCTTCGGCTACCGCAACGGCCGCGTGTCCTTCTCCCTCCAGGAAAACCCCCGGTGCCTGCCCTCCCTCGTCATCGAGCTGGCCATGCACACGCATGCACTTCTACGTGAGATGAGCGCCGGCATGGTACGCATTGCCCTCGAGTGCGAGAAGAGGCCACTGGAGCACAGCAAGGAGAGCAACTCGCAGATATCGTCGAATCTCATGGACGAGCCACTCTGGGCCATGTTCTGCAACGGGAAGAAGAGCGGGTACTGCGTACGGCGAGAGGCGTCGGACGAGGACCTGGCGGTGATGGAAACGCTGCGGCCGGTGTCCATGGGGGCCGGCGTGCTACCGGGAAGGTCCGAGGAGGAGGGTCCCGATGGGGAGATAGCGTACGTCAGGGCCGGGTTCGAGCACGTCGTCGGGTCGAGAGACTCCGAAACGCTGTACATGACGAGCCCCGACGACTATAACGGTCCCGATCTCACCATCTTCTTCGTTAGATTGTGAACGGGCTCAGGTCACATATGTTGTCTACTGTTATATATATGTATACGTACGTGTGTGCATAATATATACAAGGCGAGTGGATTTGTTAGAGCTATGTCTTTTACGTTATATTAGTCTCGTTCATTCCTTATCATTGTAGTCCATAGTCGTCTTTGGTTTCATAATTTCATCTTTCTTCTAATCCAACTATCTATGGTCTCATCAAAGGCATCCAAATACAGGTTGTTAGATTGACTTGATACGATCATGAAATATGGTGCATCAAAAATGAAAAGACATTAAAAAACAAAAAACACGCTTTTGAACTTTGTACATGTTGGATTACATGTACAGAAAATTGGCTCGCGATCGATACAACTTAAGTTTTTGAACTACATTGGTATTTAGTTTTCATGTATCATAGATTGATGAGATTAGTTCAGATTCATGATTAATAAAACAGTTTCCACCACCTCATCCCACTCTTTCATGTCTCACTTGGCCATGGAAAACATTTCCGAAAAGTTGGTACAGCTCCGCTTTTGGTCGTTCTTGACAGAACATGACTTTTGTCGGGAAGCTGTTGTCAGCAGACAAGATCTTTCGGTGGCCGGCCTCAGAGTAAGGGCTCTGATATGGGCCTCCATGCTGCTTGCTAGAATAGTAACCCATGCACGTGGCCTCCACCTGAATCAATACCTGTTGCCCTAAAGTTCCTACTATATAAATTCAACCTGGGAGCAATATCATCAGAACGCTTCTTCTTCTTCTTCCTTCTATCGCAGACTACACGCAGATTCCACGATGGGCAACTGCAACTACATGGTCGAAGACATCAAAGGTGGAAGCCACGGCAACTCTCAGGGAGAAGGTAGGCACAGAGAGAGAGACCATTCATGTTCTAAAGGTTCAAGAGAATCCTTTTCAGGTTGTGAGGACGAAGAGAAGCTGAAGTTTCTGTACCTCTTCAGGTAAATGTACATATATCAGTCATGGCCTATTGACATTTTCTCCATTAAAGAGTGATCATTCTTTGGCTTCAGGTCAGGAAGATTCAAGTAACACCAGCGAGGGGCCAGTCATGGCCTATTGACATTTTCTCCATTAAAAAGTGATCATTCTTTGGCTTCAGATCAGGAAGATTCAAGTAACACCAGCGAGGGGGCCAAGTTACCTTGCGAAGGCACCTCCTCCCCCTCCTCCTCAAATCTACTAGAGGAGTATATGGAAAATGGGTCATGTTGTGAGCAGCTTCTTTACCTTTTTTGTGTCTCCTGTAAAGCTTCTTCGCTAGAATGTCTCCGGTGAGCAACGTTGGCGACGTCTATCCTTCTTCTTATAGGGGGAACAGACTCTATATATACTACTTGTGAGATGCTTTACTGTATATATCTGACATTAATAGTTAGAAACTAAGCAGCGAGCAGTCTCTCCTTTCAAGTAATCTATATGTCGAAGACATAAGAATCAAGCAGTAATGACTTAATATGATACGAAAATGTAAAAAGAAATCCCTTAACAAAATGAACCAATTAGACTAAGAAATATATTATAAATAATAATAAAAAAAGTTACTGCTCACGTTAGAATTGACCCATTTAAATTCTGTATGCATTTATGAAAAACCATGGACTTTTGGTCTCCGGAGTTTAATATTCTTTGAATACTTGACTGGTTGCTGGCTTTAAAGCCCATTGAAAAACAGAGCCAAGTTGCGTCTCCGGCATTCTCTCTTTGCTTGGAACAGCTTGTTCCCGTTGCCATCTCTCAAAGCACGTCGAAGATTCCAGACGCAAATATGTCCAATGATCTTGGCCTTTCGATCCCAATCGGACGGCAGATGGGGGACGCCTTCGGCGAAAGGAACTGTTGCGCTAGGTAGAAGGGCCACGACACTGGATTTGTCACCTTTTTCTTCGAATGTCTCGAGCGAAGTAAACGTGGGCTCCCGCAACACCGCGAACGCGACAAATCAAGGAATCAGCGATCTGATCACCGCTTCGGGTGCTGATCGCGTCCGTTTGTTTGGGTTAACATGAACCAGGTATGTGACGAACCTAACCATAATTTTGGAGTTTAGCGTGAGATTTGATTCGATAGAGTTGATTGGATTGAGCCTAAACTAAACCAAATCAAACTCGAATCAAATCATACTGCGCGAGGAGTAAGCTCACCGATGAATGATTGCATCTCAGAAACGTCAAACGATACCACGATAAAGAAATTAGAGTCGCCAAAAGGAGCGGAATCTGAGCAGCCATCCCTCATCCCTTTCCAACTTCCTCCTCCGGATATGGCCATCGCTGGGGCCGCGAGGGCGATCGTATGCGACCTGGGCCAGCAGAGGAAGGATTCTCCGCTGCCACCGCCGGTGCCGAGGGTCCGTCTGGCGGGGCCATCGGCGGAGAGCGGAAAGATCCTGCTTCAGCCCCGGCTCTGCACGCTGAGATCGTACGGGACGCGTGAAGGCGGAGTGATGAGGAGAACGTCGGTGGGGGACGCGTCGTCCTTCTTCGCGTCCCTCGCCGACTATATCGAGAGCTCGCGCAAGAGCTACCACTTCGAGATCGTCTCCGGTCGCCTCGCTATGGTTACTCCTCGAACCTAGAATTTCCCTTTTTTATGCGAATATCTTTCAATTATGAGTTTGCGTATACTACACTTTGGATCCACGCTTCGAAACCATTGTAAACTTGGGAATCCCACAGTTGTTGAGAGCGGAGTTGATTGGGTCATAGTCCACTGAATAAACACCTGTTCCCTTGATTATGTTGTGGTGGACACTGCGGCGGCCTCCGGCTGAGCTGTTCTTTGTGGACTTTCCTGCTAGGTTGCGTTTGCGGCTGCAGTCTCCGTGGAGGTGGTAACGGGCAACTCCATCTTCAAGAAGCTGGACTTGCAGCAGATAGCCGAGGCCGCGGGGGTGTGCGTGGCGGTCGTGGCTTGTGCCGCCACCTTCGCTTGGTTCTCGAGTGCTCGGACCAGGATCGGTCAGATGTTCACCCTGGGATGCAACAGCTTCGTCGACGCTCTCATCGACAACATCGTGGAAGCCCTGTTCTACGACAGCGAGCTGAGTGACTGGTCCGACGAGCTATAGCTGTGTTAGTAGTGACTACAGAAAATTGCTCTGTTATGCCGGAGCAGTAAATAGCAAATTGCTCTGTTATGCACGCAGAAAGTCTGCAAGAGTTTGTAGCAAAGAGGATGCCACCATGGGGAAGTGGCGATACTGGGAGTATCAGCATAGCAGATTACCACCGCGGAATTCTGGTGGTATTGGTTGCGAATCTTGTATAAAAAAAGAAGAAGAAGAAGAAGAACGTCTAATAGCACAGGATCAACAATATTGTACTTTCTTGAGCTTTGTGAGGAATCCTCTGCTTAGCTCCTAGTGGAAATTGTATTCTCGTTATATTGAACATCTTACAAGTATGTTTGTGAACCCGCAGTGCAATCGGAACAGAAAATGAAGTAAACCAGAAAGAAAGAAATGAGAGAAATTATGATTGCAAGAATATACGGTTCTTTGTTCTTTTTCCCCATCTCTCTGACATCTCATATGGATAGATGCTCTCCAGCTTCACGTCCTTGACAGGGATTGCTTTTGGCCTTTCTATTTTTATTTTCTTAAGAATAGGGAAATCCTTTTACCTTTAGAAACAAAATTATTGTGAACAAAGTCGCCATAGGTCAATGGAAGCAATCAACGTTTCAGAACATGTATAGTCAAAATCACATGATCAAACTATATTTTACTTGATTATAGAAAGAGGATGAAAAGTGAAAGGAAAAGTTGTTTACAAGATCAAAGTTCTTGAGTTACAAGATCAATGGACTCCTTCAAAGTCGTCGATCCTTCTTTGTAAACCTTCATAAGGTTTGCATGGGATCATCGTTCCACGGTTCCAGTGAAAAGCGATACAGCCTTTAATCGAAGCTACCCGTCTTTTCTCTCTCCTGGGTATCTCTTTGAGCTTTGTGTTTGGAGGAAGAAGGATCAGCTCTTCACTGAAATGTCGTTGATATTATCAACAGCCTTGAGATTGCTCGAGAAGACCTTGATGGGGAGCCAGCGTAAATTGAACGGTTTGGGGTGCAGGTGATCGAAGATGATCGCCAACTATCGGCTACTCCGCTCAAGATTCAGACCATCATCAGCACAGCCGAGAATATGTGGATCAAAGATGAGAACTAGAAACAGGACGTGAAGGAATTGCTGATGCAACTCAAGGACACCGCTTATGATGCCGATGACTTACTGCACGAGTTCCGGTACCAAATTCTGCGATGGTCCCGAGTCCCGACCAGCATACAGAGCTGGAGCTTATTGGTAGAAAGATCGTCGGCAAGTTGAAGGCAGCAAAACCCCTCGGAATCTTTGTTGTCATCAGTCGTGAACGAAGACAAACAAGCTTTTGCCTGTGCTGCGGCTGAGCTTATCAGTGCCTCGACAAGTGTTCAGCTTTTTGATCCGTGTTTCCCAAAGATTTCTTTCTCTTTTTATAGACATGGGGCGATCCAGATCTGGACGGCAGAAGGCTTCATGAGATTGCTGTCCCATCTGCGGCTGATACAAAGGCTCGACACTTGTCTAAGTTTGAAGATTCTCGATACACAGATCCAAATCTTAAAACATCTTGATCTGACAAGAGCACGACATGCATGAAATCAGTAGCTATTTTATCGGGCATCGTCTTCTGTGTTGTCTGTTTAATTCATATCGTTACCTGATCTCCTCTACCCAACAAGCGACTTGTGGGATTAGTTTACACAGTTCTTTCATTTTTATACTCGGAACGAGATTAGTGATGAAAGGTTACCTCATCTCTTCGTCGCTCAGTAGCAGAACGAATTTGGTAGCGGAACTCGTCCAGCAAATCGCAAGCATCATAAGCGACGTCCTTGAATTGCATCAGCAATTACTCCAGGCTCCCTTTCATCTTCTCATCTTCGATCCACATATTTCCGGCTGTGCTGATGATGAGCTTCGTCTCGACGAAAAAAGAAGTATTTAGCGGGCGTAGATTAGATCCAACTCGTTGCTGTTCCCCAAAGGACTGCATAATCGCAGGCCTTCTCAACCAGGCTCCCAACATCTCGAGGCTGTTAGTATCGACGACATCTCAGCGAAGGACTTACGCTTTCTCCAGCACAGAGGGGAAAGAGATCTCAATAAGAAGAGGCTTGCAGAGGCAAAAACTTCATCGCCGTGGATCGCGGTAGGTAGCTTCAATTATTGGAGACTGGCCCTCTATTAGCTGTATCGTCCCAGTCTCCACATGCAAGACCTGTGCACACCGAAAATTCACAGACTTTTGGCACCAAGTGGAAATTATCTTTCTTGTTGCCAGTAGGGATTACTGTGGGTTAATTAGCCTCGATCAATGGAGGACTGGAGAAGAGACAACAGCAAGTGACTCAGAAGTAGGAAGGAGAATGTATCTCGTCTCCCATGGTACATCATCCCTCTTCTCTCCTTTAGCGGATCGTCATCCAATGCAAAGGCCTCTGCAAGTAGTTGAAGGCCCAAATCATCTCCCAGTCTTAGTCGTCTGAAATCACAAGCTTATATGGTCGGTGTAGGTTATTTAGAGGTATTACTAAAAACAAAATGTAAACTTAAATGTCAGTCCAATAAACTTAAATTTTGTTAGGACTGGTAAGTATTTTAGGAGTTCTAATTAAAATATAATTACTTGAGATGAGTTCTAATTAAATTCAAACTCCTTAGTCGAATAGAATTAAGATTAAGATTTAAATTAAATATTCAAGAGTACCGAGAGAATTAATATTTTGACTGCTTTCAAGGGTTCCTCTTTAGTAAATCTAAAAAGAGTTGAGATAAGAATTCCTTAGATTAACTTGAGATAAGAATCTATATTGAACTTATATAGAAACATCGGAAGCAGTGAACACGCCTGAAGGCTTACAGTATTGACTTACGAATAGCAATTAGGAGCATGAACTGATGGAAGCAGTGCCGAGTCTACAGTGGCCATAATGTGCACATCATATCCGACTTTGACTTTGTTAATAGATGAAAGCGGCTGTCATCACTGCAGATAGCAATCGCAACGAAGAAGTCACGCGTGTGATTGAATTGCTGCGACAGCAAAGGGCTGTTTTATCGTGATAGTTATCACTCATTGAAGGAGCGGACTATCTAAAAAACCTAAAGCTGCTTTGATCCCATATGGCAAAATGTAGCTGCCTTTAAAGCTTAATTTTGGTTTTTTGCATTGACAAATAATTAAAACTTTCTCTTTATTAACATAAAATCCTTAATCAGGATTAAACCTTCGCACTGAGTCTCTTCTTGCAGCTTAATCCCTGCCACGCTATAGAAGCTAACTTGCAGTGACTCCTCATATGTCTTCAGAAATCTCCTATTCTGACACGCTTGTGCCGATGATCACAGACAGAACGGAGGAGCATTAATGACCACAGTGACAACCACAATCGTAGTGGTTGGAGGTTGGATTCATAAAGATGGGGGTTCTTTTCCTTTGTTTCGACAGAAAGGACAATGTGTGATCATCTCGTAATGTTAACTGCGTCCGATTCCAGTCCACTGGAATGACTGGAGTTGGCATACCACACAACACCAAATCTCTATTCCACAAGGCGTGACATTTCGTGGTGGCTCAAAGGCCACTCCATACGTATCCTTTAAAAAAGTACAGGATATTCATGTGCTTGTTGAATAAGACGGCGAAGACTGAAACAGCACCGGCAGAAGATGAGAAGCACGTGACAGGGGAGGGGTAGAACCGTAAAATACCTGAAATAGTTGGATTGGCCGTCGGACGGCGTTCACACGGTGTTGTTACCGTGTCGGCATCGGCTGCGACCCACTACCAACATGAAACATGACCGTCGCCGACCCTGTTGTGCGCCGCCCGGGCCCGTTGCTGACCTGGCTCCTGCCTTCGTCATTACGTAGGACTTCTACGCGCCATCCGAGGGTGGCATCTTTTTCTATATTATATTTGATCTCTTAATTTGTGCTTCGAGCTTCAGCCATGCTATCGAGAGTAGCATTCTCTTGTTCTTCTGCCTCTATAAAAAGGTGTTGTTACCTCTTAATATCCATGTTCTGAAATATAAAGTTATCAGACAAGAAAAGGGAGGAGGAGGAGGAGGAGATGGGGAACTGTATCGACTTGCAGAAGCCAGCCACTTGGGTTGACGATGATGACTACTGGGGAGCCTTTGAGCACAAGAGCTCCGGATGTCAAGCAAAGCAGCAGGACGAAGCCAAGCTTTTCTTGGCACCCGCCGCGAAGGAAGAGGGAGAAGCCGGTTCTACTGAGGTCAAGATCAAGATCAAGATCAGCAAGAAGCGACTGGAGGCGCTGCTACGACGTGTCCAAGGCCAGGAACCGCCGGTTCAACAACTTCTTGCCGATCTCATGAGCATGGGCGAGTCTTGGGAGCGCCATGATCGAGAAACGCACTGGAGGCCGAGTCTACAAAGCATACCGGAGGCACCCGAGTGAAATATTAGAGATGAACACGGTCTTGATGATGATGAAGACTCGTGTTGCATGTACGTGTATAGTAAATCTAGATGAGATGCCATGCTTTCATCCCCAATTCACCGTTTTGGAGTAGTGTGTAGGCTGTAAGTTAGATGATGCACAAAAATAAATGGGAGAAAGGGGCATGTCTGCTTTTATATATGTTTTGATTCTCTTTGCCTCGATCTCTCGTAGTATCAAACTAAAGAAAGATCAAAAAGCATGATTCGGAATTTGTCATTTAGTCTAATTTTCTGGTGACACACTGCACAGTTTCACCATCCGGAAGAGTTGTTGGATGAAGCAAACTCCATGCTTTCTTCAAGGCTAAACTATTACTCTCGGGTTTCCTTCTTTGCTGCTACGAAAATAGAGCTTTGGCTTTGGAAATACAAAATCCAAGCAGGGATATATATGACTTGGATTTCTTCTTTCTTTAAACTTTAGGAGGAGATAGATAGATAGATAGATAGTACTTAAAAACATGTTAATGGAACCATCCTTACGAAGTTGACTTTAGAATGTTGAAACTTTACCTACATGGAGAGGAATGAGTTAATAAGCAGATAATATATATTGTAGTATTATAACTAATAAATCGACATTATAATTAATTAATTAAAAGGGATTTGGAAAGAATAAAAAAAAGTAATCAAATCATTTGTTAATTCATTAAGAAAGGTTTTGAAGGAAAAAAAAGAAAATAAATCCTTCAATTGAGATTCATTATGGTCCACGTACAAAGATTTGTAGCCATTTATCCCAAATTAAAAGCCAATGAAATTGTGCCACCCACACGTCAAACATTAAAAAATATTAATTAAAAAATGATGATCTTGAATGACTTATAACAAATCTAAATAGAACTAGATTTCCGTGAGTAATTCAAAATATTATTCTTTGTATTGGGTATTATTGGAATGATATGTATATATATGATCATTTTCACATGCATAGGAAGAGAAATGTTGGAATGTTTTGATATATATAATCATTTTTATGTGTATAGGAAAATAAATGAGATAGTCAATCGATTGACCAAATATGTTAAATACTCATGATTATCAATTTTTTAAAGGGTGGAATGGCCCTCTCAATTAGACTTATACACTTTGATGTTAGAAGTATCTTTTATAATAGTTTGATATAGCTAATCGAATTAAATTTTTTGAAGAAAAAAAATATGTTTTTATTATTTTATTGCTATTTAGGAAATTTTGAATCTTACATGATATATTCACACAAAAAAAAACCACAAAATCAAAACATTGAATAGAAATAAAATTACGCTGCCATTGTTACATTATTACTTTGGCAATGTGATAAACAAGCGGTACCAGAGGAGAGAGAATGATGAACGCGGAGGAGAGTACATTAGAAATATACATTAAGCCTTCAATGCATACCTTAAATATAAATAAATATTTAATATTTTTAATTATATTTGACCAGAATGTTATATTGAAAATACTAAAATATTGATGATATATTAGGATAATATTGACAATTAAGCATTAGCAAGATATTAATATAATTTTTTAAAATTTGAAAGTATCTCATAACTTTATCTAAAATTATAAGATTGTCAAAATAATTTAGTGAGAAATCAATATGATTTATATTTTTATAAAATAAAATTTTATTTATTTATTTTTTAAAATTATCTTATATTTATTTATTATATATTTGGGCCATACAAATTTTTTTTATAAGATTACATACATTTATTTATTTACCTATTAATTTAAATAAAAAAATATACATTCACTTTTGAATAAATATTAAGAATATTAGAAGGGTAAACTTATCAAAATATTATTGGACTTTTAAAATATAATTTTACCAAATAAAACTTACATCATTATAGATTTAAAATATAATTTTCATTATTGTTTATCGAGCAATTAAATCATTTCACGATTGTTCATTCATACAAATCTTTTTCTTCATATGCACATTAAAAATATAAATATATTTTTAAAAACAACTTAAGGCACCACAGGTTGATTTGACTATTTTATTGTTCTCGGTGAATGCTTGGATGCATCAACGAGTTGAGAACTTTCTATTCATAAGATATTTAATGACCCAGTCACAGGATTATAATCAAAGAGTCAAACGGAAGGAAGAAGGAAAGCCAAAATGGAACAACAGAGAATGGATGTGGAAGGGTTGAGCTTCGTTTAGGCATTCTAATCGTAGAATAATTGATGGTTTTTCTCAAGGAATACGTCAGAAGATTTCACCTTCCCGCCTCAGATCGATTTGATTATGCGTTACAGACGCTGCTGGGGATTCTTCTTGTCTTCTAGTTAAAAGAAAGCTTCAGAAATGAACAATCTGGATGTCTGTCAAACCCAATATTTAAGACGATGATATATTTATTATTATTTGTTTATGTTTGATGTCGTCTATCTTCTGACCTCATCTTGAGCAAGCTGAAGCATGTTTGATCCGAAGAAGAAACGTATAAGACTCTCAATAGAAGACATCGTAAAGAAATGTCTGATGATTTCAGTGGACTACTATGGTTGGTTGTGAAACACCATCTGGTTTTGCCATAAAGCCTGCATGAAAGGTTTGATGCTACTGCGTCATCGCTGATCAAAATACGGTAGAAGCCGTAGACGTTATAACTTGGACATATCACATCATCATCAGAAATGGGGCCCAAAGTGTGCCGAGACAAGATAACCTTGGATTATTAGGCTTACAGTTTAAGGAGGCACACGGCCTCTATTGCTACATAAATATCAATTGATTTCAAAGATCATCCGTCACATCCCTGATTTAAAAATTATTATATTATCAATTATAATTTTAAGAAGTTTTTTTTTTATATTTTAAATTAATTTTTTTATTTTTATAATATTAAATATTTTTTAATAAAAAATTATTTCTTCTTAATAAGGCCATTAGTAATGAAAAAAAATCTTCTTCATCGAAACCTCGTAGTAGTATATTATTTTAGAAAATAAATATAGGATAAAAATCATAAAAAGAAGTTTCCAATATTTGTGAAATATATCTGACATATATAACAGTCAAATATCAATGACGTATATTACACCCGATGATGATAGTGGATGGAGAGACATACTCTACGGGATGGATTCCTCTCAACAATTGATGGAGAAAACCTATATCGTACTCCCAATAATAGATGGAATGATATCCCTTATCCGCTCAAGTGAGAATATGTTTCTCCCAATAATATATGAAAAAATTGTCTAATCCACTAATCTCCAAAGAAAATCACCTTACCTACCCTCAACAATGATACATAGTCAATCATAATTATTCATTTACATTCATTTATTTATTCATACATGCATCCAATAAATAGTATGATAATATATTACAAGGAATTGTGTTTGATATGCTAGAATAAGTTCATTAGTGGTTTCGCATTCATAGGTTATACTTCCAATGTGGATCACTTAGTATGGTTACATATTCTATATGATAATAATCATATTGATATCATCAATTTAATCTAAAAAAATAGATTTTTAATAATTATTTTTAAATAATACATTCAAATAAAATTTTTAGGTTCATCAAATCATAAAGACACGAGATATTAATCTCTCAATAGTCTTCAATCAACTAGAATCTTAATTGGAATAACCCAATAGACTTGAATCAAACTCAATTAGGACCTAATTAAACCAATCTCAAATCTTTATAGAATCAATCTAGAATCATCCTAGATTGTTTCATTTTAGATTTAATTGTTTTAATTAGGTTGAACAAACTTGAATCGGTCAAGTTGGTCTGAAATTATCCTGAACTAGCATGAATCAATCAAACATATCTGATTTAGTCAATTAATGAGTTCAAACTAATTAGACTATATCTCATAGTGCTAGCTCAGACAAAATCGACCTAGTGGAGTCTTGGATGGATCATGTGGTTCCACATGCTTGTCCTATGTAACAGGTTCGGTTGAGATATAACGGACTAGATAGAAGGGCAATAATTTGTCTAGTACCAGTCCCATAGTTGGGTGGGCATGACTTCACAAGCTGGGCTAAATCTTACTTGTGAGTTAGGTTGATGTGGAGTCTTGGATGGATCACGTGGTTGCACATGCTTATCCCATATAACATGTTAGGTTGAGATACAATAGACTAGATAGAGGGGCGACGATTTATCTAGTGCTAGTCCCATAATTGGGTGGGCATAACTTCACAAGCTGGGCTAAAGCTTGTTCGTGAGTTAGGCTGAGCCTTATCACTAAACTCGACCATGCTTGGCTTACAAGTTGGGTCATGCTTAGCCACATAGGTTAGTCGATGTCTGACCACATGGGTTGAATCATATCTAATCATATAGACTAGGTCATGTTTGACCATATAAGTTGAGTCGCACTTAGTTACACTTGCTTAAAAGTTGCTTTCCATTAGTTCTTTTGCCTAACTCACGCGGGAGTTCAAACTTCACTTCCTCGAGAACGTATTATTAAGAATATCAATAGCAATGCTTCCTAGACTTAGGCAAGTGGAGGAGGAAACATTTGCAAACTTTATTGCTTGATTCACCAGTGAAATCTGAGACGCTGTGGATGCCCATCCGTCACTCATAATATAGACCTTCATGATAGAGCTTAGGCCCTCTCCTCCCTTCTGGTCATTGGTGGAAAGGCCATCGATGACGATATCAGAGTTTCTTCAAAGGGCCAATCAATACATTTTTGCTGAGATAATGATCTCTAGTAAGTGTAAAGAGTTACACAAGAGGCTAAAGTAGAAGCAACCATCATCCACCCTAGCCCTGAGTTTACCAAGGTGAATAAGCAATGAATGACCCAAGTTACCTCGCCTAGGGTGTAGATATTAATCGCAGCTTCTCTTGACCTGATGTGTACCAAGTCCCCAGTGAAGAGAACGCTCAGCCCAATATGTTTGCTATATTAGCATCAACTTAGGCCCTGAATGAGGGCTGCCCATTGTCGAGAAGTTGCCAACCTAAACCATTAAGAAGAATCCCTTGGTATTAGGTTAGGGTATAGGTGTTGCAAGTTGTGGAAATAAATTTTTATTACTTGATGAGATTACATCAACTCGGTTAGGCCTCTACATTCAAAATGAGACTTTGACACATCGAGATAGAGACTGGTTAAGTGGATAAGCCTGACGATGTAGCAATGACTAAATTAGGTAGGCAGACTCAATGACTCAGTAAAGACCAACACCGTACAAGATAAGACAATGATCAGCTCTAGCTCTTGGCGAGGTGTCACTCAACATCTTCTAGTTGCCTCACCGACTCAGCTCCTTGAACCTCTGCCTCAGTGACAAACATTGAATCTCCACTCTTTCTCTTTAGCCCCTCTACTTCCTCGTAAAGATTGTTGATCGTGAGGGAATGCTGGTGAATGAGGAGCCGATGTGCCATACATAGTTGAGGAGGGCCGTGATATAATGATGATGCTATAAGTCAAAGACAAAGGGGTATCTTAAAAAGCGTAAAAGAAACCCATCATGGCAGGAGACAGAAGGAAAAATATACTCAAGGCACAAGAGTCGAGAAAACTCGACTAGCATGAGGAGAAATTCACCATAACGAAGGCATAAGGTAAAATATGCCCGATGTGTATAAGTCAAGAAAACTTAACCCATGTGAGGAGAAATCCACCATGGTAGAGGCACAAGGTAAAATGTGTCTGAGGTGCATGAATTGAGAAAACCTAACCCACGTGAGAAGAAATCCACTATGGTAGAGGCATAAGACAAAATATGCCTGAGACATGTGAGTTAGAGAAAACTTGACCTGCATGAAAAGAAATCCGCCATAGTGGAGGTATAAGGTAAAATGTGCTAAAATCTGCCATGGTGGAGATATAAAGCAAAATGTGCTCGAGACACGTGAGTTAGGAAAACCCTACCAACGTAAGGAGAAATCTACCACGACAAAGACATACGACAAAATGTGCTCGAAGCGTGTGAGTCGAAAAACTCGACCCATATGAGAAGAAATCCACCATGAAGGAGGCATAAGGTAGAATATATATACGATGCATGAGTTGGAAAAACCCAATAAGCATAAGGAGAAATCCATCATAGAGGAGGCACAAGGCAAAATATGCCCGAGGCATGTAAGTTGGGAAAACCCGACTCGCATAAAGAGAAATTCACCACGACAAAGGCACAAGGTAAAAGGTGCCTAAGGTGCTAGTAATATGTGCCATGCAAGTCAATCACGTGAGTGATGGCACGTGTGACTTGACACACAATCTTTTTGCTTATTATATTTTGGCATTTATCACTTTATAATGCTTATTGCATATATATATATATATATATAGATCTATGCAATGAGAATCAGATCGTGATGAGATCACGATAATGAGACTGATTCACCTTTAAACACAAATCCTAAATAATTTAAGTCATAAGTTACTCGAGAGAGACATCGAGATAACCGGACAGATTGGTTTGTTGTATACCCGTCCATATGATGGATGCAGCTGGTCTCATAGTTGCTCATGTGTGGACACTAGGGATACAATACAAGTGCTCATTGGGGAATGAGTTCATTGATTGATCCGCTTATAGAATGTTGGATGGTTGATGATGCCTTATTGTCAGACAGCGATTCCGTAGTCTCAGTGGTGTATCTGGTCTTTAGACTTGAAACACCAAGGATGTCATATATGAGTGCTCCACTCTTTGATACTAGATTTATAGGTTTGGATGTCTCAGATCTAGTACAGTCAGTCATCGGGAGTAGCAGTCAACCTTACGAGGGCTATTGAGTATCGATAAAAGTTCATTCACTCTCAGTGTCATAAGAGGAATATCTCATATGTTCTTGCTTAGGCAAATCCATAGCTAGGGTCATTCGGATTGGGAGAGAAAGAGTCCTCCGGGAGAATCCGATTAGAGCAAGACTCAAGTAGAAACTGTATATGTTTGACAACACCATGCTCGGTATACAATCTCTATGATATTGGATGGATGAGGGACTATATGTATATGGTAATTGAGGATAGATATGTCCAATGGATTGGATTCCCCTGTATCGTTTAGGGATTGCGGCGTAGTGGCATAGTACATTCGTAGTCAATGAGTCGAGTGATTTATTATATAGATAATAATTCACTGAGCCATAAGGAGTTCTGATAGGTATGACTCACAACCAACTTGATATTGGACCTAGAGGGTCACACATATATGGTAGGCGTTGCGATGAGTCGAGGTTTAGATATGATATATCCGTTAGAGCCTCTATCTTATTGGATATCCAATAAGCCCATGAATTATTGGATCCCATGGATCAAAACCAATAAGAGTCCATAAGAGATTATTGGATAAAGATACACTAATATAAGAGGCTTGGGTAGTTGGATGGAGATCCAATACCTAATAAGGGAGGATCCATTAGTATTAAGTTGATATATGACCTCTATAAATAGGAGGGATTCAATTGTTCAAACGTTAGAGCCTTTTGCTTGCCTCTCCTATTCTCCTCCCCCTCTCCACCTTAGAGCAGGCCTGAAGTTTTGAGGAGCATCGTCGCAGCTCTGTTGTGTGGATCACCGCTAAAGAGGAGGACGCTTGACCTCATTCACCCTCTCCTAGAGATCTATAGGGATTTAAGGATATACGATCTTCATATGTAACAAAATCTATTCTATACACAGTTTTAAGTTTCGTGGATTTTTGCACACCAATCTTTGCACGACGACGAACAAATCTTTGGGGAATTGGGGATTTTGTTTTCTGTTCTTCTGCTGCGCATGTGATGTCGCTCCCAAGATTTCCCAACATAAGGTACGTGAGTTAAGAAAACCCAACCTATGTGAGGAAAAATTTATCATGGTGGAGGCATAAGGTAAAATGTGTAAGAAAATATAGGGGCGACATCACATAAGCAGTGAAAGAACAGAAAACAAAAACCCTATATTTCCACAAAAAAGTTTCATCGTTACTCGAAGATTGGTGCACAAAAACTTATGAAACTGAAACACATGTGTGACATAGTTGTGTTATCTAGGGAGATCGTATATCCCCGAAATCTTACAAATTTGTGAGGGAGGATATAGGAGGTCAATTGTCCTCCTCCCTAGCGGTGATCTACACGGCAAGAGCTATCAAGAGACTCATTGAATCACTGCCCAAATCTTCATATACCCCAAATAGGGGGTTGTTGGTTGAGGAGGAGAAGGCGAGAGGAGAATATGAGGTGGCAGCCAAAAAAGCCTAGCCAATAGCCCTTTGATTCCCTCTTATTTATATAGGGTCTCTACCCAAAAAAGCCTCTTATATTAGTGGGTCTCCATCCAATAATCTCTCATTAGCTCTTATTGGATCTTATTAATAAGATCAAATAATTAATGCGCTTATTGGTTATCCAATAAGATAGGGCTTCAGTGGGTATCTCATATTCGAACCTCTACTCGTCGCAATATCTACCATAATTGCGTGACCATCTAGGCCCAATATCGAGCTGACCATGAGTTATACCTGTCAAAACTCTTTCTGGCTCAATGAATCATTATCTCTATAATAATTCACTCGACTCATCGACTATAGATGAACTAGGTTACTATGCCGTATTCCCCCGATGATACATGAGAATCAAATCCTTTAAGCATATTTATCATCAGTTACCATGTACCTATAGTCACTCATCCATCTAATATCCCAATGACCATATATCAGTTATGGTGCTATCAGGGTAATATGGTTTCTCCTCGAGTCTCGCTCTAATTGGATTCTCCCGAAGAACTCTTTCTCTCATAATCCGAATAACCCTAGCTAGGGATTTGTCTAAGCAAGTATACCTAAGATATTCTTCTCATAATATCAAAAATAGATGATCCTCTATCGACACTCAATAGTACTCATAAGGTTAGTTGTCACTCTCGATAACCGACTATGTTGTATTTAAAACTTTTAAAGAGTGAAGTACCCATATAGGACATCTTTAGTATCTCAAGTCTAAGAACCATATACACCACTGGGATGATATAATCGTTGTTTGACAATGAGGTATCATCAACCATCCAGCATTTCGTAAGCGGATCAATTATTAAACTGATTCTGCAATGAGCACCTACACTATATCCCTAGTGTCCCCACATGAGCAGCTATGAGATCAATCGCCTCCATCATATGGATGAATATACAGTACACCAGTCTATTCGGTTATCTCGATATCTCTTTTGAGTAACCTATGACTAGGATTATTTAGGGGTTTGTGTTTAAAAGCGAATCGATTTCATTATCGTGATCTTATCACGATCAAGTTTCCAATGCACAGATCCATGGACATCACTATATATATATAATAATAATAATAATAATAATAATAATAATATAAAGTAAAAAAATAACATCATAATAATAACCAAATAAAGTGTATGTCATATCATACATGCCATTACTCACGTGATTGGCTTGTAGGATACCTATGACTAGTAATCTCTCACTTAACTTAAAGTCAAATTACCTACGTGTCTGATCCCAATCAGACTCCTGTGACGCTTAAAGATAATTTGAGGCAACGACATTATTAGTGAATATATGATATTATCTTTGAATGAAACTCTTTATACTGCTACATCTCCTCGGGCCACGATCTCTAATAAGATGAAACTTTCTTAGAACACTTCTGATGAGACCCGGGTTCCCTCATTTGAGCAATCGCCTCATAGTTGTCATAATATAAGAGAATTTGCTCATCACTGCCTTACATGATTCTTAGATATGTGACGAACTTTTTCATCCAGACTCCCTCCTTTGCTGCCTTTGCCGTAACAATATACTCCGCCTTTGTGATCGAGTTAGTCGTAATATCTTATTTGGAACTCTTCCAACATATTGCTCCTTCATTTAGGATGAACATATACCTTGAATTAGATATGATATCATTGATATCGAATTGAAAACTTGAATCCGTGTAGCCCTCAACCTTGAGGCTACTACCTCCATATACTAGTAAAAGATCTTTAATCATTCTCAAGTACTTAAGGATACATTTTACTGTTTTCCTATTAATCATAAGTGTCTTATAAGCCAATTATATGAGTGATGACACGTGTGATATGATATACATTCTTTTTGCTTATTATCTTATTTGATATTTTTATTATTTTATATTGTTTGTTGCATATATGCATATATATTGTGATGTTCATGGATCTATGCAATGAGAATCAGATCGTGATGAGATCACGATAATGAGACTGATTTACCTTTATATGTAGACCTTCAATAATCCTGGTCATAGGTTACTCGAGAGAGACGTCGAGATTACTGGACAGACTAGTGTGATGTATAGCTATCCATATGATAGAGGTATCTGGTCTCATAGTTACTCGTTTGGGGATACTAGAGCTACAATGCTGGTGCTCATTAAAGAATGAGTTTACTGATTGATATGCTATTGGAATGCTAGATGGTTAATGATACCTCATTGTCAGACAGTGATTTTGTTGTCCCAATGGTGCATCTGGTCCTTAGACTTGAGACATAAAGGATGCCCTATATGAGTACTCCACTCTTTGATACCATACTTATAGGTTTAAAAGTTTCAGATCTAGCACAACCAGTCATCGGGAGTAGCAGTAAACCTTACGAGGGCTATTGAGTGTCGATAGATAAATATCTACTCTTGGTGTTATGAGAGAAATATCTCGTGTTCTTGCTCAAACAAATCCATGACTAAGGTCATTCAGATTAAAAGAGAAAGAGTTATCCGGGAGAATTTGATTGGAGCGAGACTCGAGTAGAAACCATATGGGTCTGACAACACTATGCCTGGTATACGGTCTCTGGGATATTAGATAGATGAAGGGCTATAGGTACATGATAACTGAAGATAGATAGGCCGAACGAATTGAATTCTCATGTATCATTTGGGGACTGCGGCGTAGTGGCTAAGTACGTTCGTAGTTAAGGAGTTGAGTGAATTATTATGAAAATAATAATTCATTGACCCAAAAGGAGTTCTGACAGGTATGACTCACGACCAGCTCGATATTGGGCCTAGAGGGTTACATACATATGGTAATCTAAGTGGCTTGGGTAGTTATATTAAGATCCAATACCTAATAGAGTAGAATATATTATGGTTAAGTTGACATGGGACTTATATAAATAGGAGGGAACTAAATATGGTAATCTAAAGGCTTCTTGATTGTCAACTCTTATTCTCTTCTCCCTTTCTCCTCCTTAGATGGCAGGTGAAAGTTTAGGCAACGATTTAAGGAGCATCATCATAGCCCTGCCATATGAATCACCGCTAGAGAGGAGGCGCTTAACCTCCTTCATCCTCTCATTCAGATCTGTAGGGATTCAAGGATATACGATCTCCCTAGGTAAAACACAATTATCTTACACGTAAATTTAAGTTTTGCGGGTTTTTTGCACCAATCTTCGCATGACGACGAACACCTTTTTGAAAAATATGGGGTTTTTGTTTTCTGTTCTTTCACTGCGCATGTGATGTCGCCCCTAGATTTCTCTACATCACATGCGTAGCGGAAGAACATAAAAACAAAATTCTTAATTTTCTAAAGATATGTTAATCATCGTGCGAAGAATTGGTGCATAAAATCTGTAAAAAAAAAAACTACGTATAATAAAGATTGTGTTACATACGAAGATCGTATATCCCTGAATCCCTACAGATATCTAGGAGGGGGTAATTGAGATCAAGCATCCTCCTCTCTAGTGGTGATCCACACAACAGGGTTGCGACGATGCTCCTCGAATCTCCAAGCCTGCTATCTGAGGAGGAGTAGGGGACGAGAATTTGAGAGGCAACTCAAAAATGCTATAACCTATAAACCATTGATTCCCTCCTATTTAAAAATGTCTCTTGTCAACTTAACCCTAATGGATCCTACCCTATTGAGTATTTGATCTCTATCCAACTACCCAAGCCTCTTAGATTAGTGGATCTCTATCCAATAATCTCTCATTAGCTCTTATTGGATCTCTTCCATATGATCCAATAATTCAGAGGTTTATTGGATATCCAATAAGATAGGGGTTCCGACGGATATCTTATATCTGAACCTCTACTCATTATAATACCTACCATTTGTGTATGACCCTCTAGGTCCAAAATCGAGCCGGCAATGATTCATACATGTCAGAACTCTTTCTAGCTCAGTAAATTATTATTTTCATAATAATTCACTCGACTTATTGACTGCGGACGTACTAGGCCACTACGTCATAATCACTAGACGATACAGGGGAATCTAATCCATTGGACATGTTGCTAGTCATAGGTGCCTTGAAAGCCAATCATGTGAGTGATGACACGTGTGACTTGATACGTAGTCTTTTTGTTTATTATTATATTTTGATATTTTATCACTTTATATTACATGTTGCTTGAATATATTATGATGTCCATGGATCTGTGCAATAAGAATCGGATCGTGATAAGATCACGATAATGAGATCGATTCGCCTTTAAACATATATCCTAAATAATCCCGGTCATAGGTTACTCAAGAGGACATCGAGATAACCAAATAGACTGGTGTGCTGTATACTCATCCATATAATAGATGTAGCTAGTCTCATATCTGCTCGTATGGGGACACTAGGGATACAGTAGAGATACTTATTGGAGAATGAGGTCACTGAATGATTCGCTTACAGAATACTAGATGATTTATGATGGCTTATTATTAGAGAGTGATTTCGTAGTTCCAGTGGTGTATTTGGTCCTTAGACTTGAGACACCAAGGATGTCATGTATGAGTTCTCCACTCTTTGACATCGGACTTATAGATTTGGAGGTTCTAGATCTAGCACAACTATTCATCGGGAGTGGTAGCCAATCTTATAAGGACTATTGAGTGTCGATAGAGGATTATCTACTCTTAGTGTCATGAGAGAAATATCTTATATGTTCTTGTTGAAACAAATCTCTGGCCAGGGTCATTCGGATTGAGAGAGAAAGAGTTATCCAAGAGAATCCGATTAGAGCGAGACTCGAGTAGAAACCGTATGGGTCTAACAGCACCATGCCCGGTATATGATTTTTGGGATATTAAATGGTTGATGGATTATAGGTACACGGTAACTGAGGACAAACATATCCAATGGAGTGGTTTCCCTTGTATCGTTTGGGGACTACGGTGTAGTGGCCTAGTACGTCCACAGTTGATGAGTCGAGTGAATTATTATGAAGATAATAATTCACTAAGCTAGAAGGAGTTCTAACAAGTATGACTCATACTCATGGCTAACTCGATATTGGGCCTAGAGCATCACACACATATAGTAGGTGTTGCGATGAGTAGAGGTTCGAATATAAGATATCCGTTGGAACCCCTATCTGATTGGATATCTAATAAGCCATTGAATTATTAAATCCTATGGATGAGATCTAATAAGAGCCGATGAGAGATTATTGGATAGAGATCTACTAATTTAAGAGGCTTGGGTAGTTGGATGGAGATCCAATCCCAAATATGGTAGGATTCATTATGGTTAAGTTGATAAAGGATATCTATAAATATAAGAGAATCGATGGTTCATAGGCTAGAGTCATTTTAGTTTGCGTCTGCTATTCTTCTCCCATTCTCCTCAAAGTAGGCTTGGAGTTTTAAGGAGCATCGTCGCAGCTCTACTATGTGGATCACTATTAGAGAGGAGGACGCTTGACCTCATTCACTCTCTCCTAGAGATCTGCAGGGATTCAGGGATATATGATCTCCCAAGGTAACACAATCTTTCATTTACATAGTTTTAAGTTTCACGGATTTCTGCGCACCAATTTTCGTACGACGTCGAATGTATTTTTGGGAAATTAGGGATTTTATTTTTTGTTCTTTCTCTGTGCATGGAATGTCGCCCCAAAGATTTTCCTACACCTATCTGTCCTCAGTTACCATGTACCTATAGTCCCTCATCTATCTAATATCTCAAAGACCGTATACCAAGCATGGTGCTGTCAAACTCATACAGTTTCTACTCAAGTCTCGCTCAAATCGGATTCTCCAAAAAAATTCTTTTTCTTTCAATCCGAATGACCCTGGCTAGGGATTTGTCTGAGTAAGAACACATGAGATATTTCTCTCATGACACCGAGAGTGGATGATCCTCTATCGATATTCAATAATTATCGTAAGGTTGACTACCACTCCCGATGACCGACTGTGCTAGATCTGGAACCTCCAGACCTATAAGTCTGATATCAAAAAATGAAGTACTCATACAGGACATCCTTGGTGTCTCAAGTCTAAGGACCACATATACTAATAGAACTACGGAATCATTGTCTAACAATAAGGTATCATCAACCATCCAGTATTCCATAAGCAGATCAATCAGTAAACTCATTCTTCATTGAGCACCTTTACTATATTCCTAGTGTCCCCACATGAGCTGCTATGAGACCAACTGCATCCACTATATGGATGGGTATACAGCACACCAATCTGTTCGGTTATCTCGATGTCCCTCTCAAGTAACATATAACCAGGTTTATTTAGGATCTGTGTTTAAAGGCGAATCGGTCTCATTATCGTGATGTCATCACGATCTGATTCTTATTACACAGATCCATGGATATCATAATATATTTAAGCAACATACAATATAAAGTGATAAAATGCCAAATAAGAATAAGCAAAAAAAATGCGTATCAAGTCACACGTGTCATCACTCACATGATTAGCTTGCTGGGCACCTATGACTAGTATCACACACATATATATTTAATGTATATCTACATCATATGCAAATATATATACATATTTAGTAGTGTACATGTAATCACACATTACATGAGCAATCACACCAAATGATCATGGACCACAGCCTAATATAATAAAGCCTAAGTCAGTGGGCTCAATCACTCACATCATGATCTATGTGTGCTTTAGCATATTTTTATGCCATGTGATCATCCATCTCATCCTCGTCGGTTCCGTCAATAGCTTGGTGTATCTCCATGTGTCGCGATCGTCCGTCTCAGCCTCGCGGGTCTCGCTATCGCCTCCACTCTCCCGATACGTCTCATTGTATAATTACAACATAATTAAATCTTTTGATTAACTAATATTTTTTTGAAATTCAAGATATATAGGGAATTTTCTGAATTATGAATGGTATTTTTATAATTTGGATAGAAAGGATAAAACCCAAAATTTTTAAAATTTAGAGGGACAAAATTATCTTTTTGCCCAAAAAACCCTAATCCCCTTGCGATGCTTGTTACGTTACGGCTGCCGACACCCCATCGACGATCGCCCTTGCCCGTCGGAGTAGTGCTTGCAAGCGCCACTATGGGCGAGCATCACCCGCAAGCATTGTGCTCACGGGTGCCGCCATATGGCCACCGCTATATGCGACCTACATATGGGCGCACAGCCTACAGGTGTCGCCTATTATAGGTAGGTCATTGGCTACAAGTCGTTGGCTTCAAGCCACCGGCTACAACCCGTCGATCGCCTGCATGCATGCAGATGGCCAAGGCTGCAAGCAGCCTTTGGCCACTCTGCGTGGGCAACAACAGTTGCTGCCCTTTCTCGCCTTTGCGTTAATAATTTTAATGTCAAAAGCCTTTATAAAACACATTAAGAATTCATTAAGAATTTAAATAAATTCATTAGCCTTTCTAAAACACATCAAAAGTCTTCCTCGCCAAATGAGATTATTTTTTTAGTTTTTAAATAAATTAATTAAGAATTATCATAATATTAGTGCCTCATTATAATTTTATGTGGATATAAATGTAATTTTTTTAATATAAATATAGATAAAAAAATATATGAATTAACCTAAATGATTGGTAGATAAATGAAAAGTTAGGCTTGTAAATTTAAGAAATCTATTTATGACTATAAACAAACTTCTAAATAATGATATATAAGTTTCATGATATCATTACTTTCTTTAGATTTAAGAAAAATACTATTGATCAATGTTTAAATCCAAAGATAAGTAGGATAAAACTTATTATATTGATCCTAGATAGTATTTTGCTTACTTGTGGTGATATTGATTTATTGTACGAAACCAAGATATTTTTCACTAAAAATTTTAAGATAATTGATATGATTAAGATAATTTATTTTATTATCATAGAGATATTTATTGATATATCTCAATACTTGGTAAGACTATCTTAGAAATAATTTATTAATCGAGAGTCTTGTACTATTCAATCAAGGCTAATGTTTTTTAAAATTGATTTGGAAAAGAATTAAAGAAAAGAACAAATGAAAGAAAAATACTCTTTACGTATGCATAGTTAGATGTCTATTATATGCTAAGTCTATATCTAACCAAATATCAAATTTGTAGTTGAAATATTTGGTAGATATTAGAGTTATCTAAAAATAAAATACTGAAAGATTATAAAAAAAATAAAATATTTGAAAGGGATAAAGGATTATATGCTAACATATAAGTTACCTTGATAGTAGGAATTTACTTTACATTATATATATATATATTAAATAAAGGAATAATTTATAATAAAAAAATATAAATTAATAATAGAAATTAATTTTGTGGTATATTTTGAAGCCATTAATCAAACTTTATAACTATGAAATTTTATATTACGACTTGGTATGGTCAGATTCAATTGCCATGTCGTTTGCAAATACTCTGATAATTCTATACATTATAATATTCAGCACTTGATGATTAAAGAAATAGTCCAAAAATAATTAATGCAAATTAAGAATATGAGTTACACTGTATTGATTATTGATATATTTACTAAACTCTTATAAGCCTAAAGTATTTGAAATAACATATTCTTGTGATTAGATTTGTGAGCAACTTATAAAAAATGTGATGATATATATTAAACATTATAATAAATATTTTATTTACATAATTTAAGTTTTTTATTTTTATTAACTTATTCATATTTATATATATACATATTATGATTGAATATGATTATAGGATTGTCTTGACAAAATAAATTACATAGATTATTTTCTATTGTAATAGGAAGAGCTAATAATATTGTAGTATATAAAAGATTATACGACATTGATGATATATAACCGCTATAACTCGTATTGGTAATCAGACTTAATATTATATTATTATATTTATTAGACTTATTAGCCTATTTTATAAAATTCGTATGTGCATATAGAATATTTTTTTAGTTTTAGAATCTAATTAAGTAAAATTAATTTTAAATCTTTTATTTTATTTGTTCTAATTTTAAATTCTTTTATGTCTTACCAATTAATGGACCAAGTGAGAGAATATTGGATTATATGATCATGTTTAATTAGGTAAGATAAATTATAAAAATGAATGGATTATGATTATAGTTATTGACCTATAAAAAGGAAGTCAAATCATGATAGAATTCCTTAGGATATGACGTTGATAGGATTAATTCTCCTAATAATTTATCAAACACCATTTGCTCTTGTCTATAAATATACAGAATCTCGTAACGACTGTAACCTTCTCTCATCTTCCCTTGGTCTTTATTCCATCGGCTATAGTGGTCAAAGGAGAAGACGAGTCTGGTTCTTCTTACAAATCGATATTGTTGCTTTCTTCTGATCAGACGACGCTACGCTTGTAGATTAGATAAAGGTATTCTGAATAACATCAAAAGATATACAATTCTGGTCTCGATTTATTATTATTTTATTTTAATTTTATCAAATATATTTATAATTTATATGCTTATATTCTTTTTCAAATTTGAGTAGATGCAGTTTCCTGAATGATTATCTCTTTCTAACAACAACTGTAGACATCCAATGATCAAGTTTTCTTAGTTGTGCAATATTATAATGTACCTTTATGATGGGTGATTAGCTCTTGGAACAACTTGGTTAAGCAATCACGAGAGAAAAAACGATATACATAGATACCTGATAGAAAGTATACAAGTCCATTTAATTTCCTATTCCCATCAGAATTATGTTTATGAATGGAATACGTCGCTGTACGCTCTGATTTGATTCCATGTTTGACATGAACGATGGTGCGTCGATATGTGGGATTAGAGATTCCATACTTGACATCGATGATGGTTATGATGATAAGATGGTCCTTAGGTTTTGTCATGTTGATCCCATTCCATTCTAATGCTCAGCATTGGGAGGCAATAAGCATGTTGTAGGAATTGATATTTCATGCTCAAATTCTATCATATCATAGAATCGAGATGTTTCATATTTAGAGTAGGCCACACCATGAAGTCGGAATATTTCATGATAAGTTTCATCCACGTGTGTTATTGGAGGCTCTTCTTGTCCAAATTCAATTGCATCGTAGAGTCAAGATGGTGATCATGTAATAGACAAAATGAATTGACAACGAGTTCAGCACGTACGTTTTATTTAGCACCATCAAATTTCTCAATTGACAACTGCTATTGTTCGGATTGAATAACCTCATAGAAGACCATAATTACACTACATGTACACAATCGCACATTAACAAAATATTTACAACGATCAGGTTTTGTTTAGAGATAAATATTTTAGGCTTTACGTACTTTGTACGAGTTATCAGCAAATAGAAATCAAGTTTATAGTTATTCTTAGTGCTAAAAATACTTTAGTTTATTCACTCCACAAGCCGAAATATATATATGGTCATCATATCTTTACTTTTTGTGTTCCGTGCGATGAAGTTTGCATGAGAAAGCCGAAATCACAGACATTAATTGATAGGAACGTGCGATATGATCTCCTGTAGCCAAAGAATGGTCTTCATTTTGGTGTCATAAATAGCAAATATGAAATCTTATCCGATTCATTTAGTCTTCCTAAACATGAAAACAAGCATGACAGCGAGAAGTCTCTCCGATTCTTTACCATTTATGTGGAACACGAGATCTCGGCAGTCATATCCAATAATTAATTTCTTTCTAGCAAATCATATGTCCGACTCATTTGCCGATTATAAGCCATATGTCCAAACATTTAGTTCTCACTCACCTGCATGCATTGGTTGTCTATAAAGGGATACAATTTATGTGGATTACGAGATCTCGGCAGTTTTGTCCAATAATAAATTTCTCTCTAGGAAATCATGTCCGGCTCATTTGTCAATTAGAAGCCATATATATCTCCAAACATTACGTTATCCCTCACTAGAATGCATTCTTTGTCTATAAAGGCACTGATCTTTAACAAGGTGTGCAATTAGAAGCCCTCATCGACCCCATCGCTTTCCACTCACCACTCTCTCTCCTCCTACGCAGGATAGAGGCCATGAGGAAGATGGAAAAGGTGTCGAAATGCCGCATTCCTCTTCTTATTTTGCTGCTCGCCTTCTGTTTCTTCTGCTTCAATAGCGTTGCGGCGGACAACCCGAACTTTGCCTGCGACCTGGTGACCAACCCGGGCTTGTCGGCGTTCGGGTTCTGCAACACGTCATGGACCGTGGATGCCAGAGCGCGGGACTTGGTGCAGCGGCTCACGCTGGCGGAGAAGATCGGGTTCCTGGGCCACGTGACGGCCGCGGTGGTCCGGCTCGGGATCCCGAGCTACAACTGGTGGTCTGAGGCGCTGCACGGTGTCTCCTTCGTCGGCGGTGGGTCCAGATTCTCGGACCTGATCCCGGGAGCTACTAGTTTTCCTCAGGTCATCCTCACCGCTGCCTCCTTCAACGTGTCTCTGTTTCGGACCATAGGGAAGGTGAGCTTTCGACTCTGCTACGTTGTTCTACTTCGGACATGTATTCCATTCTCTCACTTCGTTGGTTGGTGTCGGTTGTTGGGCCTGGAGACGAGTGTAGTTCTTACTTTTGAATGAATCAACCCCGCCTCTGTGGCTGCTTACAGACGGTGTCGACTGAAGCGAGGGCGATGCACAATGTGGGTCAGGCAGGACTCTCCTTCTGGAGTCCAAACATCAACGTTTTCCGCGACCCACGGTGGGGGAGAGGACAGGAGACGCCTGGCGAGGATCCTTTGCTTGGAGGCAAGTACGCTGTTGGATTTGTGCAGGGCCTGCAAGACAATGTTGATGATCCTGTGAGGCTCAAGGTCGCTGCTTGCTGCAAGCATTACACTGCTTACGATATCGACAACTGGAAAGGAGTTCAGCGTTACACCTTCAATGCTGTGGTAAAAGTTCATCCGAGACATAACATGCATGCAATTGCAGTCCAGAAAAGCTAGATTCACATGGATTTTTAAGTGATCTTACTGATGCCTTGCACCCTTTCTTTGATCGTTCAACCAGGTTACAGAGCAGGACATGGCAGACACATTCCAACCACCGTTCAAGAGCTGTGTGACGAATGGAGTGGCCTGTGCCATGTGCTCCTACAACCAGGTGAATGGAGTTCCCAGTTGTGCTGACGGAGGCCTCCTCGCGGGAGTCATCAGAGGAGACTGGAAACTCAATGGGTCACTCTCATTCCTTCTCTCCTGATAACATTTGCCATAAATATAGTCGTTACCATAAGAATAGACATATACAAATCGAATTATGCGAATTTTCTTCGGTTCTTCAATTAATACGCCCACATATAAAATGTCTGGATTTGTTCATCGTACCATCCTAGTGCATCCATAATCATCAGCCATATCCATGTGACAGAACAATTAGGTGCAAACCTAGATTGCAATGTTCTACTGTAGCAATGGATAATAGCTATCTAAAGCTTCTTACCATGGATCATTAATTGCACCTGCAGTTACATTGTTTCTGATTGCGATTCAGTGGAAGTGATCTACGATAACCAGAAGTACACTAAAACACCTGAGGACGCTGCAGCTATAACCATTAAAGCCGGTACGTCCTCCTCCGAGGCTAATGGGGACTAATTTTATGAGCCCATCGATGTAAGATTTTGTGGTTTACCAATAACATGTCGCAGGGCTTGACCTCGACTGCGGATCTTTCTTGCCAAGCCACACGTTGGCGGCCGTCGAGGGCGGCAAGGTGACGGAGGCCCAAGTGGACAACGCAATAACCAACAGCTTCGTGGTCTTGATGCGTCTCGGCTTCTTCGATGGAGATCCTAGGAATCTCACCCCCTACGGCAAACTCGGCCCGAAGGACGTGTGCACGCCGGAGAACCAGGAGCTCGCTCGTGACGCAGCTCGTCAAGGCATTGTTCTCCTCAAGAACTTCGATGATGCTCTTCCCCTCAACCCCTCTGCCATCAAGTCACTGGCTGTCATCGGTCCAAACGCTAATGCCACCAGGACCATGATCGGAAATTATGAAGGTGCGTTGGAACTTCGACGTGTGATTCCTGCCGTATATGTTGGAAGTATTCGTTAACGTCGTACATAACAGGTGTCCCATGCAATTACACGAGCCCTCTGCAGGGGCTATCAGCAGTCGCCACCACTATATACGAGCCAGGGTGCGCCACCATCAAGTGTAGCCCGAATGACCTCAACCTGGATGGGGCCAAGATCGCAGCAGCGCGGGCAGACGCCACAGTCCTCGTCGTCGGCGGTGACTTGTCTGTGGAGGCAGAGGGCTTGGACCGGGAGAACCTGCTATACCCAGGCGAACAGGGGACGCTCATTACCGAGGTAGCGAAGGTGGCCAAGGGGCCGGTGATCCTCGTGATCATGTCGGGAGGTCCTTTCCAGATCAAACAAGACAAAGTTAACGAGAACATCTCAAGCATCCTCTGGGCGGGTTACCCTGGTGAGGCGGGCGGTGCTGCCCTAGCTGATATCATCTTTGGACGGTACAACCCGAGTAAGTAAAACCCAGCAAGCTTAATTACTCTTCCAAAACCTTGACCCTTGTCATGCATGCATGGCCACTGAAACCTTCTCGTGCACAGGTGGTAGGACACCTTTTACTTGGTACGATCAAGAATACGTCGAACAAGTTCCGATGACGGATATGCGCATGAGGCCAGATCCAGCTTCCAATTACCCCGGCCGCACGTACCGTTTCTACACCGGCAACCCCACTTACGCGTTCGGCTACGGGCTGAGCTACACACGGTTCTATCACAACCTAGTTCAAGCTCCCGAGAAGTTGTCAATCACCCTCGAAGAAGGGCATCCATGCTACTCCGAGGGATGCAACTCCCTGGACCTCGCCGGGAGTGCTCACTGCTCGGGCTTGCAGTTTGATGTCCACTTAAAGGTGCAGAACTCCGGTGGCATGGCTGGGAGCCACACTGTGCTCCTGTTCAACACCCCTCCCGCCGTTCATAAGGCGCCGAGGAAGCAGTTGGTGGGATTCGAGAAGGTGTTCTTGGAGCCCAACGAGTCGAAGAATGTGGCGTTCCAAGTTGATGCTTGTAGGGATTTGAGTGTGGCGGATGAGTCTGGGAATTGGAAGGTGCCGTTGGGATCTCATGTCCTTCATGTTGGTGACGTGACGCACACGTTGACTTTGAGCATTTAGGATAGGAGAGCTTAGATATGCATTGTCTCGAGTCAATAACATGTTGTCGGAATTAAACGCGGCTGTTGCCATTTATTTTTAGTTCATCAATAAAGCTTTACAACATCGGTTTCTTTTTCACAAATCATATGTAGGTCCAACGATCAGCGATGTAAATCCGATGATATACGAGTTGATGACCCTCTACCATAAGCCAAGATATAAGTCATAATAATCATCAATTTGGCTATATCGAGATCCTAGTTTGATAGCTTTCCATAAGGCAAAATATGATCCACAACTAATTTAACTCGAGATCATCATTGTCGGTGAAGATCTTTCACAATATATAAGCCCGAGAACGTCATTGGTGATTACCTTACAAAAGCCAAAATCATGGAAGTTTTAGAAACCTAGCGAAAACACGAGATTATCTAAGTATATGATCAATTACCTCGTTCCTTGAAATATAGACAACAATTGTCTTTTTCAAAAACTATAAGCAAGATTGAGAATCGACAAACAGGATGGGAACGTTCTAGTGTTGATGCCAAACATGGCAATCATTTCAAGACATGATAAGTGTTTTGTTGACATCTCAATACTATATTTTCTTCACTACTAAATATTTTTCTATAAATTTTATTAATAAATATAGGAGATGTGTCATATTGAAAATATTCATGTGTAAAGAAATGGATGGAAAGGGTATATTTCCATATCACTAATGATTAAAAGGGTTGAATTACATAGATTAAGTTTGACCGATGATGTAAATGTTTAAGCGTCTGAGTTGAAACTTATGCTTTCTTACTTTTTATATGTAATTTTAGGGAAATTATACCGTGTGGGATAGACAACAGGACGCATTTATCTGTGTTTTTCCCTAATACAACTATGTGTGGCCCGAGAACAAAACGCAGTGTCTCCATGAACGTAACTCTCTTCCTCTTCACTCTTTAAGAAATCGGCAAACCAACTCGCCGATATCTACACATAACTAGTGAACATCCAATACCACCGAGATCAAAAAGAATGTGGCCAGAGCAAAAGAGTTACTGCAGCCGGTGGAGCCTCCGATGGCATTGCACCGTCCTTCTTCATGCAAGGAAACATGAGATAGAATCAAAGCAAGAGGAGGACAGTGGCACGTTAACACCGCTGTCGAGAGCTTCCCCATGTCGATAAATCCTAGCTTGATCCGAAGACGACGGTCGCCCCCTCCGGCTGCCGACTTGGTCCCTCCCCGCATGGGTCGTCCATGCTACTACGTGCATGCCGTCACGACGAAGTATGTACAGCGACCGACACCCTGTGGGGTTCTATGTCGTATGGATACTGATTCGTGCAGATGGAGAAGATGATCTTGTAAGTCCCTCGGTCCCCAAATTATCCGGCATCCCTGTCCACTGTCGTAGATCTTACCACCCTTGACAGCCTATACCGACAACTATGAAGATGGTAGCTAGATTTAAGTCTTATATCTACGTGTATCGGGTCCCGACCACTCCTTAACACGTAGACCAAGTTGGACAAACATAAATGACTAGATCCTGTCGTATCCGTCGGCTTAACCTTTTGGACGATATGACAGTGACGTGCTCATCTACATCTTTTGGGGAGAATGATACATTGTTTATATACGTGTTCATGGCAAAAGGTATCAGTACCAAATGATTCATCTCCTCAAGTATATATGCTAATCCAGCGAGACATGCATGAACAGGAGTTTAAGAAGGCACCGGTGATGGAAATGGCAAGAACAGTGAGACCATCTATACTGAGAGAACAGATGCTAATGCATATCTGTGGTGCAAATCCCGACTTTGATAGGGCATTTTTCTAACAGCTCTCAGGAGGAAGAGGACCACCAGATCCCACGGTGGTCCATATGGAAAGATTTCGTAACAGTGTGCCACGTATATCTATCTATCTCCACTGCCAGAATTCAGTGGGGTCAAATGCACTTGACATGACTGTGGCTTCTGCATCATGATCCCAACCCTAACATTACACAGTTTGGAGCTTCCTGAGCAATCTTTCATGGAGCTTAGCTGTGACTCTCTGCATGATCCTATTCATCCACGCGAAAATGGATTGTTGTTAAACGTGAGAAATCAATTTCTGAATCATTGATGTCAACATACCTGGCGCTGCTGAGACACCTGTCGACAGGGAAGACTATGATAAACCTTGAGGTTACGTTGTCTCCACCTACTTTGCACTGTCTCATGTTAGGTCGGAAGTGCTCATCTGGTATGGATTTCTTGTGAAATGCGAGGCTATTAGTCAAATCATTCTGAAATCGATCCAAAAATTTCCGCCATCCGAAAAACCCTTCACAAAATTTCTCAAGATTCGGTGAAAAGCCAATTGCTCATTATCAGAAAAATGCATTTGGTATGTGATTGTTATCCACTTGTGTCAATATTCATGCATTTCACAGTCAGGTTTTGAGGCATGATTGTTATCCACTTGTGTCAATATTCATGCGTTTCACAGTCACAGGTTTTGAGGACATTGAGCGTAAAACTAGTGTCATGCATTGTTGTCTGGTACTGACACCAACCTTTGTTGTGCTCAAAGTGAGACCAGTTCTTATTTAGTAGCTACCACATGAGTTCTCGGTGAGCTTATTTCTTGCCTATAGACACGGATGCGTGTCCCCGGAATTCCTTTATGGTTGAAAAGGTCTGTCCACCGAATGTTACAATATCAGATTCCTAGGCTATGATTGGAACTTAATACATCAAACTCACATAATATGAAGACGATCATGTCGTCGAAGGCTGTAATGGTACACATCAGTAACTATCGCCTTAAATGTCCTCGACTTTTTGTGATGCTGAATTATCGCCACTATCAACGAAACCCGAGTAGTACAGATATTGTATTTGTTGGCAGAGAGAGGAGAATAGAGGAAAATATATATATATAAAGATACAATAAATAAACAATAATATCAAAAAAGTTGATATAGGAATAACGACACTTTCCATCAACATCTACCGATAAAATCAAGTTCTTCACTTTTTTCTCATCATGCATGTCAAAAAAGCATTACAACAATTGTAAATGCATCCGAGGCCGATTCATGGGCTGATAGTTAAAATTTATCGCAGCAGGTGCTTGAGGTAATTGCAGGTATCCTATTTGTAGATGAGGCCATAAATCTGTAGCTAATTAGCCAAAATATATGTTCATCATTCGAACATGACATGTTTCTAGATAATAGGAAACATAAGGCTGAAGGTTGGCATAGGAACCACTAAAAGATCTGTAAACTATAACTGATCCACAAATAAAGAAGAAAAAGAATTGATCCACATGAAACCTCTCTCTCTCTCTCTCTCTCTCTCTCTCTCTCTCTCTCTCTTACGCACACACATACCATCATCATCTGCTGTAGTGTAAGCATGGATGCAGTATACAATTAACACATCCATCAGCGAGACATGACCACATGTGGGTGTCAACAGGGAGGGAGCAGGCCATACATGCGACCAGACCTCGTCCACATGTGTTTGGTTCTCCCTGCTTCATCTATCCATCCTTCCCTACACCAAAAGTCTCTCCATCTTACCTGTCATGCTCCCTCTTGCTGGTTGCAGCTTTCCATTTGTACAGCACATTCCATAGAAAAAAAAAAGCCCCCCAAACGATCAATCTGTATAATGATATTAAACGTAGAATTAAAGGGGATAAAATGAACAACAAATCCGAGCTTTAAATTATTTCGACTCAATATCTCCACCTCCAGCGTACATAAAAAAGGTGAAAGACGAGTATGGGCATTAAAAAGCTCATGTTGGCATCACGATCGTATGTGGTAAACAACCCACGTCGTCTATAGGATACAAGTGCACAACACTCTCCCCCTCGGCTTTGCTTAACGTCACATGCGAGTGTTGCGGACCTCAGGGCTCAGAGGGAGGGCGACCACGTCTATTCTTTGAATCGGTCTTTCTATGTACGTGGGGCAGGGAAGCCCATGTGGGCGCCTACAGGTGGAGCTCATGACATTTGTAAGACACTTCAAATGGGCTTGTTCCCTTCCCTGACACCCTACTTAATTTCGTAGGACCACAACCGAGGGGGAGGGGTTCTTTTGATCCCATAGGCTCATCGTTGCAAAATGTTGGTCACCCATCTTTTCGCTCCTAAACCTCACCCAAGAATGCCGGACTAGGACAGATCCGAACAGTAGGGTACTCTGCCACGCCTTGAAACGCGCGTCACATGACGGTCTTAATGGGCCGATGGCCCATTACTCCTCCGGCGCCATACCCCGTCACATGGCTGTACTCCAGGTGTCCGTATCTGTCCTCCAGAGGGGGCTCTGCCATGTGGCGCCGCTGTCAACGTCGGAGCAGCGCCAGCCAACCATGTTTGGGTATTATTGCCGGCTCGACTCCTCTTTGAGCCGATCTATCCCATTAAATTTGCTGATTGGCAGTCAACGTTCGACCAAACCATGTTTCCTTCTCAGGGTTTACGACAAGGTGAGATATGGAATTATGCCCGACTCCAGCTCGTTGATTGATTAATCTCAAAAAGTAAATAAAAATGCTTGACTGAGATGACTATTTACTCTCCGGACCGAATGACGACAGTACAGTGCACAAGACGGCTGTAAAGACACGGAATCTTTCGAGGTTAGTGTTGTTAATTGATACAGCGGTTGAGACCTTTACCTTATCGGAGTTAGAAGAAGGTGGTTGATGGTTAATTGCCAACCGGTTGACGTGCGTGAGCAAGAGGTGGTGGGAAAGCATGATGAGTACGAAGAGGCCATTGGCTATGGACCTCAGCAACTGCAGAGGGACATGTGGGTCTCCACACCTTCTTGATGTATCTTCAACCTATCTTGCTTTTGACGAGCCTCTTCGCCTCTTTCTCACACTAGAGTGTCTCTTGGCCTCTTCCTTTCCCCTTCTCTCTTCCGTCTTCTATAAATCTCTCCCACGCTCCATTCTTGGCTCTCTCACACACAAACAAACTCCCTCCCTTCCGCTTCTGCAAGAGCTAGATAGAGCCGCAAGATGTCCAGCAGAAGGTCCAGGATCTCAGAGGAGGAGATCGCTGAACTCCTCTCCAAGCTCCAATCTCTTCTCCCGGAGGCCCGCCGGCGAGGCTCGAGCAGAGTAAGCCCACTGAAGCTGGTCACTCCGTGCTATATATAGATCTCGAACTTCCAACTCGTGTAGTATATATGTAAGTTGAGACCTGCATGCATGCGTCATATATATGCAGGCTTCAGCTTCGAAGCTACTGAAAGAGACATGCAACTACATCAAGAGCCTGCACCGGGAGGTCGACGACCTTAGCGACCGCCTCTCGGAGATGATGGCGACCATGGACATGGACAGCGCACAGGCCGAGATTATAAGGAGCCTCTTCCGTCCGTGATCTGAGATATACAACCCAGGGAAAGATCGACTTACTTACACATGTTTCACGCAGTGTGATCTATCCAAGCTCTCCTAGGACTAAAGATAACACTGGCTATCTTTTAATGTACATTTTCTCTTTGAGGTCTGGCTCGAGTTGCTTCGTCTATAGACAACCAACCGACCACTATGAAAAGCATTCATGTCCTTCATGCAGTTCCTACTCGATTAATTACTGCTATATTTTGTTTATTGCTTCCGTCTTAGCTCGCCGTCATGGCTGTTCTCACTTGCAGTTCTAACCATGAGCATGTGAAATAAAAAAATAAAAAACTTGTTTTATTCGAGCCTTTATGCTAACAAATTGGTCTCCATTAACTCCCATGCTATGGGATCCATAGACTCCCTGTTCCTCTTCTTCTGGCACACCACCAGATCCATCTAGAAATATACATTATAAGCAACATAAATAACGTCTAGGGATACACCAACCGAAGATCAAAATTTCCAAGACCCATATCCTTCGAGACCACCAGATCCATCTAGAAATATACATTATAGGGATACACCAACCAAAGATCAAAATTTCCAAGATCCATATCATTCGATAACCTGTCATGTATTGTCCAGTTAAACATCAACCTCTCTTTCAATATAAGTGCACAGAATGATGGGGAAAAAACCAGCTGCTGTTGACTGAACCACCAAAAAGAAACTAAAAACGATAGATGCACTATAAGATGCTTGTCGGGTGTTTATCAAGCCATTCCTTCCCGATAGAACGACTCATCATACCGAGCCTACTTTATCTTCTTTCTCAAGATCTACGCAGCTAACTCACTCTCCTGTATACATTCGTTACTTGTTGCAGATTTCATTTGATAGTGGCAGGTTTTTACTCGACCAAAGGAGAAGCAGGAAAAGAAAGAGAAAAAGGAGAAGCGGAGGGTTGGGTGCTGAAATGGTGTCGTTTCATTGGGCTGGTCTGACGCTAACGTGACAGGACTGTGCGTACCCAACAGTTTTTTTCCAAAGGTGACCGTCCTTGTTCGTGCTATCTGCTCCTCCAAGGCGTCTGTGGCTATATGGGGAGGGTTTGTGTAGTGGGGCGGTAGGATACTTTGCCTAGGGAGAGGGTGGGGCCGCCGTGTCTGATGACGCGGTCCCCACCGTCCGTTCGGTAGGGCTGCCCCCCTCCCCCAACCTTTTCTCTCTCCAACGGTTATAGGTTAGTTGATCCGACGGTTATAACCACGCAGCCAACGATAGAATACTTGCCAGAAGAAAAAAAAAGAAAAGAAAAATATACATAATATAATAAAAAGGGTATTTTATCTAAAAATAAAAATCAATTAAATCAAATTGATAAATACAACAGAATCTAGTCCTTCAACCTTAAAACACTATAAAAGAAAAGATCACCCATATAAGACTATCAAACCTTATCAACTCTCAGCATCTTGACATGCACAACTAGAGAATGTGCTGCTAAGTTTCTCTTTCAAGGTGTATGGTATAGTTTTACATATTAAAATCTAGAAAGTAAGACATTGATATTGCATATGCAATTTTTGATATTCCAAGGAGTTGGTTCTTTATTTTTTAAAATCAAGTCGAGATCATCACTTTTCACCTCCAACTTGTTGATGAACAACAATCATTCTTTAGTTGCATGTGCCTCATTTGTTAGAGTCGCAGATTCATAGTTGGTTTGCGATCTGCACACAGACAACATCCAATCTGCTTAATCCAATCCTTTACTAATTTAATCCATTTAATATTGAAAAATAATATTTGATATCTCGCCCAAAGTTTCTTTAGACGTGATTGATCGTATATGATATTGCTTTATAAGCAATTGAACTTGGAGAAGTCTTGATACCTTTAAATAAGTAATTTCTAACCTTCGAGATTAATAAAAAATAATTTTAGTATAAAAGGAATTAGATTTGATCATATGTTGATGAGAGAAAATATCATTGACGTCTTGATTAGCCCGACATAGTCCGAACTCATATACATAAGGTTATTCAAGATGCTCCAAGGTGGAAACACCAAGCTCGCAAGGTACGAGCTCTCGATGTGCCACCTACATGAAGATCGAGATCGAGAGAGATTTCTTGACCTAGTCTCTCTGACACTTAAATTAGTAACCCTAAGTCTCCGAATGCGGACATGAGTAGTCGAAAAATATAAGTCCCCTTCTCATTATGTTAAAAATATGTTTTTATACTTAGTTGTAGGGGTAGAATATTCTATAGAATATTTCATTAGGGGGGGATACTTAGTTGCGCTGGTGATCGCGATTGAGCTGATGGTGTCGCCTATTGGGCTAATTGGGGCAAAAGTGGAGCGACGATCTATATCATACTCATTAGTATCTACACCTGTTGGGTGAGGTTTAAGAACACCTTAATAAGGATGAGTAAGTGTTTCGGGATCACCCCCGAGGCAAAAGGCCTGAGTTGTTGAATAGATGCCAATATCGTATCGATGTTTATACCGAGGTAGATGCATCTATGTGCAGAAAAAATGGTTACTACCCCCCCGGGTGAAAATAATGTGGGTCGAGGACAAAGCCTCATGAGCGTTCGTCAAGAGGGTCGGTAGGTAAACGTTCCTACGATATTGGGCCCTTGTTCTAGTGCTAAAACAATGAGGAAAAATATCGTAAACGTCTTGATCAACCCAATATGGTCTATATCGTTATGCGTATGATTGTTTGAAATGAAAATGTCAAGCTCCCAAGGTGCCACATGCATAACGACCAAGGTTAAGAGATGTTTCAAACGTCTTGATCAACCCAATATGGTCTATATCGTTATGCGTATGATTGTTTGAAATGAAAATGTCAAGCTCCCAAGGTGCCACATGCATAACGACCAAGGTTAAGAGATGTTTCTTGGCCCGATCCCTTTGACGCTCAAGTTAGTTATCACGACTCGAGCTTGATGAGTTAATTGATCTATCAAAGTTGTTTGACCTAAACTACTAGTCAAGATGCTTAAGCTGAAGTTAATAATAGTACACTCATCGAAACCTTATAATCCAATTTTAGGCTTGCCTACCGAGAAAGATTGGATAATCAAGCTACCCTCCCTCCTTTTTGGATTTCGTAATAGTATAAAAAGAAAACCAAAGGCAAACCTCTAGTTTTATTAATCTTTTTGTCATAGAAAATCTTTAATGATATTTTCTAGATTTGTGATAGTTTTTTAGGTACTCACACGTCGAAAGAACGAGAAGTAGAATGCAAAATAGAATTTATTAAAGTAATCCTACTAACCTAAGATAATTAATCACCCAATCATTTACCCTTGGGTTAATGTTCATTTTAGCCCATATAGTTTTGATCATACATTACTTAAGCCCTTATAGTTTACTTGTGTCTAAAATAACTCTTATATTTTTAAATATATAGCATATAAGCTCTTTCCGTCAAATCTGAGTTAACAGACGTTAGAGTTTGCTTACGTGACATATTGACACATAATAAACTATTAATATAATGACATGTATAATTTAAGTTTAAAAAAAAATCTATCTTGTCAAGAAAGGGGAAGCGACGGAGGCTATAGTAATGGATGAATGTAGAGAGGCAAAGGTAGGAGAGGTCGAAGGTGGAAGTGAGGGAGAGCTGGATCACCATGTCGTAGGCGCGATGGGTGGGGACATAGGAGAGGACGAAGTGGGAGACGGTGGGGACGTAGACACCCAGGAAGATGAAGAGGGACTAGGAGACCATTGCATGCATAGCGTCGGATTGATCGACGCACATCCATTTGAGATAGGACCAGAAGCTCCTAAGCTTGTCGTCAACGTGGGAGAGGCTACGTGCGTACGACGCCTTACTAGGTAGTAGCGGCTCGGTGCTACTATTGGTGGTCGCTTCCACGATGATGTCTCGTATTGTCATTAATAGTGGTTTCAAATTTTTTAATTTAAATTACACGTGTTATTATATTAATGGTTTATTATAGGTCAGCATGCCACATAAATATATTCTAATGTTTGTTAACTCAAACTTGACATGAGGGATTTATATGCTATGTTTTTAAAAATATAAGGGTTATTTTAGACACGAGCAAAATCATATGGGCTTAAGTGGTCCATGACCAAAACCACAAGGGCTAAAATAGATATAAAAAAAAATTACATATGTCATTATATTAATAGTTTATTATAAGTTAGCATACAACGTAAGTAGACTTTAATATCTGTTGACTCATAAGGAGAGACTTATATTCTATATTTTTAAAAATATATAAATTATTTTATACATGAGTAAACCATAAGGATTTAAGTGATCCATAGACAAAACCACAATGACTAAAATGGACCTTAATCCTTTACCACCATAGCGATAATACATAGACGATCGGAGGCAGGGTAGCGGTGAATGAGTAATTTTACAAGAGTGATGAAAAAGAGGCATTAAAAATCAATTAGGAGAGTGTCATTAGGTAAAAATTTAACAGTAAACTTTTTAAGGTAAAATATCCCAATAAAAATTAGGAGTACGAAAAATAAGTCTATTTTCGGATCCATCTACACATATCCAATGAAAGCCTACACGTAGAGGCGGACGGTAAAGCAGGATAGTACGTTGTTCAATATAAAAGAAAAAGGAGTTACAGGGAAAGTGTTAGATGTACTGTTAATATATGTGGGCAAACATGTAAAGTTAGACCAAAGGAATGGCCCAAGGATAATGCAATAGACTTGCCTACCCCCTGACTGACTTGCCTTGGGTCATCGCAAAAGATCTTCATCACTTCCCTCCATTCCATGTGTACCCATCATTCAATAGACTGACTTTTACCGTCTCCAGCATTTTTGGGAATGGAAATAAAAAATGTGAGTAATTTTAGCCAAGGTAGAAGTAATTGAAGAAGTCTCAAGACATATAGAGTTATATACAGTGTCTGAATACAATGCATTATCATATAATCCTACAGAACAAAATATTATTTCCAATAATTTGTACAATATTAATCATTATCATCCCGTTAACTGAAGATAGAATAGCAGATATCAATTTGAGTCGACATAACAGATTAAGGAAGAGGGATATCAGCAAATTCATCAGTAGAAAATGCAGACAAAAACTAGAGAGTTCCGCACTAGATATAATGATGAACAAAATCACCACCCATATATAACAAGCAAACTCAACAAATTAAGATCAATTGCCATCTTACTCATCATTATATCCAAGGTCTTCTCTTGCTTTGTCTACTTCTTTCCAATTAACTTGTTGATATCCTTGGTAAAAGTCTTGCTCGCTCTTGATTTCGTGATCTGTTGTATAAAATCATGCGGATATTTGTTGTGTCACCTTGAGTAGAGTCAAAATCTACCAGCCAAATTATTGATTCGAGATTCTACTAGCCAAAAGTTGAGTCAAATTGTTACTATTGATACACTATTAACTCCAGTGAATATTCTACACTCATCACCTGGTCTTGGTTCTCCCTTCTACATTGGCAGCATGTTGTTTCATCCATGTTCTTCAACAAACAGTGTATCTAGAAGATCATCATAGCTCAATATCATCACATATATGAAATTCGTGTTACCTCCTTCAACAGGCTTAATTTCCTGTGCAACTAAGAGGAAATCTCCTTGTCTTCATTCTTCCATTCAATGCCAGTGCCAGCACATCATATTCTTCCACAAACCAGAGCTCAGACATGGTCGCCTGAAAGGATAAAGTTAATCAGCACAAACATGCAAAGGGCAAAGGATGTGATTCACTAGATAGGAGACACATAATGATCAGAATAGGATAACTCAGTGGCCAATGATATCGACATAAAAAGGACAACCAGCTGATGTAAGTAGCAGACTAATATTCAGCTCATTAAAGTAATTGTCCAGATATATGCAAGATGCTACCTCAAAACCTTGAAGCTTCTTGTTAAGCTGTGAAACAAGCTCATGAAACAACTGGAGTTGATTAGAAGGTGTTTCCAGCTTCTACAGGAAAAGGATAGCACAGTGAGTCATCAGGCTGAAGAGCATTTACATAAATATAACTTGTAGAAATGACATCACAACATTAGGGACGTTTTCTTTTTTTCTAATTTTAGTCCAATCCTGTAGTTCATGACCAATCTTTGGTTTCTTGTTGTAGCACCAACCAGATGTCAACTTTAGCTATCATACAGGGATATGTTCACATTAAACTGGAATTAGAAGGTGGTGGAGAATGACGACAACAACAACAAAGCATCCATAAGATCCAACAAAAGCCATCAGTCAAGCTAAATACAATTTCAAAATCAATTTGTTATGTTACCTCCAATAAGATTTTAGGACGTCCAAGAAGTCTTGCAAATGAAGTATGAAGAAGAACGGAATCATACTGTACAAAAGAAAGAGAATTTCAGAAGAATGGCATATCTCAATGCAACATATCAAAATAACAGTTGTAACAACAACAACAACAACAACAACAATGATTATCACTTCAACTGATTGTCTGATACAATAGCTAACAAAGATTTATTATAATGGCATATATGTGAGTTTTTAGATTTTGAAAGGATATATATACTAAACTTAAATAAAGAGAAACAAATATGAAAATGATAAACTTTGAAGGGATATATATATGTATGTATGTATGTATGTATGTAAGTTTGCTAGATAATGATGATAACTATAACAACAACAATGATAACAATCATCGTGCACATGACAGGTTACATGAGGATACTTTGTGTACATTATAATTCTACATTTCGAAAGAAATCCATTTGATCAGGCTCCTATTCTATGCAATGCTGCATCACATAGTCACATCAATGGAGAAATAGAACATTGGAAGTAAAATAACCAGCTTCTCTTACCAGTTGCTTTTTAGGTGCACGTGGAAGGGCGTCTCTCAGTTTAGCCCGAATAACAGCGGGATCAGTACCAGAGGTCACCTGGTCATTCAAGAGAATAAACAGATATGATAGTTGGAAGAGCACTTGGTTGAGACTCAAGCAACCACAATGATAAGGAAAAAGGGAACAAAAAGGTTAACAAAAAACAACTTTTAGAGTGGCATTCCAACCACCATAGAATAAGATGGTGTAAACATCTCAATCAATGATCCAATCAGCATTATGGGAAGCAATTCTTAAATAAAAAACACAAAAAGTTTAAATCTTTATGAATGGAAAAATCCATCTAAGTAATGCAGTGGAATCACAAATTAAGTACAATGAGGCTTTTATGAAATGTATTAAATAGGATAGAAATCAGGTGTTATCTGGTCAAATTAGACGCCAGAAATTCACTAGACTCAGAATTTGATCAATAAGATATGCCACCTGCTATCAGGTATTGTCTCACTTCCAGGGATAATAGTAACCTTTTAGAGAGAAGAAAAGAAAGAAAAGAGAGGAAGCTAAATACAGGAAAAGAGGAAAGAGAAAAAAGGAAATAGGCAACTTTGTTAATCATTTCGATAATAACACAAGAAGGCTACCAACATATCTTTATAAGAGTTATGGAGTCATCCCAAAAAGGTTCTCTGAAATATAACGCCAAAAATCATAAAAATTCAAATTTTGATAGGAAAATTACTAGACAAAGCTGTACTATAGGTTTTTGAATATCAATTGGAACTTTATTTGAACTCTAGAGACCACTTAAATTTGTCATTAGAGATGACAACTTCATCAAATTTGCTGAAATGATTTCCATTTTAACACAGATGGTTGTCTTTATGGTATTATTCTTTTCTTGTATCGATTAGGGACGTCTCTGGTTCTTTTCTGTCACACTTTGGGGTAGCTCCAATGAAAAATAGTATTGCTGGATTGTCCATTATTTTTAACCAAGAAACCTTAATTTAGTCGGCCATTAAAAATAGGCTTGGTTGACTAATCAAACCATGACCAACCTAGGTCAACTTTCCTACAAGTTCTTATACTAGTAAATGAAATGTCCAAGTTATTCTAGAGAGCAACGTGGCAAGATAGAGCCCCACACGGGATACTGAAACTGAACCCATAGCCAACCTATACATGGAACTTTGTTTTAAGGTCGTGTTATTCCTCTAGCTGGGCCATTCATGCCTTAACCATGATGATGACGAGTCCAAAATCCATTCAATTATGTGGATGAGTCTGAAGTCAAGTTGATCAAGTTGTGTTGTCTAATAATTTATGTTCTAATGCGGAAACAACCTCTCTATATTTACAAATAAGGCCGCACACATTGACCCTCCCCAAACCTCACATCGGCGGAAGTATATGTGCTCCTGGGTACACCCTTTTTCTTTTATTGCCCAGATGACAGAACCAAAAAAGCCCAACTTAGTCCTTCAAAGTCACTTGACCATGATGGTTTAAGGGCAAAATAGATTTGTCTCACGCTGTTTATTCCTTGTGGACAAGGAACATACCGTACCAAATTTCCTTCCCTCAAGTGCACCTTGTTTCTGAAGTGGTAATTTGAAACCCCGTGGTACCCACACTTCAATTAATTCTTTGCTTCTTTCTTGAAAACATACACAAGCAGGATGAAAATATCACAAAGCTATCTCCAAATTATATGGAATTATGGATTGTTCTCCATTTATAGTGGTGAATTAAGAAGCATTACTGTGCTGTATCTTAGCGATGGAAAGAATTGCATAATGCTCCTCAATGCAGTCAACACCATGCTGAAGCTTGTTTGTGTTCAATCCCAATGAAATTCAACTGAAATTTTAGCTTCGTACACCATAGAATCAAGCTTTTTATCTGTCATCATCCTTATGCTCCCTTCACATTGCCATTCACTTGGACAAATTAGCCACTGTATTACTGACCGCAAAAGGCTTTTAGAGTTCAATTAGACAAATTTAAGTAATTTATGATTACTATCAATGCTACCTTTAAATCCCAGAGAGAACTGACAACCTGTAGTCAGTTCTGAGTGACGAGTTTAAACTAAAAACAATAACTCAACCTAACAAAATCTAATTCTTATGACAAAAACAAGAATAACTACTAGATTGAGTCACAAAATGGAAACCGAAATGGACTAGTGCAAGATTATATCAAATACAAACAAGTTCCATTAAATTTTAATATAAATGATGGCTACATCAAAGGGGTAGCACTAGATACTTGTTTTTTGCATTTTGCAGCAGATATAGGTGGCTATCCGGAGTAAGTTATTTACAGTTGATCTGACAGCAAATGAAAATATAATGAATGAGAACAAGTCTAATAAGATGAAAGCCACAGAAAAAGAAGTATCAGGTGAACCTGCCAGCATCCCAGTAGCACACCTGTCGATGTCAACACGACTCTATCCAAGACAATTTTCAGAGGGCACAGAACTTCTGCAACACCTCTTACAGTGTTTGCCTCATCTTCAATCTCAAGAAATAAGACAGACCACATCAATACAAGAAGAAATGCCAAATAAGCACAATAGTAATAATAAAAATATTCCACATACCTCATCATTGGTTGCAGTTACAGGTGTGATATGATGGGATGCGTGAAACATGCTCGAGTGGTATATGCTCACATTTTGAAACCAGATAACTGAATATAGTGAAAAATAATAACATCAGCTATATGATACCAGAAAATGTGAAGAATTCATAAATTAAATAATTAGTTCTGAGAAAGACAATTGAACTCGAATAAACTGAAACGATTTGCAGGTTCAGCTGATGTTTTTTTACAAGGAACATGACACCAATTGCAGTGTCATACTAATGAAGAACATTTACAGACATGAAATTAAATTTTGAAGTTTCTTCTTAGTTTACATATATCATTTGTCGGAGTCACAAGGGCTGCAAAGTGCAAAAGTGGTATAAAGTGCATTACCTCCGTTAAAATAGGGAAGAAATATCTCTCTAACTGCTTCCCTGCCACGATCAGTAAAATGAATAAGGCAAAGAATTTTTTTGATGAAATTTAATGGAGGCTATATACACACACTCTCTGCAACAAAACTCTGTGAATCAGGTACCACATGAAGAGAAAATAAAAGGAAAATTCAAGAACAGATTGAACTGTGTTAGCCTTCTATTAGTAGTGAAAAGGACAATGTTACTCCAGGAAAGCCGAAACTGAAACAATGAAAAGCAACGTTTCTGAGGATGCTAAAGACATCTAACATTCAAACAAACTGCTAGAAGAGACTGAAAACGAAAATTATTTTTATGTGTAGAATATTGTGACTAAAGTAACTCATTTTGTTTATGAACCTCATACTGCAGGAAATCTTACCATGTCCTCTAAGTTATGAGTGTTGAGTATACTTCAGTGCAAACTGAGATAACCATCTAAGTTCGCCAAAAAGGATGACCAAGCACTTTTTATATATAGTATTTTGTCCTATCAAATGTTAGTTAAAAATCGGATCTTACATTTCAAGTTGTCTTTTTTAGAAGTTCTGGTATATACTTGTCCTCAAACCCAAGGCTTGACTTAGGGCCGTCCTCTTGTTGCGAGACCCTTATCCAGATGCAACCTAACAATAGATTGGATAGGGACCCAATAACATCACCAACTGGGAATTCATCTCATATTTGGCTTCTATACTACGCTGCTTCTTCAGATATTCTATCTCTTAAAGGGACAAGTATGTGGATCCATGAAGTATCAATGCCCATAACTATATTATAAAACATTCCTCTTCACCTACAGAGTAATTAATGCCTAGACAATACTTCAAACACTTCTCTATTTGAACCAATCATTTTAACACTACACAATCCTGTAAAGAAGTATCTCCAAACTTCAACAAAAGCAAATGAATAATTAACTAGAGAACATATAAGATAGATTCATAATTCTTTCTTACTTGAACAAGCAAATCAGAGTGTATTTCAAAAGTTATTCTTGCTGGTCACAACAAGTTATTTTTTTTCCTTTTTTTAAATGTTTATTGACTCGAAGTCCAGCTGTCAAAATCCCTTCTTAAAAAATAAAGATCCAAAATGAGTTAAATAATGACAATATTTCGCATTTTATTGTGATTTGATGACAATTGTGGTGTGACTGAGAAGTCAGAGCTACATCATTTAATAATTAAATCAGATATAATGCAGAAACCAGAGCTACAGCGTTGAATTTGAGTTAAGTAAAAAAAATAGGATACTAAGATCTCGCTAAAGCAGATATAATGCAGATATCTAACTTAGGTCTCCATAACAAATCACTAATATCATGCATTTAAAGTCGATAAGACTTTTCCTTTTCCGGATAACTCCCCAATCAATAAGATAGTGTTAAAACCCTCTCAAGTATCTGAAAACTAAACAGACAGCTCATTTAACTGTAAAGTATTCTCCACAAACAGACATCAGATAATGTGAGTATCACATACGAAATTGGTATCGAGTGTTCACTGTTCAAGTGAAGCACCGTTGCCCGAACAGGAGGGTCCGCCATCTATTTCAACAAAAATAATTATACAACAATCAAAGCCAATAGTGAAAAAGAAAATCCTCGAGAACAAACAAAGTAAAGCGTCAACAAAGACTAATCCACCTTCAGCACCGGAGTAACAGAATCATTTTTCTGCTCAAATAGATCTGATATCGACAGTGACTGTGAAGTCTCTCCGTGCTTCAAGAATGCTGCGCCGTGCTCATCCAAGTCCTTAGCCATCTTATCATACAAAATCTTCCGCCGCTCCAAGATCGACATCCTAGACTCTGATCCAAATACATAAAATTATTTAATCGCGATATAATGATCCGTCTGTCCAAGTAACCAAATCGAAAAAGGAATTTCCCGATTCATCAGGAATATGTCCATAAACCCATTCGTTCGGTTCATCAATCCGTCGCACAAACTATCTCCACTGATGCAAGATTTTATATTGAAAAAATAGGGAAAATTATGGTTGAAAAATACCGGAATCGGAGGATGTGACGAGCGCCCGGGAGGGATCGGAGCTCTCCAGGGAGATTCGAAACGCGAGGTAGACCAGGATGGAAACGGAGATCCAGATAAGGGTGGCGGCGAGCTTCGATCGGCAGAAGAAATTTCGGAACCTCAACATTCGATCTTTCGCGTTCCTATTTTGAGAAGACCTGGAGGCTTCCATGACTTCCCAAATGTTACCCTCTTCCACCAAGATATATTTGAATTCGACAGCGACGCTGCTGTAAAAGAAATAAAAAGACTCATTAACTACTTATGTTAACGGTTGTCTTTTTTCCTTTTTTCATATGCATTAATTTTTATTCCAGTAATTAACATTTATAATATTTATCTATTCTCATCTTTAGTTTCTATCACTTTCTTTTATTTCTTCCCTTCTATAGTTTATATTATTATTTTAAAAACAAAATAGTATATTTGTTTCCCCCCAAAAAAAGCTGTATATTAATGTAAATTTATAGAAAAAAACTACATGATTTACTTAAACCTTACAAAATTCATCATCATCATTCTGCTTTCAGCAGGCGGTTCTCAACAAAAGATAAATCTATTCTTCTCCTATAGCTGCAATCACAAAGCGAACGCCAAGCCGTAGTGTATCACGCTGCGTGTCATAGCATCCCTAGATGACTTATTTTGGGCTGACTCATTGACATTGTGCAGCCTGGCCCAGTGAATCCGTAGTCTGTTACATTTACGACTCTTTTTGCCGGCGATTTATATGAAAAGATTTAGAAATATTATAAATTATAACCACAAAGTCCTCTTCTTTGTCGTCTCGTCTCGTCTCTCCTCCATACGGTCGTACGATCGAGGTGTGGTTTGATGAGATATGGATTCTTTCACGATCTAATTTTCCTTCTGCATTTTCGATTCGGTTATCTTTGGATCGCACGGAACCAAAATTAGATATCCATTCAACCCCCTTTCAGTCTCTCGATTTGGGGGAATTGATTTTTTTTTTATGTGATATTTCTGTTCTACAAAATTGACCTTTAATCAATCGAATTCATTCCTTTGTCATCTTTTTTGTTGTGTTTGTTTCTTGGATGGAATCTATGCTTTGTATCGTGTGCTATAGTTTAGTAAGAATCTACCCTAAATTTAGAGATAACTAGAACGTGAACATTCAATTTGCGGGATCTAAACGGTTACGCAGATCAAGATCTGTAGTGGTGAATGGAATCCCGCAGGAAAGTTCCCTCCTTGGTGGAGCTATGCAGGGACACGGCGATCGCTAACCTTAGGTTCATGGGAGATGTTGGAGACACGGAGTTGCACCTATTGAGGGACATCTTACCTCGCTGTAACATTAAGGAGTTGACCCATATCGAGAACTCGTCGGAAGTAAGTCATGCGTTGCTATAGTCGTCTCTTTTTATTACCCTAAATGCAGAGATAACTAGAGCGTGAATATTCAATTTGCAGGATCTAAACGGTTCCGCAGATCAAGATCTGTAGTACTGAATGGAATCCCGCAGGGAAGTTCCCACCTTGGTGGAGCTATGCATGGACACGGCGATCGCAAACCTTAGGTACATCGAAGATGTTGGAGACATGGAGTTACACCTATTGAGGGACATCTTACCTCACTGTAACAGTAATGAGTTGACCCACGTTGAGAACTCCACGAAAGAAAGTCATGCGTTGCTATAGTCTTCTTTTGAGATTCTTACATGGTCGTGGTTTTCTTATTAATCTTAAGCTTTCCGAGTCACTACCATTGACAATTGATTTTACTATGGCATTTTAGGGAAGGGACCTCAGTCCATTGACAGATGACTCGTGGAAAAGATTGTATGAGCAACAATTTGGAGTGGAGAGTGCAAATACTGTGATCGACAGGATGAAACAGAAGAAAGTAGTATTTAAGTGGAGACTGCTCTATGAGGTGCTGCATCATTTTGCTAGGATTTTCTGCTCTTATTATAAGTGATTTTTTGGCCAATCTATAATTTTCTGAGTGAAGAAATAGAATCACTAGCCAAGAACCATGCTAACCACATTCTTGGCATAGAAGTTCTGCAGAGATTGCTAAAAGGAAATCTTAGGGTATCATGTCTATTGTCTATAAATTTATACTTCAAAAGATATATGGCGTGTTGAATTTGCATGACTTGCTTGTAGTCAAATCAAAAGGAAAGGGAAGAAGCTAAAAATAGAATGGCCAAGAAGCTTAAACAGAGTTATGCAGAGAGTCCAGCTAGTGAGTCATCATACACTTATATATTTTGTGCCTGTTAATTATATGTTCTGTAGCATGGAGTAATTGTTTGAACTGCACCAACTGGTACATCGCTTAAGTTGAACAGCATCTAGCTTCAGAACGCTGCTTTCATCACAGGTGCATTTTCACTGTGGCCAATATAAGTATTTAAGTCAAATAAATCAGATGTCTGTCTGCAACTATTGGCTGATAGGTGAAATACTGTGATCAACAGGATGAAACAGAAGATAGTAGTCTTTAAGTGGAGACTGCTCTACGAGGTGCTGCATCATTTTTCTAGGATTTGCTGCTCTTATTATAAGTGATTTTTTTGGCAATCTGTAATTCTCTGGGTGAAGAAATCGAATCACACTAGCCAAGAACCAGGCCAACCACATTCTTGGCATAGAAGTTCTGCAGAGATTGCCAAAAGGAAATCTTAGGATGTCATGTCTATTGTTTAAAAAATTATATTTCAAAAGATATATGGCGTGTTGAATTTGCATGACTTTCTTGTAGGCAAAGGAAAAGGAACTGGATGAGGCTATAAATAGAATGGTCAAGAAAATTAATGCAGAGATCCAACCTAGTAAGTAATCATACACTTTTATATTTTGTGCCTGTTAATTGTATGTTCTGTAGCATGGAGTAATGTTTGAACTGCACCAACTGGTACATTGCTTAAGTTGAACAGCATCTAGCTTCAGAATGCTGCTTTCATCACAGGTGCATTTTCACTGTGGCAATATAAGTACGTAAGTCCAACCATTGGCTGATAGGTGCAGAAGCACATAGTGTTTCCTTTTGTGATTATGCTGTATAGGCTTCTTGCTTGAGTGTTTTTGGCTGAACTTTTTCCCTATGGAAAATGTTGATTGTTTGAACTGTCAAATTATAAGGATTCTCAGGAATAATCCCAACATGGTGTCATAATAGCAGATTGTACATTTTGAGTCCTCAAGACACGTAATTTTCCTACTTTTTTTATAATTTCATGACACATGTCGGGCTCGAGCATTACCCGATCAACAAGTCGTAGGTTTGATTGAATGCTATCAAACAAAACATGTTATATTTGAGGATAACTATGACATAATTATAAAAATCCATTTCTATGTATTAGCATAAGTTATTCCATCATTTGTTAGTGGTTAAAATTTAATGTAGTATTTACATTTGGAACCCAACTCTCACATGATATGCATTTGTGACCAAGATTGGGCTTTGCCTAAAAATTGGTGGTATTGGTTTTGTTGTCTAATCTAAGTATTGTGTTTAAAGGGCTAATAGTGGCCTGCTCTGCTTATTGAAGCATTGGCCTTGGGGCAGACCAAATATATGACAGTTAAGATGGAATTTTAGATCATCATCATTAAGACCGCCTTATTAATATTTATTATCAAGAGAGAAATAGCCTTTTATCAACAAGCTGTTGTTTATTGTTAACATTTTTGGACTAAGTTTGGGATCGTGAAGTCTCTCGTTTTGTATGATGCCAATAAGTCTGGTGTTTATCTTGCAAAATTTTGAAGAAGTCATTTAGCTTGCAAGGACTAATGAAGTCATTCTAGATTAACAAATTGTTCACATTGTTCTAGGTTGGTAAATTATTCTACCAATTAAGATTGAAATTAATAAGCTAACACATTATTTTTACATCATTTGAAAATGTTTGCAGATGTTTTGTAATCGTTACTTTTTTGTTCTTGAAAGAGAAACAAAGTCGGCAAATCCAAATTTGTTCTAAAATTCCACCCTCAAAAAATAAGAAAGGCCACCGGCGAGGTAACTTCTTTATTCCTGTGTTTGATGTGTTTTATTTTGAGGATTGTGAATGTCCGAAAAAAGTGAACTAAATGCTGGTTGCTGCGGTAACCAACTTTGCTAGATGACAAAAAACATATGATGTATATATAGTAGTTTTTCCAAATTAACATGTTTGATAACTGATTATAGGAATTGGACCAAGTAATAGCGTGTCCAATGTGAAAAGTAACCTGATGAAGGCGGCAAAATTGGAGTATCGTAATAGGTGAGTTGGGATTTGTTTTCTGGATCCAAACCTTATGTTGTATTAATTCTAATAAAGCTCAGTTATTTTTCTTGCCAATAGCCATGAAGCAAAAGTACATGCTCTGATGAGAAGAAATGCTCTACAACGAAACAGCTTGTCACAGCAAAGGTGGATCATTTTTTCTAAATCTGTCAAACCTTATATCTTTGTATATTAGATTAGTTTCAATTAGCCTTTGGAGAGTTATTTAAAATCATGCTTTCATCTTCTGTATCATACACTCTTCTTTCTTGTTTGGCAGCATCCCTCGTTCTGCAAAACAGAACAATATCCTTCAAAGTAATCCGGATTCAAGTTCCAGAAATGGAAAACCAGTAGCAAGAAAATAATTGCTTTACCTCATCTTTTCAGGGTTTCTCATGAGAAGGAAAACTCTGGTACCTATTGAGTTCCAACAATTTATGGCACTCTGTCACTTAGGTGCCTCGTTGGCATTAGTCTCTTATCGATCGTTGGCATTAGTCTCTTATCGTCCTCCTGTGAGTTTCGTATCTCTATAGAAAGATCTGTGTTGACTATAAATATTTGTTTTTATAGCATTAGATTTGAGTTTTATCTCTTGACACTGTATTATGTGTTGTGGCTCCAAGTCACCTCTCTAACTAGATTACAGATTAGGCAATAAATTAGAGCTTAATGGCTATGTGATTACTGCCTGTCGCAAAATGAGCCAATGATGTGCTTAAAGCAAAGGTTAAGTCATGTTGGTAGAACATGTCGATCTTGATCTTATCTACTGCCCAAAGTTGACCAGATTGCTTTCAATTAGAATGTTTTGTATAAGATTTCTCGAGAGCTGCTGCTGGATCATGCCAGCCACCGTGATGGATTTGATTTGAACATCCAACTCGTTATGTACAGTTATGCCCTCAAACAGTTATGTACAGGTAGAGCTCTATGGCAAAACCATTGGGTGATGGAACAAGAGAGATACACTGTCAAATGAGGAACAAAGAAACAAAGCGTTACAAGCAGCAAAAACCTCATGGCCTCTTTGTAGTTCCTCTGCATGATGGGTTTCCCTTCAGCTTCTCAATCTGACAAGAAAGGCCTCTCACTCTCAAAGCTTCAGCACCGGTTGTGAATGGGATCCGACCCTCTTCGAACTCGACGTTTGCTCGCGCTGTAAGGATCGACAGGCGACGGGCCGGCCGCAGGTTTCTTGCTCGCGTCAATGTCGACAGCATCAACGCTGGCGAGGAAGCGTTGGCTCTTTGCTACCGCGGTTTGCTCTTCATTCCGCCGGAGAACGAGGCCTGCGTTTCTCAGGCCGCACACCTGCTCTGGCTTCCAAGATGACAACACCACAACGCATAGAAGCACCGCAAGGAGGAGCCTACGAGCGTAAGAATCCATTGATACGAGGCGCTTCCGGTTTAGAATTAAAAGACAGATCCTACTCTTCATGTGCTCTATTCCTGCAGATATAGTCCCTCTCATATATCACATACGGGGGTTTGGTCTAAAAGCATAAAGCTCAGTGACCCAAAAACGCCTAGAGAATTCAGATTCACTTCAATCATATATGGCTGCAACCGAAGCAAATCCAAGGCTGTTTTAGAAGGTTCTGTCAGGTATGAATAAAGAGATTGGAACACAATCCTCGGGAAGCCAAGTATCTTTCCGGTGGTTCCCCTTACTGAGCAAGCACTAAAGGAGGGATGTGTGGGGTGAGTAGGGCACCAGCAGACGAAAGACTTGCTTTAGAATTCCCTCTTACAACAACAAGGAAGCACTCTTATCCATGCACCCCCAAAAACAAAATGTATTGGTACTTAGTTTTTTGTGCTGAGTGAGTTTTCTTTATGCTTTTTTATTGCCGTCTTACTGCTGCAGCTAAGCCCCACTTCTCCTTTGGATTTGTGTTAGGCCCCAACTCAGCCCCGATCAATCACTAAAGCTTGCCTGCGTATCATCCATTAGTTCCTCCTGGCTCGCTAATTCACATTCCCTTTTCCTACCAAGAACATATTCCTCTCTTTCACTGTTCCTTTTGCATCTATTTACATTGCTTCTCATCGTCGCATTCAACTGTTAGGATTCCTAAAGCAGGAGTTCCCTCGCTTTAACGAAAAACTAAGGGGTGACAGCATGGAATTAAGATGGACTGTCACGCATCAGGCGTTTTGTGCTTTTCGCTTTGAGATAAAGCAAAAGAGCAACCGCAGCGGAGGTTGCTGCTTTCCGAGGCCGCAACACTATCATTTATCTGAACCACTGTGCTTCTGCAGTCAAATATAATTTTGAGGAGACATATAGTTGCGTGCGAAATACAGATTAAGTTGTTTTTTCGTCCAAGCGTGTCTATTTACTTTGAAGCAAAGCAAAATAGCAACAGTGGATGTCGCTGCTTTCTGAGGCCAGACGATTTTGAACTTGTTTGGATGAACTATGCTTCCTCCATCAAAAATAATTTGAACAAATAATATGTTGTATGGAGGACTATTTACTTGGATATGGATATAAATCTGTCTCCTGTAATTTCACAAGACTTTGAGTAGGTTTTGAAAGAAACCAGAACCATATCGAAGAGAGAAGGAGGAAAGAAGAGGGAAAACAAGGAAATATCATGATTTGGTCCTTTTTCTAGACTACATTTCTTGAGGAAGCAATTTCCTAAAATATTTAGTACCCCACTGAATATTTTTCTATCAAAACAGGCATAAAAGAAAGAGAATCCAAGCTAAAGTGGGCACTTGCTTAAAGCATCCTAGAGAACAGCAGTAGAACTACTGAGTAATCCACTAATTAGCACATCTAAAGGCCTCTTTTGTACTCTGATATGGAGATAGAGTTGATAGATCTCGGATGAACTTGAGGAGAAATTTGGATATGGTCTTAGAATCTTACAAAACAATAGTAAGTTTTCCTTGAATGTTTAAAATAGGACAACTTAGGAAGTTAGGAAATTGATGCTAATGAAATCAAAAAGATGACTAAAAGAATAGTCACATATGCCACGTATTCTTACATAATGAGAAAATCAAAAAAGGACTAAAAGAATAGTCACATATTAATAAAAAAATTAAGAGAGTCATGCAACATAAATCATGTTTAGGTCTATAAATTAACATGTTTTAGTTTGTATGTTGATTTGATATCTAATTTGATCCAAATTCATCTATATATAATATGCTAGTCAAGTAAAAGAAAATAGATTCGATTGATAGTTTAACCTATCTAAATGAGTAAGGGAGAGATGATTGAGACACGCATGAGTAAGAGAAGATAAGAAGTTAATAAATAATCATGAGAAAAGATAAAAAAAATAAAAAGGATATTACGATCTCTGTTTATAATGAGGAACTTAAGAATTAGGTTGTTCTAATCTTCAAGACTCATGCATTTTCCATATATATTTGTTATGGTTGATCATGGATAAAGTACGTCTTGCTCCCTTCTATTAGGGAATAAATATGTCATGGCTGGTGAGTTTGTATGACTAGGTCCGCGGATCAATATCGGGAGTTTTCTGCAATGTGATTTAGATGATGAGGTGGTCAGACCATCGGGAAGGAGTATTAGTTGGCGTTGGACGGGATCAGGGTTGATTGACAACTCCTCACTACCGAGCGGATGACGCTCCTGTGCTGAGTCCCTCGTCGTCAACGAGTGGTCGCCCTCCTGCAAAAATAGCCTTCGCCGGGTGGTATCGATTGTGGCCCCTCCGACGAGCAAGTTAGTAACAAGAGGGATTAATTTTTCCCTTCTTTGTGTTCTTTTTTTCTCTCCTTCCCTCTTGGCCAGGGTTCAACCAGGGGTTTTATACTATGGTGCGAGGGTTGATAGTGCATCGATTTGGCGTCGTCGCCGACCCCCGAGGGATGGGATGGCCCTTCTGACCAGTTGCCGTTCCGGGACGTGCAAAGCGGCGTCAGACAGCACCACCCCGAGCTCCCGGGACGGGACGTATGGTGCAGGGCTCTGACTTAGTGTGCAGCGTCAACTGTGACGTGTCTGTCAAAATATGTCATATCAATTACTAGAAATGTTATCTTTGCAGATTGACACTTTCACCACCCAAATGCATCTTCTTTGTTGTTGGCAATCCTTAGCCAGCCTACTGCCCCCAGTTTTTGCATGATCAAGTTGCAGTGAAGAGGAAGTAATGCCCACCATTCGTAGGAACTCTATCCACCAAGTGCCCACAGTATTGGAGAAAGGGATGGGTGTCATCCAAGATTGGACTAACTCAAAATTCATTGGGAAATTTTATGTGAATGTTTTATGTATGTTTGGGTTGAAATTTAAGGGCCTCTGCCTAGATATAAGAAAATATAATGAAAGAATAAAAATAGTTTATGAATAAGAGAAAAAAGATTTTATTTACATAACCATTGTGTGGATAGTTGATTTCGTAAATATGCAAATAAACATAAGTATATTTTGGATTAAATTAGGGTGTGAGACTTGGTCAAGTTCCATTCAATTATGATCTAACTATGCTACGATCATTTGTTTACATTAACCACACACAAATCAGGATTCTTCTAATAATTGCATGTAATTTTCTTTGATGGTTATTGATTCATTATTATGTGATAATAAAAAAAGGCTAGAATATGTAAAATATATTCTCTCTGACATTCTCGGGTATGGGACGGTTTAGCAATTGTCCAACTTTATCAAGAAGGCATTCGATGATATAATCATCCTTTTTTTAATTTGATTTTTGGTGTAAGATGACACATTTTTCACTCTAATGATATGATTATTATTTGCTTTTTAACGTGGATTAGTAGTTTCATTGTGATCTCAATTTGTCTCCACGGATGTGGGTGGATTAATATAAAAGATGAAGGATGATTTTATTTAGAAGCCTCTTTGTTCTCATTTATGATTCTATTTTCTTTGAACCCAAAAAGCTTCAGAAATTTTCTGCCAATTTTCACAAGTCAAAGGAGCCATGAATGAATGACCTTTGGCTTGCTCGACATAAAAAAGATATGATACTGACAATGCTGAAAACATTTATGTATTGAGATGATCTCGAACAAATAATGGCCTTGGCTTGCTCGATGACATAAAAAGTATGAACTAATATATGTTGAAACATTCATGTATCGAAAGCTAGAGTAGTATTATCAAATGGTGCATGATGTAGCTTTGTCGCAGTGGAATGTGCATAATCTAAAATGACTTTTTCTTTTTTTATTCCCTTGTGTCTAACTAAGATCTTGCGTTTCCATGTTACTCTCTACTCGGATATCTAATCCTTTTAAGCGATGTTTTTGCTTGTAATACATATTTGTTTCTAGTAAAGGAATATTATTTGAAGTAGGCTTTAAAATCCTTTAAGCGATGCTTTTGGTTATAATACTTCTTTGTTTCTAATTAAAAAAATATGGAAAGAAATAGACTTTAAGAAAATAGGAATTGTGTTCTTTAACATACATGTTGGTGGAATACTCAAAATCCTCTCTCAGATCACATCAAAACAAAACTTAAGAAAAAAATTTCAGCTCTAATTACCCTTACAAATATTATCCTTACAATCAGGATAAACTATTTTTTTTTTCTAACATGATTTGAAAGCAGTTCATGTTAAGTTTTTGATAAACTTCATAAAAATATATATATTCTATCGTGGTATTAGAGAATTGAGCAAGACTCTCGCTCCTCCTCTTGACGATCTTTCACGCTTCTTCCTTCTCTCGACAATTAGTCATCTAATCTTCTATCTTCCTTCGGAGTGTCGGTGACACCGTTGCACTTTACTTAGATTAGTTCTTCTTCCTCATTGACTATCACATTCGCGTGGACATTCTCCTCGACTCTAAAGTCGGCCACCGAACGTATCCTACGGCTACCTTTTCGATCACCAAACTCAACCGAACGCTGTGATCTACATCGATTATAACCGACTCTCCTCCTCACTAGCAACGAGCGAATAGTCGCAGTCCTTTGTCGTTGCTCTCTGAACTCTGCTACCAGGAGTGATTTGCCTCTCATGCTTGCTCTTC